>CAMZMU010000044.1:48520467-48890099 GCA_947311845.1 Poa pratensis
CCTTGATATGTATTGAAGTAAGGCCCTATTTCTCCATTTACCTTGACTCCCACTTTCCCACTAGTAACTACCTTCATCACCATGTCCACAAACTGCGACGGAAAACCCTTTTTTTCTAAAGTCTGTACCAAGAACGGCCACTTAATTTTGTCAAATGCTTTCTCAAAGTCAATCTTAAAAAGCACCCTTGATTTTTTGTTTATGTGGACATCATTCATAACTTCATGTAACACACATACTCCCTCTAGAATGTATCTACCTTTCAAAAAGGCGGTCTGTGTGTTTTTGATTACTTTTTGAATAATCCCTGACAATCTGTTAACCAAAACTTTGGTTAGGATCTTCAGTGATACATTCAACAAGCAAATCGGTCTGTATTTCTGAATCTTATCAGCATCTTTTCCTTTCGGTACCAAAGTAATAACACCGTAATTAAGTCTAGCTACGTCTAAGGTTCCATTGTGAAAATCTGTCAGCAAACCAAAGAGATCGATTTTCACAATCTCCCAATTTTCCGTCTATGATACTCAAATGAAATGTCTACTTCTCAATACGAAAAAAAAAAATACTCATTGCCACATCAGAGTATATAAAATTGTACGACCTTTATTGCAATTCACTAAATTTTACATTTAGTGGCTCCGTAGTGGTACAATAATTATGCAGACATATTTATTTAACAAAGCATTATGCTAGTTTTATGATACAATTGCCGCGTATGTAATACTAACATATAAAACGAAAAGAACGGCATAAGTAAAGTATCGGGATTTAGCCGCCACCATCTCCTTGTTCTCTTTCGTGGCCTCGGATTGGTAGCAGTAGCAGTACACGCAGGATGCCGCTAAGTAGAGCTGGTCCTGCAAACTCTGCAGAAGATCATAGACGGAAAGCAGGGACAGCCCCAACCCCATGACCTGCTTCGTGTACAAAAACAACAGCCCAAACGCGCACACCGGAATCAGAAGAGTCGGCAACAAGAGCGTCGCCAGCACCAGCACGGAGAACTCCTTCCTCGTCGAGCCGACGGTCGCCACGGCCAGCATGCCCAAGTAGAACAAGGCCAAGAAGGCGACGAGGACGAGAGAGCCTTGCACGGAGAGCAACCCGAGGTCGTGCATCGCGGTTGGGAAATTCGCACCTAGGAGCGCCATGGACAAGAGCTGGGACACGCTGACAACGGCGGCGGTGGTGACGAGCGCGAGTTTAAGATTATGCCACTTGGTCACCTCGCGGAGGAGCTCAGCGAGGGAGAAGCGGTCGCCGGAGTTGGTGGTGCTGGAGGCTGCGAAGATCTGCTTGGCGAAGGCGATCGCTAGAGTGACGAACGCGACGGCGATGGAGATGATGAGGAGCGAGGTGGCGTCCTGCTGCGTCTCCTGTACAAGCCTGGTGTACTCGGCGCTCGAATGGTCCGTCTGCTCCTCCATCTCGGAGAGGTGGCGGGACATCTCGGCGACGAGCGGGTTCATGTAGACGCGCTTGACTGCTGTGTGGAGGATGCCGGTGACCGCGAAGAGCAGGAAGGGTCGACCGAGGAGCTTGGGGATTCGCGTGAGGAAGCTGAAGCCTGAGGTGGTGGTGGTTTTGGCTGCCATGGCAGGAACTTGAAATTGCTTGAAGCCTGATTGAATGAGATGGAATGGAGGATGGTTAAGGAGTGACTAATGACAATTGTGTAGGCTCATTTGTACTACTTTATAGGTCTTGAAATGGCTAGCTTCTCACGTACTTGATGCATGGTCGTTACTGCGTGTCTGCCTAACTGGTCAATGTGGAAGACCTACAAATAACCAATAAGTCAATTATTTTGGTGCGTGTACTTCTGCCTTTTGAGTTCTGATTGGATTTTTTTTCTACGGTTTGTCCATCTTAATTTCTTCTCCATCGTGCGCTGGTCTCCTCCAATGCCCATGCTCAGCTTTAACAAAATTTACTGGTGGGTGTCCACTGATGGAGAAGTACAAGAGATTATAATGTGCATGTAATCGCGACCCACGAATAAAAACCTCTTTTCGTTACCCACCCAAATAAAAAATTGTGTTTTTCCACCCTGACGCGCTCTGATGCAGTCATTTTTTTTCCTCTCCATTTCTCTTCCTGCCCTTTTTCTTCCCGCCATTACTCTCCCCGATCATCCTATAAAACTCCTCACCTCAGCATATGTTGTGATGCATGGGTGTGTTAGCTAGCTTAGCATATTAGTTTTTTTTGAAACGGGGCAAAAGCCTTGCCTTTTAAATTAATATAGAAGGAGCAAACGTGGTACGGCCTAAGCCAAAGTATAGAAAGTAGAAACATATGTGTTGATCCGATTCGTTCGTGGTTTTACCTCTTTGATGTCACATTGGTTGTGTGTGTTGTAAAATGAAGCAGGTTAGTACCCTTGTGTGGGTGGGTGGGTGGGGGGGGGGGGGGCTTCAAGTTATGCTACCGGAGTTGTGTAGATACATTTTTTCAGATAAGGGCTCCCGGAAAGGAATCCACTGGAAATACGACAATTGCGTGCAAGATGAAACAGGGTGAATGTACTCAAATATAGAGGCGCACCTTCATAATATATTTTCTATTAATACTTTCTCACCAATAATAAGGTTCTCGCGGGAGGAATATACATTTCACATTAAGGTAATTGGTACTCCATCCGTTCCAAATTAGATGAGTTTCATTTGTCTACATGTGGATGTATCTAGATGTATAACAAGTCTAGATATATCCTGTTGGTGTGAGTTGAAAAATATATATGTTAGAGGGTTTTAAGTGTAAAATGTACAAATAATATAGACAACTGAATAGAGAGATGGATCGGTAGAGATCCAGAATATTCCCCTTTCATCTGCTTGCCTCACGCTCTCTGTTCTTCCACTCAATTCTCAAATCCTTATGATTTTCGTATGAGATTCAACATGGTATCAGAGCAGGACGAATCCAGTGCGGTTCCCCTGCGATTTTGAGCGGATTCGTTGTCTCCGGCAAGAAATTGGATCGAGGTGGAGCTGTTGAGGGTGTTCTGTCGCCTGCGCAAATCGGCCGCCGTGGATTGGCTGCTGAGCTTCCCCAAGGTGAAGTGTCCTCTGCTGACGCCCCATCTCTTTCCCTTGGAGTTCATTCTGGTACTGCTCATGCTTGCTGGTGTGCGTTTGTGAGGGAGCGGTGTTGGGTTCCATGGTGCTGCTTGTTGTTCAACTGAGAAAGACTGAAGCGAAGTTCCTGCCTGTGAGCATTTGAGAACAACTTGTACTAGTGCATCCAATTTCTACCAATACTAGTACTTGTCGTTCCTTGTTGTGTTGCCGCAAAAGTCAAGTCCTGTGAGACTACTGAATTCTTCTTTCTCCCGAGTACAAGTAGCAGTTAAGAGCTTTGTTCATTGGTGTATTTCTGAGCTGAAAAATGGCAGATCCAGACAAGGATAGATCAAGTATGGAGAAACTGTATGAACTTTTCAGCAAGTTGTTTGAACAGCAGCAGCTGAAAGTAGTCCCTGAGGCGACCAAATATGCCTTGGAACCGAATCCTGTGCGATTGTCAGGTCCAGGGAACTATGTTAGCTGGGCACGTCATGCTCAACTAATTTTAAGCTCTCATGGATATGAGAACTTGATTGTTGAAGAGGATGAGAAGCAAAAGAGTGGTGATATTACTGCAAAACAAGTTAATGACAGGGTTCTTGTGTGGATGCTAGGAAGCATGGACCCCGTTGTGCGACAGCAAATCGAAATTATGCCAACTGTGTATGAAGTTTGGGCAACACTAGAAAAACAATTTGCTGGGAAGTCGAATAAGATGCAGGCCACACGAATTATGGATGAGTTGACTCATCTAAATCAAGGGTCCAAGTCTGTCACTGAATATGCAGGCCTAGTTAAAAAATTGTACAGGGATCTTCACTATTATCATCCGTTTGAACCTGTTGATAAGAAAGATCTGGCTGTTCATCATAAGTGGTTTGAGTCGCTTGTAGCCAAACTTTTCTTGGATGGGTTAAATCAGGAACTAAATCTTCGGAGACAACTCATATTCTCGCAAGCAGAATGGCCAAGCCTTGATGACATTATATCCAGTGTGATTGAAGAAGAGACACGCTTGGCTCAACGCAAGGAGAATGATCTGAAATGTGGAGATGATCGTGCGGCTTTATCTATGCAATATTGTCGTACCCCTAAACCCATTGGCAAGATAGACAAAACCAAGCAATTCTGTGATCATTGTAAAAGAAATGGCCACACAAAGGATACATGTTTTGAGCTGCATGGATACCCCTCTTGGTGGGAAAAAGGAAAACCTCGGTTAGGGGGAGTTCAAAGTGTGAACAGAAGGCAAGCTAACCACAGTGCATCTCTATGGGAGACACCATTGGTAGATGTACGAGCTCTTGAGGAGTTCAACTCCAAGCTTAAACTTTCAGAAAGCTCGTCTTCCTCCCAGGGCACCTCTAAGGCTGATTCCAGTAACATTGCCACTTCTCATCTAGGTATGAAACTTTATCATGCGAACACCACTACCAAATCAAAACCCTGGATTATTGATACAGGAGCTACAAATCATATGACAGGGGCTTCAGACTTGTTTGTTTCTTATACTCCTTGTTCAGGTAAAGACAAAGTCCATGTAGCAGATGGATCCATGGCACCTATTGCGGGACGTGGATCCATCCGGTGCACCAAGTCATTGTCTTTACCTCATGTTCTACATGTTCCCAAGTTCCCAGTTAACTTACTATCCGTTAGCTCTATCAATAAATCTCATAACTGTAGAAGTTGGTTTGAACCTACTCGTTGTGCTTTTCAGGAGCTAGGGACTGGGAGAATATTGGGGACTGGGACCGAGCATGAGGGACTTTATTATCTTGATGATGGAAGTGATGAAGTGGCTCTTGCATCATGTTTGTCTTCCTGTCAAGAATTATTGTTGCATCACCGAAGGCTTGGACATCCTTCTTTTGCTGTTTTAGCCCGTCTTTATCCTGCTTTATTTAAGTTATGCCCTAAAGAGGCTCTAGTATGTGATGCTTGTGAACTAGCTAAGCATACTAGGGGCTCTTATCCTAGCATTGGTAATAGAAGTGAAAAACCATTTGAAAAAATTCACTCTGATGTTTGGGGACCTTGTGAGGTTAACTCAGTTTCTGGACACCGGTGGTTTGTGACATTTATTGACTGCTTTAGTCGATACACTTGGCTTTATCTTCTGAAGCATAAGAGTGATGTGTTATCTGTTTTCAAAGACTTGTGTGCCCTTATTAAAAATCAGCATGCAACTTCTGTTAAAATTTTACGTACGGATAACGGTACTGAATATGTTAATCATGAGTTTGAATTGTTTCTTGCTTTGAATGGTATTGAACATCAGACATCATGTGTTAATACACCAGAGCAAAATGGTGTTGCTGAACGTAAAAATAGGCATTTGCTAGAAGTTGCACGTTCGTTGATGTTTACAATGAATGTGCCCAAATTCCTTTGGGGCGAGGCAATTAAAACTGCAACTTACTTGATAAATCGAATGCCTCTTTGTGTTCTAGATCACAAAACTCCTGCTGAATGTCTTTTAAAGTCTAATGAATTTGTGGTTCCTCCAAAGGTATTTGGGAGTGTTTGTTTTGTGCATGACTACAGAAATTCGGTTGGCAAATTAGATCCTCGTGCTCTTAAATGTGTGTTTATGGGTTATTCTCCCTCAAAAAAGGGCTATAGATGTTGGTGTCCTTCGGAGCATCGTTTCTTTGTGAGCATGGATGTAACTTTCCGTGAAAACGAACCATATTATGGGTCAAATGTTGTGTCTGGTATTTCCTTGTCTCCACCTGATGAGCAGCAAGAAAGGGGGGGTGAAGGGCCTATCCTTGGTGAAGGGCCTGTCCTTGTTCTTGCTCCCACTTCAGGTGACTCTCTGCCTACTAATAACACTCGAAATCAGGGGGAGGAAAATGATAGTGTTAGTGATGATAACTCTTGCCATGGAGACGAGGGTGATGCTACTGACCATTTATCACTTCCATCTCAAGGTGAGGAGTCTCAAATGCGTGAGGACCCAGGTACCAATACTATCCCTTCTAATTCCGTAGCTCCTACTAGCACATCGGGGCAGAGTGATAATCAGCTTTCTACTTCTGTAGATAGTTTACCTATTTCCTTACGAAAACCAACTAGAACCCGAAACACACCAGGATATCTTAAAGACTACAAGCATGATATAGCCAACTACATCTCCTACGAATATTGTAGCCCATCCCTCCAAAGTTTTATTGCTTCTCTAGATCTTGTTTCCATACCAAATGACTGGACAGTAGCCTTGGAAGACCCAAAATGGAAGGAAGCAATGCTGAATGAGATGAGAGCATTGGAGAAAAATAAAACTTGGGAGCTCGTGGATCTACCACCAGGTAAGCAACCCGTGGGGTGCAAATGGGTGTTTACTATTAAGCACACACCAGAGGGTAAGATAGAAAGATACAAAGCATGCCTTGTAGCCAAAGGGTACACACAAACTTATGGTATAGACTATGATGAAACCTTTGCACCTGTGGCAAAGATGAATTCTGTGAGGACTCTAATATCTTGTGCAGTTAATTTTGATTGGAACATCTACCAGATGGACGTAAAAAATGCATTTCTTCATGGAGATCTTCATGAAGAGGTGTACATGCAAATTCCACCTGGTTTTGAGTCCAGACATAGTACAGGAAAAGTACTACGCCTACATCGTTCTTTGTATGGGTTGAAACAATCACCAAGGGCGTGGTTTGATCGCTTCAGACGAGCTATGCTAAAAAAAGGCTATCAACAGAGCAACGCTGACCATACACTATTCTATAAACATGCTGATAACAAGGTTGCGATCCTGATAGTCTACGTTGATGATATTGTGATGACAGACAATGATACGGAGGAAATTGCTGCCTTGAAACATCATCTTGCACGGGAGTTTGAAGTGAAGGATCTGGGACGCTTAAAGTACTTCCTGGGCATTGAAGTCTCGCGTGGTCCAAAAGGTATATTTTTTACACAAAGGAAGTACATCTTAGACTTGCTCAAAGAAACTGGCTTATATGGTTCAAAACCAGCTGCAACTCCCATTGACCAGAATCACAGATTATGTAGTGATGTTGGAAATCCGGTTAATAGAGAACGCTACCAGAGACTTGTGGGGAAGTTAATTTATCTTTCCCACACTCGTCCTGATATTGCATTCGCCGTGAGCGTTGTGAGTCAATTCATGCATAACCCAAGAACGGCTCACCTAGATGCTGTTAATAGAATCCTACGATACCTTAAAGGGTGCCCAGGAAAAGGTCTTCTATTTACAAAGCAAGGTAATTTACAAATTGAGTGTTATACCGATGCAGACTGGGCTGGTTCTCTAGATGATCGGCGATCTACTTCTGGTTATTGTGCATTTGTTGGGGGAAATTTAGTCTCTTGGAGAAGTAAAAAACAAAATGTGGTAGCTAGATCGACCGCTGAGGCTGAATTTAGATCCATGGCACATGGTCTATGTGAGCTATTATGGCTGCAGATTTTGCTAACAGAACTGAGGTTATGTCACAGTAAGCCTCTGATGCTTTACTGTGATAACAAAGCAGCAATTGATATAGCAAATAATCCGGTGCAACATGATCGTACAAAACATGTTGAAGTTGATCGACATTTCATCAAAGAGAAGCTGGATAGAGGAATAGTTTGTATGCCATATGTGACTTCAGCAAATCAGATAGCAGACGTTCTAACAAAAGGTCTACCAGAGAAGTTGTTTTCTATCTTTTGTAGCAAGATGGGTCTGTTTGATGTGTTTGCCCCATCTTGAGGGGGAGTGTTGGTGTGAGTTGAAAAATATATATGTTAGAGGGTTTTAAGTGTAAAATGTACAAATAATATAGACAACTGAATAGAGAGATGGATCGGTAGAGATCCAGAATATTCCCCTTTCATCTGCTTGCCTCACGCTCTCTGTTCTTCCACTCAATTCTCAAATCCTTATGATTTTCGTATGAGATTCAACATATCCGTATCTAGACAAATGTAAGTCATCTATTTTTGAACGGAGGGAGTATATACATTCTATAGAGTTAGAAGGTAGTGTCATAGTTCTAATTTTCTGTCTGTCTACTAAGATTTCACCACCCGAGTCGCCACTGGAAGTCTGGAAGTGATGCCCTTACTTTACTATTCTACAAATAGGACTAACCTAAAGCCTAGGGTTAAAGGTACACAATATACAGGTACACCTTCAAAATCAATCCGTACATAAACTTGGCAAATGTAAAGAGTGACGCTCGCGAGGCCGTGGTTGACACCCAGGAAAATGAAGCCAGCCGCATGAGGAGAAGCGGTGCTTTCCTCAGGAAAATGAAGCCAGAGGCGGTGGTTTTGGCTTCCATGGGCAGGGACTTGAGATTTATTTGCTTGATGCCTGATTGAAGAAGATGAACGAAATTATGGAGGTGGTGAAATAATATTAATTTATCAAAACTAAAATATTTGTCTATGACAGAGCCGCGGAGTTTTATAAATTCTAAAAATGAGAAAAACATGCAACTTTAATTAAGTGAAAAGTACATCTTGTACTTTTTCTTGGTTGTACATTTCTCTGAAACTAAAATTGCACTTTTCCAAATCTGCTGAGGTTTATGATAATCTCATTTGACCGAGACTTTAAAGAAACATGTAAATAATGTAGTCATCCGTGTGACCGTCGATCATGAGCATCTCATCTAGATGTACAAGCCTCCCATGCACATATTGGTTACCGCAGAGGCGCAGAACAAGAGAAATAAAAGAAACAAACGAAAGCAGAGGATATATAACATGCGTGCACCATCTTATTTAGTTCAACGGGTGAATCAATACTGATTTTTGGAGCCAGGAGCCGGGCGGTAGAAGTAGGGCTCGTCGAACCACCACATCTTCCTCCACAGGAGCCCCAACGCCGACGTCGACACCGATCCACCAGGAGCTTGTGCTGAACTCGGCGAGGGAGACGCCTCCACGAAACCCAGACCTTCTTCTTGCACTATCTCCAACAATGGCGTCGCCGCCGGAGCGGGTCCCGGGGTTCCATCTTCACAACCTGGGACACCCGGCGACGGTGCTAGCTTCTGCCTCATGGTGAAGGACGCGAGCTGCGTGCGCGGTTTGCCGGGACGGCGAGGTCGCCGCTGCTACGAGGAAAAAGAGCAGGAGGAGCAGCGTGGCGGTGCTGCCGGATTGTGCCATAAGTTGAGGTGGATGCTTGAGAGTTTGATCGACGAGAACGACCGAGCTGTACACTGTGAATCAAGCCGTTCGTGATAGGTCGCATTTATATGCAGAGATGCAACGCGAAGCGTCAAACGCCAAGTAACTTCTTGCAGAGTTAAATTCGTAGTGGAGCGGCTCAATTAAGAAATTTATTTATACCGTGTCACCTGTTGACACTACTCCAGGGCCGCCAGTTGATGGCGGGGCTTTAATCTGGCCAGTTTGCAATCGTACGTTTCAACGTTTCTCGCCGCCGCCCCATGTAAACTGATAGAGCGACAGTCGTTAAAGCTCTGCCGCTGCATAGAGCTTCGAGAACATATATCATGTGCTGACAATGCTTACATCATAGCCTGGTTTCATACGTAAATGCTGATGTGGCATATAAATTGGAGAAGAGATAGGAGTTGAAAGCTTGAAGACTAATAACCTCCAAGAGCGAATGATAAGACCTGAAGAATAACCTTCTGCATTTCTAGCTCGAGCGTTGCATGTAATCCTTCACAGCAAGTCCTTCACAAAGTGTGGTCTGAGTGTCTGACGCAACCAGCCCGGAAAAAATGCTCGTATCATCACAAGTGATAAAATTCGACCCAACCTAAACATCTGCAAGTGATCCATCCAAATTCAAACATGGTAAAGCCCGCTGGTGAGGCATCGCTCATTCTGAACTGGGCTTTTCTTTCCTACCGACGATAATACCGTATTAATCTCTCTCAAGGACTTTCGCTCGCGTCCCTCGCGTCGCCCGCTCCGGGCGACACGGGGAAACTTAGCCCGCCGCCGCAAAACTCCCCAGCGCCAGCTCTCCTCCGCCGCTGCCGCGGTGGCGGCGGCTCCCGCTGCCAAAGGTGGATGAGGGAGACCCGCGGTGGACGCGAAGACGGCCGGCGTCTCGCTTCTCTCCGGCGCGCGCGGCGGCCCGACGGCGGCACTGCGTGATGGGCGACGGGTTGCAGCGGCGACGGGCGGCGTGGTGCTGCAGGCGGCGGCGGCCCCTCGGCTCGGCTACCGGCAGCAGCGCGGCCTGGGCCCGATCTGGGCCCGGATGGGCCGGGCGGGCTGAAGCTGTGCGCGGCGGCTCCCGCTCTTTGCGCCTCTGGTGCGATGCGTGGTGGTGTCCGGCTGTCGTGTGGCTGCGCGTGTGGAGGCTGCAACGCGGTCGGTGGGAGGTAGAGGCGTCCCGGCGGCTTCCCTTTGACGGCACGTCGCGTCGGATTCGGGAACGGCAGCGCGCGAGCGTGGCTGGGCGTGCAGCTGTCCTGCAACACTTGGACGCCGGGGCGGTGGCCCGGTCTTGGTGGCGGCGTCAAGATGAGCTAGGAGGTGGCTCAGCACGAGGCGGACCTAGGCCTCGGCGCCTAGCTCTGTTTGGTGGTCGTGGACCGTCGGGCGCGCGCTGGGTGCGGTTCTGCGATGGTGGGCTGGTCGGTTCCCGTGTGGGCGGGTGGGCGGTTCGTGTTTGTCCGTCAGGTGAAAACCTTGCCCTGGTCGTCGACCAGGACAGGCGACGCTGACGCCCTCGGGCGCCACTTCCTTCTTGAAGGCGTCATGGCGGTGCTCTCACTCCTCCGCCCGGAAACTTACGGGGGAAACCCCAGATCCTCCATGGATCGGGCGAGGGCGGCGCTTCGGCGTCGTATTCCCCTTGGGGCCTCATCTTGGATGTTTCGTCGGCCAGAGGGACCCGTGGATGTTTGGTGGTCAGCGGCGACGATCTTCTCGTCTTCGGCTAGGTGGTGCGTGGCTCTGGGGCCGGCGTGGATGTCGGAGCGACGGCTTCGATCTCGCCTCCGTTGCGCGCGTTGAGGTGCGTGGGTGTCGACTTTTCCTGCTTGGGCGGTTTCGTCGTCGACCTGTGTGGAGCGTGGCCCGTGGCCAGCGTGGATGTCGGAGCGGCGGCTCCGGGTTTCGCCTCCGCTGTTGCGTTTAGGGCCTCCGCTGTTGCGTTGAGGGGTGTTGGCCTTGGCCGCTTGGGCGGTTAGGCTGTCGACTTGTGTGGTGCTTGGCCTCGGGGCCGGCGTGGTGCGTTGTGTTGTTGTATCCGGTTTTCGGCCAGTTTTCCTTATAAACTGGCCATTTCACTTCTTCTATATCATTGAAAAGGCAAGCCTCTTGCCCGGTTTCAAAAAAAAAAAAATACCGTATTACTATTCAGTTCCTCCATATGCAAAAAGAACATCTGTTTCTCCACCAAACGACTATATCTGACAGGTTGGTAGCAGCCTAGCCATGAAAAAAATGATGTGATTTTCCGACTCTGATTGAGGTGGTTTTTAGTATTTTGGCTGCCAAAGTGCTTAATATTTGGCTGTCCTATGAGCCCCACAATCTCAAGTTGGTAAATGTTCTATTTGAGCATGTTGTGAGACCTTAACATATGTTTGAGATACCCAAACGGCCTTGCATACGCTGCTCATTACGAAAAGTCCATGGAATTTAAATTCCACTGAATTGGCTTCGGTCATTATATATGACAAGTCCATGGAATTTAAATCCATTACTAAACCTATATGAAACACAAAAAGTAAGAAAATAAATGCTAAAACTTAACAGTTGTAATCTGAATAGTTTTTTCTTGAACTTAAGAACATTTTTCAGACTGTGAATTTTTGTAAAAAGGAAACCGAGAACATTTATCAAAACTATTAAAAAAATGTTATCCGAGGTCGTGAACATTTTTTAACTTTGCCGACAATTCTTCGTTTTGTTTGGGGGTACTACTAATATTTTGTGTCTATTTTTATTTTCCTACTATTTTCCTGTTATTTCGGAAATACTATCATGAACCATTTTTATTATAGGTGCACATTCTTTAATTAATTGTGAATCTTTTATCATTGTAGGTGAAAACTTTTAATTTCCATAAATACACTAATATTTGCCATGTTTTATGGCACAACAAAAAATCTTATAGAAATATTTTTAAAATAGGGTCCATATATATATATATATCTCATTTTAATTTCTAGCGTCTTTAAATATAAACTCCTAACACCACATACCAGATTTACTAAATTAGATACTAGCTGCTTCAGATAGGCTGTGAAAAAAATCAAACACTCACGAACTCACCTCGATCACAAGACGATTTAAGTCTATGGGACTATGTAATAGCGCCAAATCTCTGTTTCATCTCCTGCAGAAAAACATGAGCACCAATAACATTAGCTCTAGACTACCAACTCTACATCTTGAAGACAAAAAAACATATATATGATTTATTCATATAGTTTGATGGCTAATATGTCTATGACCTATTTCAACATCAATTAATTAGATATGGCATCACTTCAAATGTGAAGATATAATCAGAGATCTCACCCTCAACTGCGCCACCTAGCCCGTCGGATAACCTGCGAGAAATAAAATTGAACTCACACAGCTTGGTGGCCATAGGCCGGAGTAGTGTAAGCTGGGGGGGCGGGGGGGGGGGGGGGGGGGGGGGGGCACCGCCCCTCTCTCACATGGTCAATAGTAAGACTGTTACGAGTGACACCATATATTACAAAGCATGCGCTTTATGGCTAGCTTAGGCATCATGTTATTTTTTAAAATATCTGCTTAACATGTCTGCCATTGCACGAACAAGATTTTTGTACACAGTGTATTAGTAGTAGGCTGTATGAATCAGTTTTTTTTTCTTATCGCATAAGCAATTTTGATTTATCACTGATTCTGTTTGTTGAGCATTTCATGGAATATTTGGCTCATGTCCAAATTCCTGACTATTATGTGAGTCTGCACTTCCCATGGGCATCTGCTGAGGAGCCTCCAACTGCAGCTCGTCACGAACCGAATCCTTGATATCTCTGACTCTGACTATGTGTGAGATGGATGACCGTTGTGGCCTCACACACCGGATAGCCAGATCAACAATTCTCCGCACAGACTCTGGCATGTACCCGACATCTAAGGATCTAGTGATGATGGCCTCCACGTTTCCGCTCGATTTGTGGTCTAGCCTATACAAAGTTCATTTATCTATTAATACCAAAAGCATAGAGCCACAATATCATAACAAATACCCACAAGATGGACAAACTTAACTATGTGAATATACTAATGCCACCATGGATTGCAACACGCCCGTCGAACCACACCAAGTTGTAGATGTCACTCTTCTCACTTAGCTGTCCAGCCATTTACCTACACATAAAACCGTGTGCACACAAGTTTAACAATTCAATTTCCAAGACAACCAAACAATGTGAGAAGCTTCCGGGGAAGGAGAAAAGGCCTTACACTGGACCCACATAACCGAATGTGCCACGAGCTCCCCTAGACAGTGTTAGATTTTGGGCCCATTTTGGGCAGCCCAATAAAATTCCTGAAAATCTCAAATTGGCCCATGTGCATGGCAGAATTTTGGAGGTGCAAAGTGGTGCTAAAGTTTAGTCCCACATTGCTAGTTGGAGGAGACAAACACCACCTTATAAGGTGGAGTGTTGTACCACTTGGTAAGCTTGTGAGAACAAGAGGCTCTCTCGTGCGCACTCCTCCTCCTCCTCCTCCGCCGCCGCACCGCACCGCCCGCCCGTCTCGTCACGACGCGCCGCGGGTTGCGGGAATCTCGCCGAGCCGAGCTTTATTTTTGCAGTCCGGGAAAACGGTTTGGACGGACGCGTCACAGTTAGTCGATTCGGGTCGCTCCCGGATCGTGGGCTACTGTAACCGACCTAAAACGTGCGCGACGTGGACTTGGCCAATATAAAGTCGTGCACTGCGTGCGCTGCAAACAAACCCGAACCAATCTAGGTTTTGCCAATCTCGTGCCTTGCGCCGCCACCGTAGTCTACTCCATCCCGTGCGCCGGCGTGCACCGGCGAACGGGACAGCAGGTCTCCGGAACCGCTCGTCCTTGTGATCCTGTACGGGAGAGGGCGAATAAGGTTTTTGGGAAGCGCTCCGCGCGACTGCTTTCAAGTTCTTCATCACGGCTCGACTTCCTGGACGATCTCCGGGTCCGCGGGCGACTCGTCTCCAACGTCGTCTCCTTCGAGCTGCTACCGTCGCCGCTCAAGCTGCTGCCGTCGCTGCTCCAACGACTACTTCCTCTACAACCGTTCGGTACGTGCGGCGTGTTCTGAACTGTTTTGCTATGGATCTGTTGGCGTATGTGTTGCTGCTGTTCATGTTGATTAGTACATCTAGTATGTTCGTATTCTACATGTTAGTAGCTGGTGTAGTTATGTTTAATATTCTGGAATTAATCATGGAATTATTGCCTAATTATCCAACAATCCAAAAACCTTATATGTGTTATAGGCAATTTCCTGAGTTAAACATGGGACATCTATCTGATGCGCTGAGGCCGGACAAGTTTACCGGTGTGGACTTTAAGAGATGGCAGTACAAGACCACACTGTGGTTGCGATCTCTGAAAGTGTTCGAGGCTAGTGAGGGTTTACCTGAAGGAACTATATCTGACGAGGATCAGAACAAGTTCAAGGAAACCAATACTGCCTTTGTGGGACTCGTTCTGAGTGCTCTTAGCAACAAGCTGTTTGATGTGTACATGCACATTACAGATGCCAAAGAGCTCTGGGAGGCACTGAACGCTAAGTTCGGTGTAGCAGATGCTGGCAGTGAACTGTACATCATGGAGAGCTTCCATGACTTCAGGATGGCTAACAACCGTTCTGTAGTCGAACAGGCTCATGAGATACAGTGCATTGCTAAGGAGCTTGAGCACGCTAAGTGTGCCTTACCTGACAAGTTTGTGGCTGGATGCATTATTGCAAAGTTGCCCTCTTCATGGAGGAACTTCGCCACAACTCTCAAACACAAGAGACAGGAGATTTCGGTTGAAAACCTGATAGCGTCTCTTGATGTTGAGGAGAAGGCTCGGGCTAAGGACACTGCTGAGAGAGGTGGTGAAGGTCAGTCTAGCGCCAACATGGTGCAGAAGAACTTTCACCATGGCAAGAGCAAGGCAAAGAGCAAGTCTTCCTTCAACATGCCTACCAAGACTACTTCTTTCAAGAAGAAGAAGAAGATGCTGAACAAATCTGAGCTAAAGTGCTACACTTGTGGAGAGCCCGGACACTTCTCTGTGGACTGCCCAGATCGTGCAGACAAGAAAGGGAAGAAGCATGTCAACGTCGTGACCGCTAGCAATGCTGATGGGTACGGTAATTTACCGACTGTGCTTTCAGTATTTCAATCTCCATGTTGGTGGATTGATACGGGTGCTAATGTTCATGTATGTGCTGACATCTCTATGTTCACTTCTTATCAGGTCGCAGATTCAAGCGTCTTAATGGGGAATGGATCACATGCTTCTGTTCGTGGTGTTGGCACGGTAGATCTGAAGTTTACTTCGGGGAAGATCGTGCAGCTGAGGAACGTGCAGCATGTCCCTACTATGAACAAGAATCTTGTTAGCGGCTCCCTTCTATGCAGAGATGGGTTTAAATTAGTCTTGGAGTCCAATAAAGTAGTTGTGTCAAAGTTTGGACAATTTATTGGTAAAGGGTATGAGTGCGGAGGCTTGTTCCGCTTTTCATTATCGGATTTTTGTAATAAGTCAGTAAACCATATTTGTGGCAGTGTGGATTCGGATGCTAATGTTTGGCACTCTCGTTTATGTCATGTTAATTTTGGTTTAATGAGTAGACTTTCCAGTTTGAGTTTAATTCCTACTTTCACCATTGCCAAAGGTTCTAAGTGCCATAGCTGTGTGCAATCTAAGCAACCTCGAAAGCCTCACAAGGCGGCCGAGGAGAGAAACTTGGCACCTCTAGAACTCGTACATTCGGATCTATGTGAGATGAATGGCGTGTTGACAAAAGGTGATAAGAGATATTTCATGACTTTAATCGATGACGCTACTAGGTTCTGTTATGTATATTTGTTGCACACTAAAGATGAAGCTTTAGACTACTTTAAAATTTATAAAGCTGAAGTTGAAAATCAATTAGAGAGAAAGATCAAACGTCTTAGGTCAGATCGTGGTGGCGAGTATTTCTCCAACGTATTTGATGAATTCTGTGAGGAACATGGTATTATTCATGAGAGGACGCCTCCCTATTCGCCCCAATCAAACGGGGTTGCCGAGAGGAAAAACCGCACGCTGACCGACTTGGTGAACGCCATGTTGGACACTGCTGGTTTATCTAAGGCATGGTGGGGGGAGGCTTTGTTGACTTCGTGTCATGTCCTGAATAGAGTTCCTAACAAGGATAAAGAGAAGACACCTTACGAGGAGTGGTCTGGGAGAAAACCATCACTTTCTTATTTTCGTACTTGGGGATGTTTGGCGAAAGTCAATGTTCCAATTCCTAAGAAACGAAAACTTGGACCGAAGACAGTGGATTGTGTCTTTCTAGGTTATGCTCAGCGGAGCATTTGCTATAGATTTTTAGTGGTTAAATCTGAGATACCTGATATGCATGTTGATACTATTTTGGAATCTCGTGATGCAACATTTTTTGAGAACATGTTTCCTATGAAGGATATGCATAGCATTGCTAGAATTTCTTCTGAGATATTTGCTGAACCTAGTACATCTGTTGATCATTCTGAACAACCACTTGTTGAGGAAGTCCTTGAGAAGGATGACAATGAATCAGCTCCCAAGAGGAGCAAGAGACAGAGGACTGAAAAATCCTTTGGTGATGATTTCATTGTGTACCTTGTGGACAATACTCCCACGTCCATTGCAGAGGCATTTGCATCTCCTGATGCTGATGACTGGAAAGAAGCTGTCCATAATGAGATGGACTCGATTCTTTCTAATGGAACTTGGGAATTATCTGAACGACCCTACGGCTGCAAACCTGTGGGTTGTAAGTGGGTGTTCAAGAAGAAGCTAAGGCCTGATGGTACTATTGAGAAGTACAAGGCACGGCTTGTAGCCAAGGGCTACACCCAGCGCGAAGGCGAAGATTACTTTGACACCTATTCACCTGTTGCTAGACTCACCACCATTCGAGTACTACTTTCCCTGGCTGCCTCCTATGGTCTTATCGTTCATCAAATGGACGTAAAGACAGCTTTCCTTAACGGAGAGTTGGAAGAGGAAATCTATATGGATCAGCCTGATGGGTTTGTAGTAAAAGGTGAAGAGAGAAAGGTGTGCAAATTGTTAAAATCTTTGTATGGGCTGAAGCAAGCACCTAAGCAATGGCATGAGAAGTTTGACAGAACTTTAACTTCTGCAGGCTTTGCCATCAATGAGGCTGATAGGTGTGTATATTATCGCCATGGTGGGGGCGATAGTGTTATATTATGCTTGTATGTTGATGACATACTGATTTTCGGTACAAGCATGATAGTGATAAATGAGGTCAAGTCTTTCCTGTCAAAGAGCTTTGATATGAAAGATCTGGGACAAGCTGATGTGATCCTGAACATTAAGCTGATTAGGGATGAGAGTGGGATTACGTTAACGCAATCACACTATGTTGAGAAGGTCTTGAGCCGCTTTGGTTATATAGACAGCAAGCCTTCTCCAACACCCTATGATCCCAGTGTGACACTCAGAAAGAACAAAAAGGAAACGAGAGATCAATTAAGATATTCTCAAGTGATCGGTTCACTCATGTACCTTGCGAGCGCGACAAGACCTGATATCTCTTTTGCTGTGAGCAAGTTGAGCAGGTTCATGTCTAACCCGGGTATTGATCATTGGCATGCACTTGAAAGGGTCATGCGCTATCTGAACGGTACAATGAGTTATGGGATTCACTATTCAGGGCACCCTGCGGTGCTTGAGGGATACTGTGATGCGAACTGGATCTCAGATGTTGATGAGCTCTACGCCACAAGTGGATATGCATTTATTCTTGGAGGTGGCGCAGTGTCATGGAGGTCTTGCAAACAGACCATTTTGACGAGGTCAACCATGGAAGCAGAACTTGCTGCTTTAGATACAGCTTCTGTTGAGGCAGAATGGCTGCGTGAGCTCTTGATGGACTTGCCGGTGGTTGAGAAACCATTACCGGCCATCCTTATGAACTGTGACAACCAAACGGTTATTACGAAAGTGAACAGTGCTAAGGATAATGCGAAGTCATCAAGACACGTCAAGAGACGCTTGAAGTCTGTCAGGAAAATGAGAAACTCCGGAGTAATAACTGTTAGTTATATTCAAACAGACAAAAACCTGGCAGATCCCTTTACGAAGGGACTATCACGTAATGTGATAGATAGTGCATCGAGGGAGATGGGGTTGAGACCCGTGAGTGTTACACCATAGTGGTAACCCAACCTATGTGATCGGAGATCCCGTGAATTAGGACCTGGGAAGAACAAGCTAGTGGTTTAACTGAGGAGAGTTATTTTATAACCCTCTCCGTGGGAAGATGCATAACTCTCACATTCTGTAAGGCAGGTTGGCAATATGCCTTAATGTGTTTTTGTTGGCTATTCGTAGCAAAGGTGCTGTCCTACAGAGCGACCTTGAAAGAACACACCTATATGAGTCCGACTGTTAAACGTCGCAGTCTATGAGATTTGGGTGATCTCTAGTAAGCTCATGAAGAGACCAGGGAGTATGACGCATATGCTCCACCCGCGGGGTAGGCTACTGGCAGCCACGTACTGGTTATGACTTTGAGTGAAGTCTATTGGCACCAAACTTGCAATTCAAGGTTCGTCCATTGTTCAAGTTGCTGGTAGATGTAGCTTGAAGCTCTAGGCGGAAGTTCAACTTAACAGTCTCTGCTGAAACACTGGTATATAAACAAGAAACGAGGTTTGGCAAAATCTCTAAATGGGAATTTGAGATCTGGTGGGGGATTGTTAGATTTTGGGCCCATTTGGGCAGCCCAATAAAATTCCTGAAAATCTCAAATTGGCCCATGTGCATGGCAGAATTTTGGAGGTGCAAAGTGGTGCTAAAGTTTAGTCCCACATTGCTAGTTGGAGGAGACAAACACCACCTTATAAGGTGGAGTGTTGTACCACTTGGTAAGCTTGTGAGAACAAGAGGCTCTCTCGTGCGCACTCCTCCTCCTCCTCCTCCGCCGCCGCTCGCACGCACGCACCGCACCGCCCGCCCGCCCGTCTCGTCACGACGCGCCGCGGGTTGCGGGAATCTCGCCGAGCCGAGCTTTATTTTTGCAGTCCGGGAAAACGGTTTGGACGGACGCGTCACAGTTAGTCGGTTCGGGTCGCTCCCGGATCGTGGGCTACTGTAACCGACCTAAAACGTGCGCGACGTGGACTTGGCCCACGTTGTACCCGTTAGGGTTTTCCCGAGCCGCACTATATAAAGTCGTGCACTGCGTGCGCTGCAAACACCGAACCAATCTAGGTTTTGCCAATCTCGTGCCTTGCGCCGCCACCGTAGTCTACTCCATCCCGTGCGCCGGCGTGCACCGGCGAACGGGACAGCAGGTCTCCGGAACCGCTCGTCCTTGTGATCCTGTACGGGAGAGGGCGAATAAGGTTTTTGGGAAGCGCTCCGCGCGACTGCTTTCAAGTTCTTCATCACGGCTCGACTTCCTGGACGATCTCCGGGTCCGCGGGCGACTCGTCTCCAACGTCGTCTCCTTCGAGCTGCTACCGTCGCCGCTCAAGCTGCTGCCGTCGCTGCTCCAACGACTACTTCCTCTACAACCGTTCGGTACGTGCGGCGTGTTCTGAACTGTTTTGCTATGGATCTGTTGGCGTATGTGTTGCTGCTGTTCATGTTGATTAGTACATCTAGTATGTTCGTATTCTACATGTTAGTAGCTGGTGTAGTTATGTTTAATATTCTGGAATTAATCATGGAATTATTGCCTAATTATCCAACAATCCAAAAACCTTATATGTGTTATAGGCAATTTCCTGAGTTAAACATGGGACATCTATCTGATGCGCTGAGGCCGGACAAGTTTACCGGTGTGGACTTTAAGAGATGGCAGTACAAGACCACACTGTGGTTGCGATCTCTGAAAGTGTTCGAGGCTAGTGAGGGTTTACCTGAAGGAACTATATCTGACGAGGATCAGAACAAGTTCAAGGAAACCAATACTGCCTTTGTGGGACTCGTTCTGAGTGCTCTTAGCAACAAGCTGTTTGATGTGTACATGCACATTACAGATGCCAAAGAGCTCTGGGAGGCACTGAACGCTAAGTTCGGTGTAGCAGATGCTGGCAGTGAACTGTACATCATGGAGAGCTTCCATGACTTCAGGATGGCTAACAACCGTTCTGTAGTCGAACAGGCTCATGAGATACAGTGCATTGCTAAGGAGCTTGAGCACGCTAAGTGTGCCTTACCTGACAAGTTTGTGGCTGGATGCATTATTGCAAAGTTGCCCTCTTCATGGAGGAACTTCGCCACAACTCTCAAACACAAGAGACAGGAGATTTCGGTTGAAAACCTGATAGCGTCTCTTGATGTTGAGGAGAAGGCTCGGGCTAAGGACACTGCTGAGAGAGGTGGTGAAGGTCAGTCTAGCGCCAACATGGTGCAGAAGAACTTTCACCATGGCAAGAGCAAGGCAAAGAGCAAGTCTTCCTTCAACATGCCTACCAAGACTACTTCTTTCAAGAAGAAGAAGAAGATGCTGAACAAATCTGAGCTAAAGTGCTACACTTGTGGAGAGCCCGGACACTTCTCTGTGGACTGCCCAGATCGTGCAGACAAGAAAGGGAAGAAGCATGTCAACGTCGTGACCGCTAGCAATGCTGATGGGTACGGTAATTTACCGACTGTGCTTTCAGTATTTCAATCTCCATGTTGGTGGATTGATACGGGTGCTAATGTTCATGTATGTGCTGACATCTCTATGTTCACTTCTTATCAGGTCGCAGATTCAAGCGTCTTAATGGGGAATGGATCACATGCTTCTGTTCGTGGTGTTGGCACGGTAGATCTGAAGTTTACTTCGGGGAAGATCGTGCAGCTGAGGAACGTGCAGCATGTCCCTACTATGAACAAGAATCTTGTTAGCGGCTCCCTTCTATGCAGAGATGGGTTTAAATTAGTCTTGGAGTCCAATAAAGTAGTTGTGTCAAAGTTTGGACAATTTATTGGTAAAGGGTATGAGTGCGGAGGCTTGTTCCGCTTTTCATTATCGGATTTTTGTAATAAGTCAGTAAACCATATTTGTGGCAGTGTGGATTCGGATGCTAATGTTTGGCACTCTCGTTTATGTCATGTTAATTTTGGTTTAATGAGTAGACTTTCCAGTTTGAGTTTAATTCCTACTTTCACCATTGCCAAAGGTTCTAAGTGCCATAGCTGTGTGCAATCTAAGCAACCTCGAAAGCCTCACAAGGCGGCCGAGGAGAGAAACTTGGCACCTCTAGAACTCGTACATTCGGATCTATGTGAGATGAATGGCGTGTTGACAAAAGGTGATAAGAGATATTTCATGACTTTAATCGATGACGCTACTAGGTTCTGTTATGTATATTTGTTGCACACTAAAGATGAAGCTTTAGACTACTTTAAAATTTATAAAGCTGAAGTTGAAAATCAATTAGAGAGAAAGATCAAACGTCTTAGGTCAGATCGTGGTGGCGAGTATTTCTCCAACGTATTTGATGAATTCTGTGAGGAACATGGTATTATTCATGAGAGGACGCCTCCCTATTCGCCCCAATCAAACGGGGTTGCCGAGAGGAAAAACCGCACGCTGACCGACTTGGTGAACGCCATGTTGGACACTGCTGGTTTATCTAAGGCATGGTGGGGGGAGGCTTTGTTGACTTCGTGTCATGTCCTGAATAGAGTTCCTAACAAGGATAAAGAGAAGACACCTTACGAGGAGTGGTCTGGGAGAAAACCATCACTTTCTTATTTTCGTACTTGGGGATGTTTGGCGAAAGTCAATGTTCCAATTCCTAAGAAACGAAAACTTGGACCGAAGACAGTGGATTGTGTCTTTCTAGGTTATGCTCAGCGGAGCATTTGCTATAGATTTTTAGTGGTTAAATCTGAGATACCTGATATGCATGTTGATACTATTTTGGAATCTCGTGATGCAACATTTTTTGAGAACATGTTTCCTATGAAGGATATGCATAGCATTGCTAGAATTTCTTCTGAGATATTTGCTGAACCTAGTACATCTGTTGATCATTCTGAACAACCACTTGTTGAGGAAGTCCTTGAGAAGGATGACAATGAATCAGCTCCCAAGAGGAGCAAGAGACAGAGGACTGAAAAATCCTTTGGTGATGATTTCATTGTGTACCTTGTGGACAATACTCCCACGTCCATTGCAGAGGCATTTGCATCTCCTGATGCTGATGACTGGAAAGAAGCTGTCCATAATGAGATGGACTCGATTCTTTCTAATGGAACTTGGGAATTATCTGAACGACCCTACGGCTGCAAACCTGTGGGTTGTAAGTGGGTGTTCAAGAAGAAGCTAAGGCCTGATGGTACTATTGAGAAGTACAAGGCACGGCTTGTAGCCAAGGGCTACACCCAGCGCGAAGGCGAAGATTACTTTGACACCTATTCACCTGTTGCTAGACTCACCACCATTCGAGTACTACTTTCCCTGGCTGCCTCCTATGGTCTTATCGTTCATCAAATGGACGTAAAGACAGCTTTCCTTAACGGAGAGTTGGAAGAGGAAATCTATATGGATCAGCCTGATGGGTTTGTAGTAAAAGGTGAAGAGAGAAAGGTGTGCAAATTGTTAAAATCTTTGTATGGGCTGAAGCAAGCACCTAAGCAATGGCATGAGAAGTTTGACAGAACTTTAACTTCTGCAGGCTTTGCCATCAATGAGGCTGATAGGTGTGTATATTATCGCCATGGTGGGGGCGATAGTGTTATATTATGCTTGTATGTTGATGACATACTGATTTTCGGTACAAGCATGATAGTGATAAATGAGGTCAAGTCTTTCCTGTCAAAGAGCTTTGATATGAAAGATCTGGGACAAGCTGATGTGATCCTGAACATTAAGCTGATTAGGGATGAGAGTGGGATTACGTTAACGCAATCACACTATGTTGAGAAGGTCTTGAGCCGCTTTGGTTATATAGACAGCAAGCCTTCTCCAACACCCTATGATCCCAGTGTGACACTCAGAAAGAACAAAAAGGAAACGAGAGATCAATTAAGATATTCTCAAGTGATCGGTTCACTCATGTACCTTGCGAGCGCGACAAGACCTGATATCTCTTTTGCTGTGAGCAAGTTGAGCAGGTTCATGTCTAACCCGGGTATTGATCATTGGCATGCACTTGAAAGGGTCATGCGCTATCTGAACGGTACAATGAGTTATGGGATTCACTATTCAGGGCACCCTGCGGTGCTTGAGGGATACTGTGATGCGAACTGGATCTCAGATGTTGATGAGCTCTACGCCACAAGTGGATATGCATTTATTCTTGGAGGTGGCGCAGTGTCATGGAGGTCTTGCAAACAGACCATTTTGACGAGGTCAACCATGGAAGCAGAACTTGCTGCTTTAGATACAGCTTCTGTTGAGGCAGAATGGCTGCGTGAGCTCTTGATGGACTTGCCGGTGGTTGAGAAACCATTACCGGCCATCCTTATGAACTGTGACAACCAAACGGTTATTACGAAAGTGAACAGTGCTAAGGATAATGCGAAGTCATCAAGACACGTCAAGAGACGCTTGAAGTCTGTCAGGAAAATGAGAAACTCCGGAGTAATAACTGTTAGTTATATTCAAACAGACAAAAACCTGGCAGATCCCTTTACGAAGGGACTATCACGTAATGTGATAGATAGTGCATCGAGGGAGATGGGGTTGAGACCCGTGAGTGTTACACCATAGTGGTAACCCAACCTATGTGATCGGAGATCCCGTGAATTAGGACCTGGGAAGAACAAGCTAGTGGTTTAACTGAGGAGAGTTATTTTATAACCCTCTCCGTGGGAAGATGCATAACTCTCACATTCTGTAAGGCAGGTTGGCAATATGCCTTAATGTGTTTTTGTTGGCTATTCGTAGCAAAGGTGCTGTCCTACAGAGCGACCTTGAAAGAACACACCTATATGAGTCCGACTGTTAAACGTCGCAGTCTATGAGATTTGGGTGATCTCTAGTAAGCTCATGAAGAGACCAGGGAGTATGACGCATATGCTCCACCCGCGGGGTAGGCTACTGGCAGCCACGTACTGGTTATGACTTTGAGTGAAGTCTATTGGCACCAAACTTGCAATTCAAGGTTCGTCCATTGTTCAAGTTGCTGGTAGATGTAGCTTGAAGCTCTAGGCGGAAGTTCAACTTAACAGTCTCTGCTGAAACACTGGTATATAAACAAGAAACGAGGTTTGGCAAAATCTCTAAATGGGAATTTGAGATCTGGTGGGGGATTGTTAGATTTTGGGCCCATTTTGGGCAGCCCAATAAAATTCCTGAAAATCTCAAATTGGCCCATGTGCATGGCAGAATTTTGGAGGTGCAAAGTGGTGCTAAAGTTTAGTCCCACATTGCTAGTTGGAGGAGACAAACACCACCTTATAAGGTGGAGTGTTGTACCACTTGGTAAGCTTGTGAGAACAAGAGGCTCTCTCGTGCGCACTCCTCCTCCTCCTCCTCCGCCGCCGCTCGCACGCACGCACCGCCCGCCCGTCTCGTCACGACGCGCCGCGGGTTGCGGGAATCTCGCCGAGCCGAGCTTTATTTTTGCAGTCCGGGAAAACGGTTTGGACGGACGCGTCACAGTTAGTCGATTCGGGTCGCTCCCGGATCGTGGGCTACTGTAACCGACCTAAAACGTGCGCGACGTGGACTTGGCCCACGTTGTACCCGTTAGGGTTTTCCCGAGCCGCACTATATAAAGTCGTGCACTGCGTGCGCTGCAAACAAACCGAACCAATCTAGGTTTTGCCAATCTCGTGCCTTGCGCCGCCACCGTAGTCTACTCCATCCCGTGCGCCGGCGTGCACCGGCGAACGGGACAGCAGGTCTCCGGAACCGCTCGTCCTTGTGATCCTGTACGGGAGAGGGCGAATAAGGTTTTTGGGAAGCGCTCCGCGCGACTGCTTTCAAGTTCTTCATCACGGCTCGACTTCCTGGACGATCTCCGGGTCCGCGGGCTACTCGTCTCCAACGTCGTCTCCTTCGAGCTGCTACCGTCGCCGCTCAAGCTGCTGCCGTCGCTGCTCCAACGACTACCTCCTCTACAACCGTTCGGTACGTGCGGCGTGTTCTGAACTGTTTTGCTATGGATCTGTTGGCGTATGTGTTGCTGCTGTTCATGTTGATTAGTACATCTAGTATGTTCGTATTCTACATGTTAGTAGCTGGTGTAGTTATGTTTAATATTCTGGAATTAATCATGGAATTATTGCCTAATTATCCAACAGACAGTTGAGGGTCATCAACCATGGGCTTCAGTAGGCCAAAATCTGTAATCCATACATGAAATTTAAAACGTCGAAGGAAAAGAAACAATTTTGTAGGACCTTTGATTACATATAGTACAACAAAATGACAGGGAGGGTACCTCTTGCAGCATTTGCAACCATCTGGAGATGCTGGGCCCAACTGGTTATTTGCAAATCTGTACCTCCTCCTATGAACAATACTGACAATCTAATATTCTAGTAGTGCATGGTCCTAAGATTTAACATACTAATAATCATTAACCAAGAGATAATTAACAGAGTGCCCTCAAAATAAGTGTGAATTAATGTTTCCAGGTTTTGATAGTGTAAGGGGGGGGGGGGGGGGCAATTGCCTCCCCCCTCCCTACACTTCCAAGAAAAAGGTACGCACACTCAGGTTAAAATCTACACACATATGGGCCTCTACACTTATAAAATTAAGTCCTTCGTATCCAAGCTAGATTAATCTAGCTCACATGGGCATTTCCAAACGAGGCAAGATTTGGTTAGCACTAGCTGTAAGCCCGATTTTCGGCATTAGAACCTAGAAGGCGCGCTCCATTTTCTTGCCCTCGCCGGAGAGCCAATTTGGCTCGCCTCTGAAGGCAATGTTTTGTCGTCAGTTACCGGCTAGATCACACACAACAAAAGAGAGATTTCTTAGTGATACCAAACGTCGCCGGATGGAGGTCGGCAAGCCGACGATGAACATCGCCTCGTAGAACTTACCCATAAGCTTCGACGGTTGGAAAGGTGACTTCTCGGGCCCGTATGCCATGGTGTTCTATTCTGCTACTAGTGTACCACGAGCAACTCATCTCGGCTCTCTCTATAGCGATCCCAACTCTCTTAATTAACTCAGTGTTTTTATTTTTTTCCCATATCACACAGAACATTATATTTAGTATGCAATGAATTGATTTCATATATAGTGAACCTTTTAAATGTACATTGAACTTTTTTCTATTATAGGGTTAGCACTTTTCTAATTACACATTGAACATTTATTTAGTATATGTCAAATATTTTTATATAAAGTGATTTTTATGGTGAACTTTTTTCTAATATAGACCATACATTTTTCGAAACATATATAATAATTTTGTAATATCTATTTTCCAGTTTATTTATTGGCTTTAAACCATTTTACCTCTGTAAAAAAAATACAACAACTACTCCATCTGTTCCAAATTAGATGATTTCCATTTATCCACGTGTGGACCACATGTAGACAAATGGAAAACATCTAATTTGGAACAGAGGGAGTTGCTTTAGAAAAAACAAACAAAGGAACACCGCTAAAATAGCCTAGCTAGCATGAGCCCGCGCATTTGCTACACGTTGGGTCATCTATCTAACACTAAGCGCGCGTCAAATAGGAGCTCTCGTTATTTACCGTCTAGACTCCAAACAAGAGCCCAACAACGATTGACCAATGTCCTCCCGGGCAACTCCCATACGCGGACAGCAAGCGCGTATAGGCTAGCTATTTATTTTAGGTCTAAGTTTTTATAAAATGACAAAATGTTCTGGAGTTTTAAAATAATTCTCGCAAATCTGAAAATATGTTCACGTCCTTTAAAATATTTTCATGAATTCAAAGGAGTTCGTGAATTAGATTAACTGTTGATGAAATTAAAAAATGTTGGTTAATTAGAAACAATATTCATGATTAAGTGATTTTAATAAGGGATATTCACAATGAAGCTAGATCTGAACCTGACGAGGTTTGGAATGTGTGAACCAACTTTGGCATGTCTTAACTCTTAATCGCTGAATATATGCCAGAATTTGGATCGGGTTGTAGTCCAGCCCCAAGCCTCCAAACTCGTGTACCTGTACTATATTTACCCGACCGATCAGCTGTACGTTCCGCCTCCAATCGCACAGGTACGCAGATCAAAAAGGAAGAAGACGGCAACCAGACCATGGCGGCGGTCTCGTACGATGTGGTCCGTGAGATCCTCGTGCGCCTCAAGGACGCGACCACCCTCTTCCGCTGCGCCATGGCCTGCAAGGGGTGGTGCCACCTCGTCGTCGCCGATGTCTCCTTCCTCCGTCGCTGCTTGCCGGAGGAAGCGTGCGGCTCGCCCCCTTTTCCCGGCTTTTTTGCTCAGCTACGGTCGCCCGGAGGGCCCCCTGCACCGTGCTTCGTCCCGGCGCCAGGCCGGGTGCTAGGCCCTGGTCGCCGCTTTCTCAGCTCTTTCTTCCCAAACGTCCGCCACGCTGGTTTCTTCGACTACGCGGTGCCGCTCACGTCGCGCCACGGCCTCCTCCTCGTGCGTCTCGACTTGCACCGCGCCGGCGTCGACACAGACCCTAGCGGGGGCGTCCTCCTGGCCGTGTGCGACCCGCTCGCCGGCAAGGTCCACGAGCTCCCGCGGCTAGAGCATTATTGGGATTTCGATCACAAGGACGGAGTGGGTGGCTATGCCCTGCTTTCCGATGCGGACTGTTCGAGCTCGAACCACGGCGACGACGATGGCCTGCAACGGCAGCGGTCGCGCTTCTTCAAGGTGCTAATTGTTACCATGCAAAAAAGTCAGATGCACTACAGTCTCCACACGTTCTCGTCAGCCGACGAGTCGGCGGGATGGAACACGAGCTCCGGTGCTGTTAAGGGTGTCTCCGCGATACTCAGGCAGCACAACGCCGTCGTGTGTGGTGGTGCGGCACACTGGCTCTTGTATGGTACGACTGGAGCCCACACACTAGATGTGAGCGCCGAGACCGGCCTCGTCTCCTCTACAGATGTGACGAACTATGACTTTCATGGGCAGGAGCCATACCTTAGCGTCGATGGCGAGGGGAGCTCATGGTGCTCAGCCTACGGAAGGACGGCAGCAAGCTAGAGATCTGGACATGGCACGATAACAGGAGGTCCTTCCAACCTTGGAAGCTCTGGTTAAAACCATGGCCCGAGGGGATGGTGTGCACGTGCTTGGGAGAGAAGCTCGGAATGATGCTGGTCAAGGACAACCATAGAAACGTCTATGCTGTCGACCTCAAGACAGGGATGATGCGAGAGGTCACCGATTGGCCTCGGAGTAATGGCCTCAGCCGTAGAAAGACCGTGCCATTTGAGATCGATTGGCCAGGTCTCTTTGCTTCTCAGCTTGCCTTTGCCAGGTAGTGAGATTAATTTTCTCTTGTTTTGCACTGCTAGATGCAGTTGGCATGGATGGATGGATCGCAACAATATATATAGAGGTCGAGCAAGCTCAAGTTTTATTCGTGTTAATTATGACTTATTATTTATGTCAAGCAAGTTGTGTGCAGTAATTTTCTTGAGGCTATTTCTATCTTCTGTCCTCCTAAAAATAAGCACACATTCTACATGTATTATGCGCATTTCGAAATTTGAGTCTCCTCCTCGTCCTCCTCCTCATTTTACTTCTTGGCTACGGTAACAAATTATACGCCCAATCTTGGTCGATCGATCGATACACACACCTAGACTATACTGATAGCAGAAAAACAGAGCACCTGTTGACTGACTGAATCTGACGGAGACACCTGTATCATTAGTTCTCGTTACCGGTCGCCGTGCTGGTATGATGGTAGGACGACACGGCGCGGCCGTCTAAAACATAGATTATGATTGCCCACAAAATAACAACAAAATATTAATGAGATTTACAGTCCAAGCAATGTGCTGATGAACTGCAAAGAATTACAAGGACTTGCAAGTTTACATTGCTAGTATCCCAATTTGGGAGTAAGGATCTGCACCTCAATTGCTTCCCACACTCACGGCATTTAGCGTTACATTGTCTCCGGATACATATGTGTCGAGTCCAAAGAATCATCTACACTACATACAAGAATCAACGAATCAATGTCACACTCTAGGTCTACGCGCACACACCATCGCATTAATTCCGCTCCGTCTGCTTGTCACAACAACGCGGACGCCGCGCCGGCGGCCACGGCCAAGGCCTCGCGCCAGCCGATGAGGATGGCGGTGGCGACGTAGTGCGTGAGCGCGCCGACGAGGACGAGCACGTGGAAGATCTGGTGGCTGTGCCCGACGCAGTCGAACATCCCCGGGCGCCACCTCTCGGGCACCCTGGCGACGTAGAACCCGGCGCCCGTGGCGTAGACGAGGCCCATGGCGAGCTCCAGCGACAGCGCCAGGTAGCACTCGGGGTGACCCCAGTTGAGCCACAGCGCGTGCAGCGCCGGCACGACGCCCGAGAGCCCCATGGACACGAAGAGGCCCGCCCGGATGTGCCGGAGCCGCGGGGAGGACCGCGCGGGCGCCAGGAGCGCGGCGACGACGAGCACGCCGAGAAGCGTGATGGCAGAGAGGTAGGCGAGCTGCGGGACCGGGTTGCCGAGGAAGGTGTAGTAGATGGGCGGGAAGAATGATGAGACGATCATGACGGCGATGCCCGCGTAGTCGAGCTGCCAGAAGAGCCGGCTGAAGCGGCGCGAGTGGGAGGCCAGCAGGTGCGCCGCCGCGCTCACGGACAGGCACGTCATGGCGCCGTACACGAACACCGTCCGCGGCCACCGCGCCACGGCGTGGCCGGCACCGGAGACCAGCGCGCTCTGGATCGCCAAGCTCTGCTCAAGCCAAAAGTGAAATCACCGGTCAGTAACATTCCAGGATTAACACATCAGAGATAGAGGTGGGTAGAACAATGCTGAAGAAATAAAAGTTGTTCAGAAATGTGGAGGAGTTATTTGCTACACGAAATGACAAGAAACTGCGAAAGTAGGTGACCACTCTGAAGACTTGAGCTGTAATTAGGTGCACCGCGACATGTTTAATTTTCCTGCCCGCTAGTAGCTCGATTCGTCAGACAGAGACGCTATCTCATTAAACCAGGACCAGAAAATGCAGTTCGGTAAGCCACAAGTTCATCCCGACAGATAGCTGCTCTCCAGGTCAGTGTCGATACAGAGCATGCCCAACTGTATGCAAGGTACTACGCAGCTAACGACGATATAGTAAGATACGTCAGTTAATCGCGTGATCTGCAGGTTCTTATAATACTATACTGACAGTGGGATTTTATAGTGAAAGGCAGTCAGGTATAAACTGCACGCAGGTGGTAGGGTTGAAGAATTCTCCCCAGTTTCCGATTATGATATATAGGCCAGTTAATCCCATGATCTGTGTGGCCTTATAATACTACTGACGCTAGGATTTTTATAGTGACTGGCAGTCAGGCTTGAACAATTCTCCTTGCTTCTTGTGGTTACAGGTAGTTCTACAGCTTGACAGTTAATCGCGTGATCTGCAGGTTCTTATAATAATACTGACAGTGGGATTTTATAGCAACAGATACTCTCAGGATGAACTGTAGGCAGGTGGGAGGCTTGAAGAATTCTCCCAAGTTCTAGTGGCTACCAATGCTCGCACAGCTCGAACATGCAGTAATACTAGTCTACTCTTGTTTGAATGTATAGGAAAGAAAAGAAATCTGAACGTGCAGTGCAACGACCTGGTAAAGGGTAGGTCTAGGTGAGAAGTTTCCCTCATTCTTACCGAAGTGCTATTGTTGGTCGCCCACGACGAGGCGTTGGCGGTCGTCATCACCAACGTCATGATCCCGGGAGCAGGGGCGGCGGCCGGCCACTCCATCTCGCCGGCGACGGCGAGGCCCAGGAACAGGAAGAAACCTCCCAGATGGCTGCAAGAACGACAGGAACAAACCGAGTCAGATCGATCAAGCAAGAAAGATCTGGACATAGAATGCAGGCGATGAGATCGATCGATCAGAGGTGGAAGAAGGAGGAGGAGGGCGACGTACGTCCAGACGTTGAGCGTCTCGTTGTGCCATGCGAAGACGCTGCGGAGGGCGTCGCGGACGGACCACTCGCAGCGGTAGTGCCCCCGGATGAACTCGTTGTCCCGGAGGTAGTCCGGCAGCTCCTCGAACCGCGACAGCCGCGGCAGGCTCCCCCAACCGGCATCCTTCCCCTTCAGCTCCTTCTCTGCCGCCGCCCGCGACAGCACGACGATGTCGTCGTCGTCCAGGTGGTCGGCCGCGTGCCCGCAGCACCCCCCGCCGCCGCCGTGGCGACGCCGCGTCGTCGTCGTCGTCACGGTGGTCGCCATGTGAGATCCCTGCGCTCGTACGTGGCCGGCGTGCGGGATGGTGGTTGCGCGCGTGCGCGGGCTCGATGGGGACTCTGATGGGACGACGACGACTTGCTCCACGGGCGGCACGGCGATGGTCAGAGGCCGTATGCCGCGCTTATATAGACTGGACGACTCGTCGTCTCGCGTGCCCAATTCCGAGTCGAACATTACAAGCCGCCTGGATCGTGGGCCCGCCCAAGACACCGAATCATACTACTATACTCGAGAGAGTATCTGAACCGGATTCCAAGTCTGCTAGAATTCGGATTAGCTCAGACAGAAAATGCTTGTTTATTATTTTTGTTTTTGATTTGCAGCTCACATCGAAAAGACTATTATGGAGAGCGTTGAGACTAATAAACCTGATGGTTGACTCGGGCGGGAGGAATAAATGGCTCGGATTTATGGATGGCGCGAGGAACGTGTGGTTCTTGTAATACTACTATACTGACAGTGGGATCGGGGAAATACAGAGCGCCGATGGCGCGAGGAACGTGTGGTTCCGGCTATGGCGGCTCCAAGCTTCTCTCTAGACGGGTCGAGGCCGTTGACGTTTGACTGTGCGAAGGAAACTTCCAGAAAGAAAGAAATCGATGATCAATTGAGGTTTCGTGCGGCCGGGTAGCTCGACGTAGCTTTTGGGCCGCGTCCTTTCAGATTAAGGGTAGCTCGCCGTAGCTGTGCGAGCGTTTAATTAGGCGGGCCTGCAGCGTAGTGTAGGTTGGGCAACCGCTGTCAACTGAATTCGGGCAACGTCGACGTGAACAAGTGGAGACCGAAGAAGAAAGCAGGAGGACGCGTCTCCACGCCGGCCCGGTCTGCGATCCACGGACCTGTGCGACGAAGCAGCACCCTTCCATGCGTCAACGGGGTGGCAACAGCAAAGTATGTGTGCGCGCGTACGTGGGCTGTCAGGTGTACGGGTGGATATAGAGCCGGCTCGACTCAACTCGATTCAACTCGTAAATACTTGTTAGTTAACGAGCCAACTCAACTCAACAAGTTCCAGACCTTAACTTGGCTCGACTCAATAAAAACTCGACCTGACTCAGTAAACTCGTTAAGCTCGGTAAGAAACGTAAAAAATATAAGCATGTATAGCGTGGGTAGTCCATATTATAACAAAACCTTACATATTCAAACATTTATTAACAAATCATTGTCCATGGCTTAAAAATCAACAACACGATAGCAATGGCCTACGTATTGTGGGCATTACAGGTCTGGACTTCGTGTTAACTGTTGACGAACAAAAATATGCAATGAATTAGCTCACAAAGTTAAGATCTTGAGCATAGTACGAGCTACTGAGTTTCACGATACTCGTAACTCGACTCGTTAAGCTCGTTTTCTTAATGAGCTAGAAACATCAGTTTGGCTCGACTCATAAGTGTCCGAATTCGAGCCGAGTTTTCGACTACTCGTTAAGCTCACGAGTTTTGAGTTTTATTTCCACACCTACAGGTGTCAGGTGTCAGTTGTGGTGGGGGATGGTTAAGATTTAAGACTAATGGTGTCCTTTCCAGATACTATTCCGTGTTTTTTCAAAGTCAAACTTTTAAAAGTTTGAACAAGTATGCAAGAAAAAAATCTACATCTATGATATCAAATGTATATGCTATGAAAGTATATTTTTATCATGATTCTAGTAATACAAATTTTGTTTTGGCGATTGGTGTATGTTGATATCTTTTATATATTATTGAGAAAATGTTACAAAGTTTGATTTCGACTAAACTCAACATGTAAAATAGTTGTGAACAGAGGTAGTAGTAGTTAATTTCCTGGCCAAGCGCGGCACGCACCTGTGCCGTGGTCGATTAAGGGAGATGAGTAGCCCCATTTCTTCGGAGGATGATCACCACCCGCGTCGCGCCTCTACGCTACATACTCCGGACGATCAGGGCCTTAGTATCATGGCCACCGAGGGTTCATCATCGCAGACAATGATGTGATCATTCACGTTCTTGGCGATCACACTGATGCACGGGGCGGTGCAAATTGTATGGGTCGAGTGGACCACACCGGCGCCGAGATCTCCAAATCCAAGAAGGAGCTTCTCTTACTAATCACCACCTCTATAGAGGTGATGACGATATTGACCAACATGTTGGGCAGAATAGTCCCGGAAGATAGAGATATCATGTTGATCGTAACTTGGGGGAGGGGGGCAATGGCCCCCTCCCGTGTATAAAATACTCACTGATAAATTAGGCATTAATTTATTCTTTTATATTGGCAAGTGACAATAATCATTAACAAACTCGGCATCTCTAAAATGTTGCAGCTGATTTAACTCATTTGGCAAACCATTTTTACTGCAACACCAAAAGAAGAGCTTGGCTTGATCCAATCAACTAGCACCAGAGAGATACAAGTCATCAAAGAAGAAACCACGGATTTGAGAAACGAATAGGCTTTGGAGTGTATGCGAACGTTTAGTTACCAAAAAATCTGGCAAATGGTAGGAGCTAAAAGTCTAACGAACCCTAGCAGAGAGATTTTAGAAACGAGCTTATTTTCGTCTGAGTTAGTTTTTTTTCTTCTACACGGTTATATATTGTGATCTATTAATTACTAAACTCTTTTTTCAGATAACATTACTCTCGACATTTTTTTTTTCGAAACCCTAAACCCTAAAACCCTAAACCATAAATCCTTAAGAGAGGAGTTTGTTACATAGGGGATCCGGAAAAAGGCATAAAGGCGCATACGCTCCCAACAAAATAAGCCTGCTCTCCCAACATGATATCACTCATACACTTAGCTCCGGCGATGATCCAAAGCCTATCTTCCTTCTTGATCTTTTAGAAAATGACTAGGGGAGAGGTGAATTTGTCCTCGAAAATGCTTGTGTTCCTTTCATTCCAAATCTCCCAAGAGAGGAGCATGGCGAGAGCAGACAAAGTTTTCCGAGGGCCATTTGCCATACTGCAGCACCACTCCTTGGTGTTGAAACCCGTCCAACGTTGTAGTTTTTTTTCAAATCTAGCCCATTTACAAAAGTAATGACGAATCTGGCCTCTGTGCGAAACTATTCTCAAATTTGGCCCCTGAGGTCGGCTCCAGAGAGGATGGCGCCGACCTTGTACATGTCGACTCCATTCTCGTTGCCCCCCCCCCCCCCCCCCCTCTCCCCCCGTTTTAATATTTTAAGTCCTTAGGAAAATTGTGAGACTTTCTGGATGGCGCCGAAATGAACAAGTTCGGCTCCATCCTCTTTGGCGCCGACCTCAATAGGCCAGATTTGAAAATAGTTTTGAGAAGAGTCCATATATGTGTTTAGTTACTTAAAGAGCCAGATTTGTCAAAAAATACTCAGCGTTGGGGTCTAGACCATGGATGCCTCATAAATCATGAACAGAGCTCCATATGCGGTCGGAGAAGTGATAATTAACAAGAATTTTGGAGCTCTTTTGAATAGGGGCAACGGCATAATTGGGCAATCCTCTTTGTTGAAGGCACATGTTCGTCCAAAGACGGCTTTGTAGCGTAAGCCAAGCAAAGAACTTGACTCTTGGAGGTGCCAAATTCTTCCAAACTAGCTTGTTCGTCTCAGACGAAGTAGACCCGAGAAATTGTGCTTTGCATGCACAAAATAATACTTCCAATCCATGCGGAAATTAATGATTTTTCTATTCAAACAAAAGGAAATTAATGATTTTTGTCCAAACCCCAATCCCTGCTGTCTAATTCTTTTATAGCCTACGCTATTCCTTGCACGACCACGTATACGCTATTCCTTGCACGACCACGTATACTTGTTCGTCCTTTTTTTTTTCTATCGATCAAATTCACCTCTCTGGATTCTTAGCGCTCTAGGAGACGTCATCGTCATGCGCAGTGCACACGTTGAGCACTTTTATGATTCACGGCGTTGAGCAACGGCGCAACGAGCAGCGGCACGCCACATGAATCGAGCAGCAGCGACATCATCGTCCATCGATACGGAGTGAGTTTATTGCATAGATCGAACTACCACTTTACGCTCTAAATTTCGGGAAACTACCACTTTATGTTTGAAACTCAAATAGTTATCACTTTACGTTTTGAACGTTTGAACGCGAATTCAGCACGAGTGTCAATTCGCGTTCACAACATGATCAGTGCACATTGCAACAAATTTCGTGAATAGTGGTAGCTATTTGAGATTCAAACGTGGAATTTAGAGCGTAAAGTGACAGTTCTATACAATAAACTCACACTGAGGCACTGAGCTGCAGGAGGGCAGCTATGTGTCGGGATGAAATTGTGGCTTACCGAACTGCATTTTCTGGTCCTGGTTTAATGGATAGCGTTTCTGTCTGACCAATCGAACTACTAACACCATCCAGAAAATTAATCAGATCGCGCCACACCTAATTACTACAGCTAAATTCTTCAGAGTGGTCGCCTACTGGCACACTTCCTCGTGTTTCGTGTAGCAAATCCTACTCCCGCACATTTCTGAACAACTTTTATTTCTTCACCATTGTTCTAGCAACCTCTATCTCCGAATTTTTACTATCTGACAGACGTAAACCATGTGTTTATCCTGTGATGTTACTGACCGGTAATTCCCTTTTGGTTTGAGCAGAGCTTGGCGATTCAGAGCGTGCTGGTCTCCGGCGCCAGGCACGCGGTGGCGCGGTGGCCGCGCACGGTGTTCGTGTACGGCGCCATGACGTGCCTGTCCGTGAGCGCGGCGGCGCACCTGCTGGCCACCCACTCCCGCCGCTTCAGCCGGCTCTTCTGGCAGCTCGACTACGCGGGCATCGCCGTCATGATCGTCTCCTCCTTCTTCCCGCGGCCCATCTACTACACCTTCCTCGGAAGCCCCGTCGCGCAGTTCGTCTACCTCTCCGCCATCACGCTGCTCGGCGTGCTCGTCGTCGCCGCGCTGCTGGCACCGGCCCGGTCCTCCCCGCGGCTCCGGCACATCCGGGCGGGGCTCTTCGTGTCCATGGGCCTCTCGGGCGTCGTGCCGGCGCTGCACGCGCTCTGGCTCAACTGGAGACACCCCGAGTGCTACCTGGCGCTCTCGCTGGAGCTCGCCATGGGGCTCGTCTACGCCACGGGCGCCGGGTTCTACGTCGCCAGGGTGCCCGAGAGGTGGCGCCCGGGGATGTTCGACTGCGTCGGGCACAGCCACCAGATCTTCCACGTGCTCGTGCTCGTGCTCGTCGGCGCGCTCACGCACTACGTCGCCACTGCCATCCTCATTGGCTGGCGCGAGGTCTTGGCAGCCGCCGCCGGCGCGGCGTCGGCGTTGTTGTGACAAGCAGGCAGAGCGGAATGCGACAGTGTGTGTGCGTAGGTCTAGGTGTGACATTGATTCGTTGATTCTTGTATGTAGTTTAGATGATTCTTTGGACTTGAGTGCTCGACACATATGTATCCGGAGACTATGTAACGCTAAATGCCGTAAGCGTGGGCAGCAATGGAGGTGCAAATCCTTACTCCCAAATTGGGATACTAGCAATGTAAAAACTTTCAAGTCCTTGCAATTATTTGCAGTTCATCAGCACATTGCTTGGACTCTAAATTCTGATGTATTATGTTTTGCTACAAACACGAGTGCAACTTTATGGCCAAATCATAATCTATTTCTGAATCTGTACCTACGAAATACAACTACCTGCACCAGAATGCATAAACACCAAGGTTTGCCTTGATAAAGAAATAAGATGCAATCAACAACAGTCAACAGGTAGAATTTTGAAGTATGATCAAACTTTTTCAGAATACAAGTGCTTGGAAAGTGTTTGACTGCTGATAACCTTCTGAAGCGGAACTGGCCGTGCAACCCCATTTGCCCGCTTTGCCGCATCGAACAGGAGAACGTTGTGCACCTGCTGGCAAATTGCTCTTTCACCAAGGATGTCTGGATGCTTGTGCTCAACCACTGTCGTCTGCCCACGACGCTTTGCCCCCCCCTCGCCTGATGTCACTTCGCTCGAATCTTGGTGGTGTGCTGCGTCGGAGACTGTGCCGCCGCCGCTTCGTCAAGCATGGTGCTCGGTGGTCCAGCTGGTATGGTGGACAGTTTGGAAGGAACGGAACGCTCGCATTTTTCGCCATCAAGCATCGTCGCACCAGGCTGTATTCACTCGCTTTAAGGAAGATTTGGATGCTTGGCACCTTGCCGGAAGAACCAGGACGACCGCTCTCATTCGACGCCCAAGGGAACCTGACTAGCTGTTTTTCTTCTTTTTATCTCTCTCTTTCAGTCCTCTGATTGAGAGCCTTTGTGTTTGTGTCTTGTTCGGATCCCCTCCGAACTTGTAACCCCCTATCCCTATTATCAATGAAAAGCTGCGCTGTCAGCATTTTCCGTCAAAAAAAAGAATACAACAGATTAGCAATTGCTATGTGGGAATGGGAAACTAAATTTTGATGTGTTCAGACCAATGAAATTCTCAAATCTGCAAGAAGAAATATCCTCACCTCTTCTCCTACTGCCTTAACTGCAACCAGAGCATCCGAAATTTTGTTCAAGCAGGTTCTGTGGAAAGCAACTTCTGCACTCCTCTCTCGATTCAAGCATACCAACAGCTGCAAAACCTTCAAACTGATCTACAGACCATTCAGTTAAGCAACCAACCAGATGTCTGGAAAATCACAGAGAACTCATTCAACTACTCCTCCATATCTATCTATAACCGGCTTATGAAAGGCCCTGCAGCACCGGATATTTTCAAACAGATTTGGAAAGGAGCATCAATTCTTCGGTATAAAGTTTTTTTCTGGTTGCTTCTGAAAGATAGATTGAACACAAGAGAATTACTGCAGCGAAAATGTTTTCTCAACCAAGATTATTCTTGCGTTCTCTGCAACAATAGAACTCTAGAATCCTCTCTGCATCTTTTTTGGGACTGCTCTTTTGCTCTCCATTGTTGGAACTCTATCATTCCTAACAAACACGGAGGATTCTCATCCATGGAAGAATGCAGTCTGGCCATAACCGCTCTTCCTAAACAAATAGCAGTGGACATCGTCATCATGGGTTGTTGGAATATTTGGATGCAGCACAACGATATGATTTTCCATAACATCAGACCAAGCAATTGTTCCTGGCTCATTCTCGTCAAGAAAGATCCCTCTTTAGTGGCTCACAGAATTAAGACAATGTTGCTTGTCTGAAGGATTGGATGGATTTAGTCCTCCCATAGTTTTCCAGCTCCTCTTAGTTTAAACATGCTAGAGAAAACTAGTGTTGGTTAGTCTACCTTTTGTATTGGACTGCTTGTACATATTATTAATAGAAAAATACCATAGAACAATTGTTCTACGGTTCTTGCCTAAAAAAAAGGTAGAATTTTGAAGGTGGAAGTGTGGAATTCCATGGAGTACAGGTGCATCAAAGTATTACAGATAGCAACTCGATAGTGGATTTCATGGAATAACTAGCCCATGGTGCAAAACCATTGCGAGTTCTTCAAATAAAAGAGGGGAAAACAGGAAAGAAAACCAACACGGCCAATCAATTGAGATTTAATCCTGGCTTCCTATTGCGTGAGTTTGTAACGCTAAATTGCGTGAAAGCGTAGCCACAAAAAGAAGAGACGAGACGAGACCTGCCATAGGTTTAAAATTCCAGAGTCGGGAGAGCTGTGTGGTGAGGGGATAAGTTGGATCGAGAGAGGTGCTCGATCTGGCTTACTGACGGCCTACACGGCGGACCGAAATTCCTGGGCGGCTTGACCAGACCGAGATGAGCAGCTGTTTGGGAAGATGAAGGCTACAATGAAAGGAGGAGAGAACGGGGCTGTGGCCCGATAGTTAGGGGAATTCTTATCAACGTGGATTTCTACTATATCAATGCCACCAAGGGTTAGTCCTGGTAGGCTTTCATTTTCTTTTCTCCTTTCAAAAAAGGACAATGAAAGGAGGAAGGTTGGCCGCCTGGTCATTCAGAAAGTTGGTGTTTGGATTTGGTGAAGGTTAATTAATTAGCAAGAAAAAATTCGGCATGACCTCTCCTATTTTCTGGACATCAAAATCAAAGATCAAACAATGATGGAAAATAGTGCATACAGGACAGGTCAAGTGAGATCCAAACACACATTCGAACTTCATCAAAGCAAACAACAGTTTATGACTCCTGGTCTCGAGCATTACAAAATTGATCATGTCGACTACTACCCAACATTACACATCGGCCGCTGGAGCCAGGGACAGCTTTCCAGGTCGCGCTTCCGGACTCCGAATCGCATTACATACGGACAGTGAAAGTACCTAGCTGATCCTTCCTTAGTCTTGTGGATCTTCTAGTCTCTTTACCAGCTTAAATACAAAGACAACAGCTTAGATGCAACAATAACAAGGCAACAGAGTTCATCCTAGGGAGCTCCCACAAGTGCTTCCAGCCACATTATAGACAAAACCCTCTAAAATAGCATGAGCTCAAGCTCCAGTTTTAGCTCGCACCACGCCCGGTTTGCGATCTCCACGCTCCGCACCACGCCCGGTTTGCGATCTACGGACCAGTGGGACGAAGCAGCACCCTTCCATGAGTCAACAAGTATGTGTGCGTGCGTGGGCTGTGGCGGGGGATGGCTAAAAGTTAAGACTAATCTTGTCCTTTCCAACAACACCAGTACCCACTCTGTTTTTACTTAGCTTGCGTTCTGCATTTTTTTTTCAAAGTCGAACTTTTTATAAGTTTGACCAAGTACAGACAAAAACAATATCTACATCTGTAATATTCAGACGTGTGTGCCGTGAAAGTTTTATTTTTATCATGATTCTAGTAACACTAAATTTGTATTGTGTGTATGTTGATATTTTCTCCTATATATGTGATCAGATTTTACAAAGTTTGATTTCGACTAAACTCGGAACGTAAAACTGTGAACATATGGAGTAGTAATCCATGATTTTCTGGCCGACCGCGGCACGCACCTGCGCTGTTGTCGATCAAGCGAGATGAGTAGCCCCATTTCTTCGGAGGACGATCACCACCCGCGTCGTGCCTCTACGGTGTACACTCCGGACGATGAGAGCCTTGGTATCATGGCCACCGAGGGTCATTATCATAGACGACGATGTGCTCATTTGTGTTCTGGACGGTCACGATGATGCACCACCGTTCACCCTCGCTAGAGCGATGCGGGGGTGGTATGTGGTGGAGTTGACCACCTGCACCGGCGCCGAGATCTCCAACTCAAACAAGGAGCTTGTCCATACTGATATGCCACCTTGTTCTTGATTAATGAAAATTAAACCGTAGGGACTTTCCTGACGGTAGCAAGGCCAAAAAAAAACTAATCGCCGCCTCTAGAGAGGAAATGACGATATTGACAAACATGTTGGCCTGAATAGTCCCGGAAGATATAGATATCATGTTGATCGTAATTTGGGGGGGATGGAGGGGGGGCAATGGCCCCCTCCTATGTATAAAATAATCACTCATAAATTCAATGCTAATTTGTTCTTTTATATTGACAGATGACAGTAGCCATTAACAAATCGACATCTCTAAAACGCTGCAGCTGGTTTAACTCATTTGATAAACCATTTTTACTGTAGCAAGAGGAACTTGGCTTGATCCAAGAAGCTACGGAGAGATATACTGCATCAGACATCAAAGAAGCCACCACGGTTTGAGAAACGAATAGTTTTTGGAGTGCCTGCGAACGTTTAATTACCGGACAAGCTGGCATATGGTAGGAGCTAAAACTTTAATGAACCCTAGCAGAGCATCATCAATTTTAGAAAAGCGGTTGTTTGCCTGTGAGTTAGTTTGTATTTCTTCTGTACGGTTATATTATGATCTATTAATTAGCTAACTGTTTATTTCAGCTAACCTTGCTCTCTACATATTTTTTTAATGGGGCAAAAGCTTTGCCCCATTAGGGGATCTGGAAAAGGTATAAAGACGCCTAGGCTCCCAACAAAAATAAGCCTACTCTCCCAACATGATATCACTCAAACTTAGCTCCGGCGATGATCTCAAGCCTAGTTTACTTCTTGATCTTCTAAGGATGACTAGGGGAGACGTGAATTTGTTCTCGAAGATGCTTGCGTTCCTTTTCATTCCAAATCTCTCACGAGACGAGCAGGGCGAGAGAAGACAAAGCTTTCCGATTAGGGCCATTTTCCATATGGGAACACCACTCCTACGTGTTGAATCCTGTCATAGTTGGGGTAGGCCATGGATGCCCAAACAATCATGGATAGAGCTCCATAAGCGGTTAGAGAAGAGACAATTGACAAGAAGGTGATCAATGGATTCCGGAGCTCTTTTGCATAGAGGGCAAAGGCCACAATTGGGCCATCCTCTTCGTTGAAGGCGATCGGTCCTCCAAAGACGGTTTCGTAGTGCAAGCCAAGAAAAGAACTTGACTTTTGGAGGTGCACAATTCTTCCAAAACTAGCTTGTTCATCTCAGAGAAGTAGAACCGAGAAATTGTGCTTTGTATGCGAGGGCTCTGAATAGATGCCACTCACCTTGAACCTCCAAACAATTTCATCCTCCATGTTGGTATCAAGTTGCACATCCCTAAATAGTAGCCAAAGATCAACGAATTGGCTAGCATGCTCGAATGTGAAAGCATCATCAATGTTGATTTTATTTAACTATACGTCGTTGTTGAGAGCTTGAGCAATTCTCCACCTTTTTCTCTTGGAAATTGCAAGGATTAGAGGGGCGATATCCTTTATTTTTCTACCCGCAAGCCATGGGGTCTCTCCAAAAGGAGTTCTCTTGCCATTTCCAATGGTGGTTGAAGCGGCGACATAGAAGAAGGTCATGTCATCTTCCGTGCATGGGTTGTCGCTGCCCACACAAATCTTTCCCATGCCCTTCCATTCCAACCAAGGCCAACGCAAACGAAGGGTCCTAGCAAAATTTTCCAAGTGAAGCACCCCAAGTCCCCCAAGATTTTTAGGGTGGCACACCGTGACCCAATTGACTTTGCATTTGCTCCCCGTTGTCTTGTCGGTGCCCGGCCAAAGAAAGGAGCTTTCCACCTTGTTAATGCATTTGATGGTACCCGGATGTACATGAAGGGGGGGGGGGGGGGGGGGGGGGGTCAAGTGGCAAATTTCTTCCGACGTAAGTACCGACTTGACAAGACAGGTTCGGCCGACCATGTGAAAAAATTCCCATTCCAAGTGGAGAGCTTGGCCGCAACTTTGTCTTCTAGGTGTTGGAAATCCAACCTACATAAACGCCAAACAAAAAGCGGTAACCAAAGGTATCTCATAGAGAAGGAGGCATGCGTCGCTGGAATGTCCTCAAGTATGTCGTCAAGGTTTAGGTAGCTACACCGAATAGGTACCACAGAGCTCTTTTGGAAATTTGTGCATAGGCCGGTAATATCTCCAAAGCCTTGGAGGATGGATGATAGGTTTTGGATATCCTCTTTGAAGGTGGCCACAAACACTGCCGCGTCATCCACATACAAGGATGTTCTCAAAATGGTGCTCCGACCACGGATCTTGCGCAAGAGGACAAAAATATCTCCAAATCTATGTTGTTAAAATTCATTTAGGTCCATTGAACACATTCTTGGACTATATATAAACACTAAGTCAATAAATTTTTATTTATATTGTTTTACCCTCATATTATTCTTCGGTGACAGTCTGATGAGTCATAATCAAATTTAATAAACACAAGATACTCTTGGAATTTTCTTCGAAACACAATCTAACGCAACAAGCAACATGCGAAATATTGAAAGTAAGATTGGGAGTGTGAAACTTAATGGAGTGTAGAAACAACAAAACAATCCAGCCCGAATATAGAAACACAACGGCGAATTCATCGGTAACTAGCCATCAAAGCTAAATCCTTCCAATTTCATAAAATCTGGAAGAGGTAACAAAGTAAACAAAAACATCCAACCAATCAAAGTTCAATCCGCATTCATAACAATCGATTTGCAAAAAGCTCTGGCTACATAATCCCAAGTTTGAACTTCCATAGAGACTCCCTAGCTAAGCTTTATCCTCTATACAGGGATCCAATTTTGAGGGCCTTTTGCGAAAATGCAAAACCACACACCTACTTGGAGGTTCCAAACATATCACAGTCGTCCATCTGCTTTAAGATTCGTGCATAAACTATCAACAATTTTCCAAATATCAATGCATTATAAATATTTTTTGGATTTATGTAATTTTATTAGATTCATGTACTAACAAGAAATTTTCGAACATGCATTAACAAAAGAATAAAACCATGCATCAATAAAAAAAATTATCAATACATCAATTAGTAGAGTCATATCCTTCGTTGGATACAAACTAGCAAGGTGGCCCTCGCAAATGCGAGGGCATCGTCTTTAGTATATTGAAGACTTCAGGAAATTAAATTGTGTTTTAATTTTATATAATATTATGTACGAATAACTTATAGGGCTCTACCACCACTACATATTATAGATATGACATATGTAGTGGTAGTACGTAGTATCTCTAATCAATAGTAATTTCCAGACCAATGATTATTACTTCATTTTTCTAGACACACATATGTTTTATTTGTGTGTGATATTAAATAATTAAACGTAATTGTATTTATTTGACATTGTGTTCTATGGATATCGAAGAAATAGTCCGGCTCAAACGTAAACGTAAATGATATTGTAAATGATATATCACATATGTCGGCAATATCTTTAATTTCTGAACCATAGATTATTGTGTCAATTTTATGAACACATATATTTGATTTGTGCTTAATATTAAATTACTATACATAATGAAATGTTTTATAAAGTGTCTGATCAATAGGTGAGGTTAATGTTAGTATTATATTATAGTTCTGAAAGTCTTTATGTTTTGGCTGAAATAGCAATAACGGTAGGCAGGTCAACGCCTAGCTGATGTTTTTGTGATCTTATATCACAATTATTTCCCTTGGGTGCAACAATTAATATCTAACAGTGTGATGCATTCCATTACAATTATGATTGCCGGTTGGTTGTGGTTCTGTATACATATAGTTCTTCAGAAATATCATTTGGGGCTATTTTATGTTCTGAAATCAGAATTTGAAAAGTAGATGTCTTAGAGAACAAATGTGTGCTTGATAGCTAGGAGGGAGGTTGTATCTCTAATTACCACATGCATGTCAACACCCTCGATAATAATGAACATATGACAACTGTGAGATTCATTGGGCTTCCATGTCAAACCTAGATTGACCCTAGGTCATATCTAGTCTCGCATGAGAACTCATCTTTATGCCTTTTGTCACTTTGTATGTGCCACCATCGTATTTTTCGTGATCGTTGTGTTGTCAGTTCTAGGTCCACATCGATCCTATCTGACCCTACTTCATGGAATGTCTTTTTAATATTAATGTTTTAAATATTTTCTCTGGATAATGTATTAGTGATGATACTTATGGAAATATATTACTTAGGGTCTAAAAATAAGATAAAAAATATCCAACAAATCTCCAATCGAAAGCCTACCAGTTTCATTGGAATTTCTGGTATCTCTCTATTTTTCATGTTTTACAATGATTTTATCATATAATAATTAATTTGAGAAAACCTGATTCTTTCTATTGTTCGTTGTTTAATCAATATGATGTTCCCATATGGTTTAGATGCTTAAAGTTAACAAAATAGACACTCGGGGTTGTCCATGTTTTCTAATTAAAATAAGATTCGTGAAGATTGTGCATTTCTTATGTCAGTCTGGAAAACTTTATCTCATGCCACTAAGATGTGCAGCCTCGAGAAAAATATTTTTCATGAGGTGATTTTTAGCCCATTCATATTGGATGGCTAGAACGGTTCTTGTATTTCTAATCACTGCATATCAACATCCCAATTTTTTTTACCATGGGTGTCTCATTAAGATAGGTTTTAAAGAAAATGGAAGATGATGTTCCCATTGATAGCTTAGTGACAGTCAAAACTTCAAAACACACCGAGATCAAATATAAGCTTTTGCATTCTGCATGTCCCGCTTAAAAAGGTGATCTTTTGACGGCCAAGCTACATTACCGTTGATAGTGGTGTTTTCGCCAATATTGAAAGTCCACAACTCTAGTCATTAGAAGACTACCTTTGAGTGTGTGTATATATGGCGGTGTACCTTTTTTTTTATTGGTATCACACTCCGTGATTAGGAAAGAATCATGTAGTCCCTCCGTCTAGAAATACTTGGTACGTATTTGTCTCAGTACAGATATATCTACACAATAAAACATGTATTTAGACAAATCTGTGTCAAGTAGTTTTTGTTGTGTTTTGGTCCACTCACACATACACATATAACTGCTACATATACCATCACGATCTAGCTATAGAAGTAGTTATTTTTTCTTTTTATGTGTACGACCACGTTCTAGATGGAACAAAATATTCGCTACGTGAAACAGTATGTCTGGCCTTTTTTTTCTCCACACAAAAACAAAGGAAAGGAAGTACGTACTTATAGTTTTTTTGTTTTCTAAACTGTCCACATCCTTACAGCCCGTATCCTTTAGCACCACGTTTCATTTTTTTTTTTTTTTTGCTTGCACCTATCCTGTTTGTCACCGCGTCTAGGCAAGATCACCACGGTCCCCATCACGTTCCAGCCTAGCTAGGAGTTACAGTAGCATGGTACACGTCTAGTTTTTAAACAGACATGCAGCTATATATTGACGGCCTTGTGGATTTTTTTGAGAACGTACTGTACGTGTTAGACACAACATAAAACGTGTCAATCTGTTGCGTAACTTTTGACTTTTCATTAACAAATCTCAGCCATATATTTTAGATCTAACTACCAAGATTAATTTAGATGATGTGGCTTAACGTGGTGGCTCTAAAAACTAACTCATTTTGCTTTTAGTATATAATAGATTGGACGTTTATTATAGTTGGTGGACCTCCAACTAGGTGTGGAATCACCGCATTAAGCCTTTTGGTTCATATGTGGAAAGTGAAGACAGAGAACAGTCCTCCATCCATGCCAACTGCATCTAGGAGTGCAAAACAATAGAAAATTAATCTCACTACATGACAAAGGCAAGCTGAGAAGCAAAGAAACCCGACCAATCTATCTCCAATGTCACGGTCATTCTACAGATGAAGCCACTACTGCGAGGCCAATCCTTGACCTCCCACATCACCCCTATCTTGAGATCGGCAACATAGATGTTATATGGTTGTCCTTGAGGAATATCATCCAGAGCTAGCTTCTCTCCCAAGAATGTGTACACCATCTCCTTTCCTCCATCGTTTTAACCTGGGAATCGAAGGTTTGAAGGACCTCAAGTTGTCGTGTGATGTGTAGTTCTCTACCTGTCGACCGTCCTTTTGTCGGCTGAGCACCATGAGCTTCCCCTCACCGATGACACTAAGGTATGGCACATCGTGACACAAGTCAGAAAATTGTACATCCGTCATATTTGTAGATAGGTGGCCACTCTCGTCGCTCACACGTAGCGTACGTATTCTAGGCTTACCCCCAAGAGCCAATGTGCCGCACTGCCACACACGACAGACGTTGTGCTGCCTGAGAATCATGGAGACACCCTTAATGACCCCGAAGCATGTGTTCCATCCATCCGACTCGTTGGCCGACGAGAAGTGTAATGCGTCTGGCTTTTTTGGATGGTAACAATTAGCACCTTGAAGAACCGTGACAGTTGCCCTGGTAGGCCATCGTCGTCGCCGTGGTTTGAGCTCAAACGGCCCACAGGGGAAAGCAGGGTTATAGCCACCCTATGCTTGAAATCCTAATGATGTTGTAGACGCGGGAGCTCGTGGAACTTAGGGCCACTTCTTTTGGGCTTATGCTTATGCATAAGCTGGCTTATAGATTCCGGTGGGGAGAAACTGTTGTGGGGAGAAGCTCCTAAAAACTATTTGGGAGACTTCTTTTGGGTTATTCGCCGTGTTGGGTTGTGAGATGTCTGTAACGCCCCTGAATTTGATTTTGCGCATAGTAAAAGCGATGATATATTGCATATGCTATTTTATATTAGTATAAAAATAGGTAGAAATAAAATAAATTTAATATAAAAAGGTAGATGATAATAATTCTGGCAGGCAAATTTGTGCTAAAATAAATTTAGTATAAAAAAGGTATATGGTAATAATTATGTATACATACAACCCATTTGTTTGGCAGGCAAATTTGTGCTAATTGCTAACATGAACAAATCAGTACATAAGTTGCATTTGGCACTACCGCACTACATAATTGCTAACCTCGTCCCTAATAATTCTGCCATATAGATCAGAGACAAGAAAATATTGCTGCAATCAATTGTCGCCATTCTCATGCTTGAACTGACGAATAAAAAATAGATCACAGTCCGTGCTTGGTCGCCTCTTGAGTCGTTGGGGAGGAGGAGAACGATGCTGGTTGGGGAGCTCACCGGTTGGGAGCAGGAGGGCGTCGCTGGGACTGGGAGAGCTCTCCTCGGCTCGGTCAGATTGTAGAGGTGGCCGGGGGCAGGTGGACAGGAGGCCACAGTTGGAGAAGGGGGCGGCGGCTGGAGATGCGGGCGGAGGCGGGATGCGCCTGAGCGATGGCGGCTGGTCCGACCGGCAGCGGTCGAGCGGTGGCACCGGCGCCGGAACCCTAGCGCATCTCGCAAGGACAGGAGGTCGGGAAAAGAAACGCACACGCACAGCGCTCCACGAGTCGCTCGCGAGAACAGGAGGTCCGGGTTCTTTTTCTTTTTTCCCAAATGTTATTTGCGTGCGGTGGCAATTGTCCTGTAAATAGAACGAAGGCAAGCCTCCATACCGTTTCGCTACATTGCGGGAAGTCCTCCAGAAACTGCCCTTGACCAGTTTCTCCAAACGTACAGCGAAGTAGCTTCTCGGTGGCAATAAGCTGCCCACGACCTTGAAGCCACTCAGGAAGCCCAAAAGCAGTGACCCTTTACTGGCGAGCGGGTCACACACGATCAGGAGGTAGTGTCAAATTGGTCACGGGAGAGTCTTTTTTTTTTTTTGCACACGGGGTGGGGCCCGAAGACCCCAGAGCTGCATATCAATCAAACACGTGGTCGGTACATTTTACAGGAAGGTCCTTTTCATCTAACGCCCTAAGAGACCTACTATTCGAATAAAGGACCTTCGAAATTACAAAAAACACCTCAGAGCTAAAGGATAAAAAGCAATTAAGCCCTTCAGAGTCACTGCCACAGCTCGCCGGCGATCTCCAGGCGCCGACGCCGAGATCATTGGAGCATCTTGTGCTCGGAAACTCCCTTCCGACGAGCAGTCGCAGACGCCAGCAAGCTAGACCCAGCCGGGGACAAACCACTTGGCTAAATCGAGCCACCGAGCACTGGCTTCTGGACGAAGAAGCCTCCAACGAGGAGGTTGAAGAACGGCCACCTTCTTGGCCAGAGATCGCGGCGGCAAACTTGGCCACCGCATGAGATGCTCGAGGATGCAGCAATAGCCTCCCCACCGAAGCAAAGGTAGCGAAGCAGCTACTCTTCCACCCCTCGCCTCCACGGTCGGCCAGAAGAAGATGCAGCCACCGTACACCTCGCCCGAAGAAGAGGCAGCATCGCTTGATAGCGGAGCTTACCTTGAACAACTCCCGCATCTGCTTCCACCATGGAAGCTTGCTGAAGATGTGTCGAAGTCGTCGTCCCGCGCCGCGCTTGAACGCCAGGACACACCAGCTCCAGAACCACTCCACAGATCCTGAAGTAGAACAGTAGCACATCTTCCTCTCCTCGCCACCACGGCCGGCCAGAGGAAGGCAGCACCGCTCCAATTTTCGATCTGCAAAGCTCAACTCTTGATCTGCAGAGTGGATGATACGGCAGTCGATTTTATTAGAAAACCTTCGACCATCTTCAACCCTGCAGCAGATCCGCCATGGATCCGAGCTGCAGAGGGGAAGAGGGCCGCTTCCGGCGTCGCTGCGGGTCACCAGAGCACAGGCAAGAAGAAAGAAGAAGAAGCAGAGAAAAGGGGCATCCGCCACGAAAAAGCCTACCCTAACCCTAGTATCTACAACCCAAGCAACGCATCCTCTTCCACCCCGGCCGGCAACGCCACCGGAGGGGACGAAGGAGCGTGCCGGGCGCCGGATCTGAAGAGGGAAGTTGACTCTCAAGGGGAGGAGCGAGTCGCCACAGGGGACAAAAGGGGCACCGGTGCTTTGACTAGAGATGAACCTACCTTTTTCCGTCACGGGAGAGTCGGTCTCCTCCATTCAGTTAGAGAGGAGGGAGGAGATCAGGTACAGGCGTGCGTGGATTGCGGGTTGATTTCCCAATACCGAGGGTTTGTGATTTTGTAGTGATGTGCAGGCTTGATTGTGCTCGCGGTCCGATCTCACTTAAACGTGAGATCTGGAACATCTGATCAGTGTAGCATTTCTTTACCATACAAAAATAACAATCAACATTTGAAACATTGACGCATTATTTTTTATAACTTTGCCATGTACCCTCTTCGGTGTTCAGAATAATGATTAAGCCCACAGTGGCCTCAATTTCCAAAAAAAAAAAAAAAAAGAGCACAATGGCCTTATTTTCCGGGGGAAATGAATGATCCTTAGTTAGTACAAATGCGCTCGCACTGAAGAGTAGAAGATCTTTATTTAAGGAAAGACCTCTTATGATATACTAGTTGAATCTGCCGCGGCGGCACGCCGCGTCCTTGCTGAAAAATTCTGCTGTTTAAATATTGGTCAATGTTTGTTGCTTAGTTTGTTGTTGGCTGGTTGCTAAGAATATCTGCTTTAGGAATAAAATTTACCTCGTAGTCTATTAATCGAAGATTTGGCTAGGTTGCTAAAAATGTCTGGTTTAGGAATAAAATCATCCTTGTTTGTTGCTTAGTTTGTTGTTGGCTGGTTGCTAAGAATATCTGCTTTAGGAATAAAATTTACCTCGTAGTCTATTAATCGAAGATTTGGCTAGGTTGCTTAAAATGTCTGGTTTAGGAATAAAATCATCCTTGTAGTATGTTAAACGAAGGTTTGGAGCTACGCAATGCAGTAAGTAGAGGTTAGGTAGAAAATGGTTTATTAATTTCGGTAGAGGTTAGGCAGAAGTTGGTTTATTAGACAAAGGTAATTTGAGCGTCGACAACATTATTAACTTGTAAACCTTGAGTAAGGAAATATGTTTGGTTCATTTCTTAGTTACCATGAGTCCGAAATGTACATGTCCGAATGATCATAGTTTCAGCAAACTGATATATAAGAAACTATAAGCCACGTCTTTGGAAATAATAACTACTTATACATTGTTTAATCAAGAAAATAATTATCAAAAGGAATAATTAGACCATACTCTTCTGCAAAAAGTATTACATTACATAAAAGAAATAACGTGAAACATACCTTGGTTAGCTCTGAATTCTTAGCAGGCCATTCGAAAGAATGAAACTCCTAAGCAACTCCTTAGGTTGATGATGTTAAAATAATTTACCTTCCAACTATTTGTTGGATGGTAAAATTCCGGTAATGAAGAGATACACAATGATATGTGGATTATGTTCTTTGCACATGAACATGTATTACTGTATGTCGCAAATGAACAAAGGATTAGCACGACGAATATAAATTTATTGAAGCATGAGTTGGTCAATTATATCAACACAACTTCAGACATTGGTAGTATGTTCAGACAAATATAAGATGGTTGATTGAAACAGATACATCGTACCTGGTCTTTAGCTCAAGGGACCAGAGAGGTCGAGTCTACTGGTCGATCATGGATAGAATCCATTGGTAGTGTGTTCAGTAAAATGTAGATACAGGATGTGACGATGACCATTCAGTCGGGTCTGGCTGTTGTACTGAGTGGATGTTAGTCTGGATATTGCTAAGTGCACCTTTGAAGAAGAAATCCAACTATGAAGTTCCTTCTTTCACCACCACTGGACTGTACCGCCGTCAATATCCAGCAAACAGCCCCGGCGGCCTGCAAGGCCACCAGCTTGAATACCACACTCCCGGACCATCCTAACAGCAACAATGGAGCCAATGTCACCGAGCATGGCCAATCTAGCGACAATGAAGAACCAATGCAAGCTGCGAAGCAGTAGAACGAAGAAAGGAGTGTAAGGAAAAGAGTGGATAGAAATATGGTTAACATTATCCTATCGACACAATTCATCGAACACGTAGCGAGCGTAAAAATTACCAAACTGCGGGCCAAACTGAAAGATGAGGGTGGGGAAGGACGCTGCTCAAGCTTCACCATAGTAGCGATTAGTAGGGGAAAATCCAGGAACCGCACCACGAGATCATCTGCATCCACCTGCAGTAGATGGGGAGGTGGGGGAGGAGATCGGGGAGGTGAGGACGTTAGGGACAGGGCGGCACCGACGATGAGCTCGTGGAGGACCTGGAGAGAGCTCGGCCAACGCTGTGGGCCGCCGCGTACCTTGCTCACCTGCACGAACTCCCCTCGTCTGGCTTCCCCACCGGTCCCTCCCGGTGGCAGCATGAGCTCCTCCACCTCGTACTAATCAGCACCACCACCAGCAACACAGCAGCGCTACCGCCTCCACAGCATCCACGCCGACGGCCATGTAAGGAGGCCGTGGGGCAGAGGAAGAGGAAGGAAGATAGGGAGGAGGGAGGCGGCACGGGCGTCGGGCAGAGAGGGAGAGGACGCAGGGCGCTGGAGGAGGAAGAAAGGAGACGTCCTCGTTTTTGATTTGGCACCGCTTTGACCATAGAAAACTGAGGAGAAAGAAATGTGGCTGACAGGTGGGACCCACAAGTACTGTTCATACTGTAGCTTATACAGTGATTTGCACGGGCGGAGCGCTGAGGGCGCGGCGATTTGCATCGCCTTAATATAGGTAGGTATCGCCTTAATATAGGTAGGTATATATATATAGTAGGTAATAATGTTCATAACTGTAGCTTTCTACAGTGATTTGCACGAGCAGAGCGCTGAGGGCGCGGCGATTTGCATCGCCTTAATATAGGTAGGTAATATAGTAGGTAAATAATGTTCATAACTGTAACTTTTTACTGTGATTTGCACGGGCGGAGCGCTGAGGGCGCGGCGATTTGCATCGCTTTAATATAGGTAGGTAATAGGTAATAAGCTTTCAAACTCTCATACGTACCTGAAACCCACCACGGTAACTAAATTTTGAAACGCACAAAACACATGAAGAATCTGTGCTGATTTTATTAGGACAAAAAACTCACAACTTCCCAAGCATAAACTAGTCATAACATGGAGAACAGGGATAAAATTGATCTCACTACGTGGCAAAGGCAAGCCGAGAAGCAAAGAAACACGGCCAATCTATCTCCATTGGCACGGTCTTTCTACGGCTGAGGCCACTACTGCGAGGCCAATCCTTGACCTCCCGCATCACCCTTGTCTTGAGATCGGCAACGTAGACGTTTCTATGGTTGTCCTTGACCAGCATCATCCCGAGCTTCTCCCCCAAGCATGTGTACACCATCCCCTTCCGCCATCGTTTTAACCTGAGCATCGAATATTCGAAGGACCTCATGTCGTCGTGTGATGTCCAGATCTCTAGCTCGGGAAGGTCTTTTTGCAGGTTGAGCACCATGAGCTTCCCCTCGCCGTTGACGCTAAGGTATGGCTCATTGTGACGAAAGTCATAAAATTCTACATCCGTCATAGTTGTAGAGACGTCGCCGGTTTCGGCGCTCACATGTAGGAGGCGGATTCCGGTCTTGCCCCCCAAGAGCCAGTGTGCCACACCGCCACACACGACGGCGTTGTGCTGCCGGAGGATCGCGGACTCGTCGGCTGCAGACGAGAACGTGTGGAGACTCTAATGCATCCTGCTTTTTTGCATGGTAAGAATTAGCACCTTGAAGAAGTGTGACTGCTGCTGTTGCAGGCAATCGCCATTGTCGCCGTAGTTCGAGCTCGAACAGTCTGCATCGGAAAGCAGGGCATAGCCACCCACTCCTTCCTTGTTATCGAAATCCCAATAATGGTCTAGACGCGGGAGCTCGTGGACCTTGCCGGCGAGCGGGTCGCACACGGCAAGGAGGACGCCTCTATGGTTTGTATCGACGAAGTGTGGCGGGCAGCGAGGCTATTCAGGGGTAGCCTAGGACCCGTAGATAGGTGGAGGGTTGGCGAGTGATCTTTTTTCTTTTGTGTCCGGTGGATGGTGTTTTTGGCGCATGTGGCTAAATGCGTTGTAAACGGCCGCTTGGCCTCTCCTTTTTAAAACCGATACGTCTGATTGGACGTATCCTTAAAAAAAAGAAATATTTATACTTTACCCGCAAAAAAATTATACTAAATAAATATAGAAATATTTGGTATAGTACATAATAGACCCTGCATATTCAGGATACACATAACGGTCACAAACACATGTTACGCTAAAGATGTTAAATACATAGTCATGGAAGACTAGTATAACGCCTAGCGGTGGTTATAGAAAACAGAAACCGAACACTGAAACTGAAGTAACCGGAACCAAAATTAATTAGCCGAAGAATTTTTTTATTGATAAATATGATAAACAAAACTTAAAGCAATAAATTTGGTCGTGATCTTGGGTTGATCGAACAATGCTGAAAATGTTGAGAGAGAGAGAGAGCAACAACGTTCAGTATCATGTAGCACCAGACATCAACACTGTTGGGCCATTCAGGATGGTGAATTTCACGCAACGGTTTCGAATAGTAGGAGCAACTCGAACCTCGCAGAAGATCGTCGGAACCACCCGGTACCTTCCCAGACCTCGTTAGAGTTTTCCTTACCTCGCTGGACCCTTACAACACTAGTCGGGGGGCGTTTTACCATGTTCTTCAATCCGGTAAGGGCCCGTGGGATTGAAAATATTCCCACATAATTATTTTCCCGCTCTAGAAGCATAAGTATCTGATTTTGTCTAAAATACATTTGTACATCTAGGGCGCGTTTGGTAGCCTGTGAAGGGGCAGGCCTGGCCCGCCAGCTGCAAAGGCCCGACGTTTGGTTGCCTGGGAGAGGCTCCAGGCCAGGCCAGCGCGAACCGCAAAACATCGTCGGACCAGGCCCGAGAGACACGCTCAGATCGAGCGTGCCTGTGGAGCCTGGCTCGTTCTCTCCCCCGCGGCTGCAATTTCGCCCCCCCCCCCCCCTCCCCCGCCTGCAGGAGCTCGTGCGACCATGGAGATGGCGGGAGCCCGCGCGCTGCAGAGAAAAAGGGGGCGGGAGAAATTCGGTCACCTCCCGCCGAAATCCTACCCCTATTTAGACCCTCTCCCTTCACCGCCCAATCTTCCACCACCATTCCCCCCTCCCCCCCCCCCCCCCCCCACCACATACGGAGCTCTCACCGCCCGTCGGCGAGCAGGTAAGCGGCGCAGAGAACTCCGGTGGGCCTAGGCGGCGGCGACAACTGTGGCTACGGCGGTGGGCCTTTCTGTTCTTCGTCGACCTCTCCTCCGTCCAAGGCGGCTACGATGGCTGTAAGTACCGAAACCCTTGTTTGTAACCTAGATCTGCAAGCACGTCTAGGAATCTGTAGATCTTAGAGCGGTAGTAGATCTTGGTCAATGCGTAAGGTTGTGTAGGTCGTGTAGAATGTGTTGGAATATGTAGATCTGTTAGCATGGGTACAATGTTCTCAAAGTTGGTGATGTGTATGTGTTTTTTGAGTGCATAGTCTGTTAGATCTTTGACCACGCATAAGATGATGTACTAGTTGCTGATGCAGATGAAGTTTTGTAGTGTACAATCTGTTAGATCAGCACCTCCTTTTGTCTATGCCGTAGTTGTCCATGCCGTTGTTACATCAGCACTTCCTTTTGACCATGCATAAGATGTTGTACTACTTGCATGCGTCCTGGATGTGCAGGTCTTGCAGTAGTTGTCCATGCTTGTTGTTCATGCTTGTTCTTCCTTTTGTTGTTTCTCTTGTTCTTCCTTTTGTTCATACCTTTCTTGTTATCTGCGTCACTGATACGTCTCCAACGTATCCATAATTTCTGCTGTTCCATGCTTATATTATACCATTTGCTACATGTTTTATATACACTTCGTATCACTTTTATGCATTTTCTGGGACTAACCTATTAACAAGATGCCACAGTGCCAGTTCCCTGTTTTCTGCTGTTTTTGGTTTCAGAAAGTTACTTCTGGAAATATTATCGGAATTGCACGAAACAAAAGGCCAGGTCCCTATTTTTCCAGCACGTACACGGAGTCCGAAGGAGAGACGAAGAGGAGCCAGGAGGTGGCCAAACCACACCCAGGCGCGGCAGTGGGCCCAGCCGCGCCACCAGGTGGTTTGGGCCCCTCGGGGGTCCGCCGACATCGCCCCTTCGCCTATTTATTCCCCGAGACGTGAAAACCCTAAAACACCGAGCCTTTCATCCAGAACATATTCGCTGCCGCCGTCGTCGTCAACCCTAACTCGGGGGGTTTCTGAAGCTCTTCCCGGCACCCTGCCGGAGAGGGGAATCATCACCGGAGGGCTCTACATCGCCATGCCCGCCTCCGGAGTGATGCGTGAGTAGTTCATCCTTGGACTATGGGTCCATAGCAGTAGCTAGATGGTTGTCTTCTCCACTTGTGCCATCATGTTTAGATCTTGTGAGCTGCCTATCATGATCAAGATCATCTTATTGTAATGCTACATGTTGTGTTTGCTGGGATCTGACTTATATTGATACCTATGTGGAGCTGAATATTATATTATCATGTCTATGTCATTTGTGATCTTGCATGCTCTCCGTTACTTGTTGAAGCTTTGGCCACGTGAATACTTGTAACTCCAAGAGGGGGTATTTATGCATGATAGTTGGGTTCAACCTCTATTTAACCTGGGATAGTGACAGCAAGTTCTAAGGTTGTAGATGTGTTGTTGCCACTAGGGGTAAAACAGCAATGCTTTATTCAAGGATGAATGTATTGTTTACATTACGCACATTACTTAATGCAATTGTCTGTTGCTTGCAACTTAATACTGGAAGGGGTACGGATGTTAACCGGAAAGTGGACTATTTAGGCATAGATGCATGCTGGATAGCGGTCTATGTACTTTGTCGTAATGCCCAAATGAATCTCATAGTAGACACCACAACTCACACATGCATGTTATATGCGCTTATCAATTGTCAATTGCCCAGCTGTAATTTGTTTACCCAGCATGTTAGTTATCTTATTGGAGAGACACCACTAGTGAACTGTGGACCCCGGTCCATTCTTTTACATCTGAAATACAATCTACTGCAATCATTGTTCTCTACTGTTTTATGCAAACAAACATCATTTTCCATTCGATACGTTTAACCCTTTGTTTTCAGCAAGCCGGTGAGATTGACAACCTCACTGTTAAGTTGGGGCAAAGTAATTTGGTTGTGTTGTGCAGGTTCCACGTTGGCACCGGAATCCCTGGTGTTGCGCCGCACTACACTCCTCCACCAACACCTTCGAAGCAAACCTCGTTTTCCTACTGGTCCGATTAAACCTTGGTTTCATACTGAGGGAAAACTTACTGCTGCACTCATCATACCTTCCTCTTGGGGTTCCTAACTGACGTGTGACGTACAAGCATTGTTTCTGGCACTATTGACCTAGAGCCACCAGTCACCGATGTAGGATTCCGGCGAAGAGTTTAGTCAGGCCATGATCCCCATTGGGGACTCTCAGATCCCCTCATGGGTTGAGGACTCCCAGCTGGACATGCCAGTAGCCACTGTTGATCCGGCCAGCACCGTGGCTGTGCAAGATTATCTTGCGGCCATGGAGTTGGCCGTGAAATCGAAGGTGGCCAAGGCTAAGGCAGGGGTCAAGGGGACCATGAAATGGCTTCCATTCATGTCCACCTTTGTGCAAAACCAGATATGTGGTCTCATCAAGACTGGGGTTAGGACCGACAAGGGCTTCAAAGAGGTCCATCTGACTACCGTGGCCAAAGCATTGTTTGTTCACTATGGAGCTGAGGTCACTTCTACCCAGATGTGCACCACCTGAGGAAGTGGAGACTCCGGTTGCTTCAGGTGAGCAAACTCTGTGACTTGAGCGGGGCTCAATGGTGCGAGGACACCTTCACCATCATCCTCGAGACTGACCACTACGAGGGGCACGTCACGGTTAGCACATGAACACTGTCTTGTACACCTCAATCATTCACTTAGTCTCCTCTAACTGCAATGTCCTATCTCTGTTAGGATCATCCCAAGGACGCCGAGTTCCTGAACAAGCCCATCATGAACTACACACAAACGCAGATCATCTTCTCCTATGGGTTGGCCACTGGCAAGTTTGCAAGGGGGCCAGTGGATCCTCTCGGGGCACAGCCTGACTTCAGCGACACGCAGGAGTGATGACGTGGATCACACGTTCGTTGGGAGACCCCAAGAGGAAGGTATGAAGCAGTGTAGCAGCAGTTTCTCTCAGTATGAAACCAAGGTTTAATCGAACCAGTAGGAGCAAGAAATCACTTCTGAAGGTTGTTGGTGGCGCCGTTTACTCGATCACCAACGTGGAATCTGCACACAACACAATCAAATTACTTTGCCCCAACGAAACAGTGAGGTTGTCAATCTCACCGGCTTGCTGAAAACAAAGAATTAAACGTATGGTGTGGAAAACAGTAGTAAATTGCAGAGAATGAAAAGGAACAATGTTTGCAGTTGGTTGTATTATCAGTGTAAAAGAATGGACCGGGGTCCACAGTTCACTAGTGGTGTCTCTCCATAAAAGATAACTAACATGCTGGGTGAACAAATTACAGCTGGGCAATTGACAGAATATTGAGCGCATGACAATGCATATATATGACATGATGATTACTATGATATTCATGTGAGCATTACGACAAAATACATAGACCGTTATCTGATACGTCCAAAACGTATCTATAATTTTTGATTGTTTCATGCCATTTTTATGCTTTTAGCACTTGTTTTATATTAAGTTTATTATTTATTTGGACTAACCTACTAATAGTTGCAAAAGTGCACAATGTTCTTGTTTTACTCTTTGATGTGTAGAAATTATCAAGAATACAAGAGGAAACCTTGTTGGAGTCGAATTGGGACTTTCCTGAAATCTGTCTGAGAACTTTTTACGAAGATTGCCAGTTTGACCCTCGAAGATGACGTTATATGGAGACCTGGCTGTTACGAAAGTTGTCACAATTTTCCATACGAAGATTTTAAGCCCGAGATCAGCCCAATCGGAGTTCGGACGCGGCCTGTAGGCCCGTTTTGGTGGAACCCTAAAAGGGGGTGACGGAAATCCGAGAAGATATATAAAGGGAGGAAACCTAATTCGTGGAGGACTCCTCCACCCACGAATTTCAGCCACCAAAAGCCACGTTTTTGCCTCCCCCATGGATCCCATCTCCATGGGGGAGGGCTCCCAAGAAGCCATGAAGGAGGGAGGCTAAGGGGCGGCGCTCCCCAAGCTTGCCGGCGGCGGGGAAAGGAGTTCCCCGCACCGCCGGCGCCGCCGCGCTGCTCTCTCCGCCGTCTTCACCGCCATCTCCATCACCATCTCCTCCTTGTATTCAGTGGTTCATCCTCCCACAAACCTCTGTACCGTCCTATGTAAACATGGTGTTTGATGCTATAATATTTATCCTATGATTTACATCATGTTTCCGTAGTTTATTTGTCTTTTGATTGCTTAATTGAATGCATGAGGTTCATTAGAGTTGTATGTCTATATGGTGCTGTCCTTTGGTGTCCATTATATTGTGCGCGCATGGATCAAACACCCTAGGGTTGGTAGTATTTGTAACGAAGCGGGGGAAGTTCTGCCGGAGTGACAGAAACCTGAGAACGCGAACCGATTAGTTGCACGTATGGGAGTAAGAGGACCTTGAACTTAAGGCTATGGTTGGGGAAACCTTAATGCATTGTTAGTATTTGCGGATGCTTTCTAACAATCCAATCATATAGTACTTGTAATCCCAAGTAGTGGAGTGCATGTATATTTAGCCTCTCCCACATAGAAAACTGCATCGAAGACAATGAACCAAGTACCTTCACTAATTAATCTTGGACAAAGCCACCACAATTACCACCACTTTTCCACACTCATGGTACTGTTAGTATATGGTTACTTAGTGTATTTTATTGCTGCAGCACTAACATTTACTTTCTTGTATTTATTATCTTGCAAAACTACCTCTCATACCCGTATTGCTACCGTAGTTTTATTTTAGATAATGCAAACGTTTAGTGTGCGTAGAGTTGTATCAGTGGTTGATAGAACTTGAGAGAATACTTATCCTACCTTTAGCTCCTCGTTGGGTTCGACACTCTTACTTATCGAAAAGGCTACACGCGATCCCCTATACTTGTGGGTTATCAAGACCTTTTCTGGCGCCGTTGCCGGGGAGCCATAGCGTAGGTTAATGTTCTTGTGTGCACTTGTTTGCTTTATCTCTAAGTAGTTTTTATTTTCAGTATTAAGTTGTTCTTTATCTTACTATGGATAGGGAATGCGAATTACAAAAAAAATTAGGTGTAGTTGTTATCTAAAAACGTTTTCAAAAAGAAAAGTGATTGGAAAGATGAGTAATGGTTAAATGGGGGTCGACCTTGAACACTTGTGTTCATGCCTATGAAACCAAAACAAATCTTTCCATGGAAGCTTTTCATTAAAAACATGTAAATATTGTAAATATTGTGTATATACCTCTGTACATAAAAATAAAATGCTAATTATAGTCTTTAGTTAATTGAAAGTTGATAGTTTTACTTTGCTGTCCAGAAACAGATTTTCTGTGCTCCACCGTATTAAATGTTTAAAATCACCAGAACGTGATCTTGATCTGAAATTTCTTGAGTGCAAAGTGATGCTTATTAGCTTTCTTTCATTAGACTAACTTTTTCTGATTTAAGGTACGTAGATAGGTCGAAAAATTCGATCTTTACTGACTGTTCTGTTTAGACAGATTTTGTGCTTCTCTGTAAATAAAATCGTGATAAATCTCAGAATAGTATTTTGACTTGAAAATTTTTGTGCATAAACCTGAGATTATTATCTTTCTTTCATTAGACTAAAGTTTTTCGATTTGAGCTACTTAACTATCTCGTTGAATGCCATCTTTACGGACTGTTCAGTTTTGACAGATTTCTTTGTTTATTCAATATTGTACTTGGTGTTGTTAGTTTCATTAGTTTTTCGACGGACAACGGAAATCATGAACACCTTAGTATATACAGTGGCTAATGTTGAGTAAAAATTATAAAACTTGTCAATGCTTGAACATGAGTGGATTTTATTTAATGAGTACTAACCCTACTAATGAGTTTTGTGAAGTTTTATGTGGATGTAGCTTATAAGATCTAATCAATATGGTGATATGAGATGAATAAGAAGACGCAAGAGCTCAAGCTTGGGGATGTGTAGGTGCATCCCAAGAACATATTCAAGAAGATACAATCATCTAAGCTTGGGGATGCCCGAGTCATCCCCCTATTCATCAACTAACATGAGGTTGTCTCGTTCATACTCTATATTACCCGTCCACATGATATGTATTGTCTTAACTTGTATTATAATTGCTTTTATATGTCTTGGTTTTACCTTCTTTAGTTTTATTAGGCTCCTTATTTGGTTTCGATTGCTTCTTTACTTTCACTTATAAATTCAAAATAACAAAAATATTTTCTTTTGTTTTGCTTCTTTGTTTGGTTCTTTATTTTAATTTTATTTGGGTTTTACTTTTGATTTTTATTTAGAGTTTTCCTTGCTGTAGCTAGCATGTTTAGGTCTTGCTTAGCCTCTGGTTTCTTAGTTTATCAAAAATAAAGTACCAAGTTTTATCCATTTAGCTTAGTTGATACATATGTAAAAAGTGATTTTCTGTTTTCGGTATCTACTGCTTATTGCGCGATTTTTCATATTTTACTGGAAGCTCTAAAAATCACGAAAAATTACTGATGTTGTAGCACCTAATCCTCTGCATGTACAAAAATTGGCTAAAATTTCGGGCATGTTTAAGTGCACCTAAAAATTGCGTTTTCCAGCTGCTGTTTTTCTGGACAGATTCTGACTTTTGTTGCAAGAGTGGCCTCTTTTCGTTTTCATTTGATTTTTAATGGTTCTTACCTTTCATTTATAAGTTGGCCATTTAAGCAACCTTTCTGTAACTTAAAAACAAAATTTTATTTGGTTTAATAGTAGCACTTGGGAAATATTATCTATTGTACTAATGTCTAACCGCAGAAAAGAATGGGAAAGTTTTTGTGTTGAAGTTTTTTCACAGAGAATGAAGGAACACCAAACTATGGAATATTGAAGAATTACCAAAGTCATAAGCTTGGGGATGTCCCCGCATCCCTCTTCATCAATAACCCCACGGTTTGCAAACCTTTAAACTTTGTTTTTTGAGCAACATAGGAACTTAACTAAACTTGAAGCGGCTGTATTTTATTATCTATTTATCTTAGCATCAAACACCAGTTACATTAATAAGTGGATCGTCACATATTTTATTTATCCTCTGTTTTCAATGTTTACTTGGTTAATGGATTACTTGTTGAAACTTAAAAATGATGTGTGAATAATACTGTTTAGTAGTTTATGTTTTCTTATGGTTAGTCTCAACTAGCTAATAGTGCATATTATGTTATTTTGATATCAACATGCATTGTCCTGTTCATAAGATGGTATGGTATTGTGGTATCCTCCTCTGAATAATTCACTTGAATCGACTTGGCACATGCTCACACATGTTATGACTGAAAAATAAAAGTCAATTAAGCCTTGATGATCTATTTTGCCTCAGAGTTTTAGTATCGTTTTTATGCCTCCGTTAATTTTATTTTGTCGCAAGCATGATTATGACCGTTATCGCTCTCGTGGTTGTCGCTTCCCAGTCTATTGCTAGCCTTCACTTGTACTGAGCGGGAATGCTGCTCGTGCATCCAAATCCTTAAAACCAAGTTATCCCAAAGAGTCCACCAAAAAATTCCTATGCATGGTATTTCAAGCCATTCCAAGTAAATTTGCATGTGCTACCTTTAAAACCTTCAAAATATTTCTCTTTTTGTGTCAATGTTTACTAGCTCATGAGGAATTAGTGTGGTTATTCTTTATTCTATTTGTCAAATGGACTTTTACACCTGGACTAGTGGCATATACATCCGCTTATCCAATAACTTGCAAAAAGAGCTGGCAACGGGGTGCCCAGTCCCAATTAATTACAACTTTAACCAATTAATTCTCTTCACACTTTTGCCCTGATTCATCAGTAAGCAATGACAAACAGTGAAATACCTGAATGTGTGTAAACCAAAGAGAAAGGGGATGATCTGCCTTGCTGGTAGAAATAACGTCCTTCATGGGAGCCGCTCTTAAAAGTCCGTTTGACAGGTAGAATACTGTTCTCACCCGCTACCATTCGTTGACAATTAACAAACACCTCTCAAAACATTTTTACCTCTGTTTTTAAAACAAAAAGCTCTAGCACGTGTTAATCCCTGCTTCCCTCTGCGAAGGGCCAATCTTTTATTTTTATGTTGAGTCACCATCCTTTCTTTGAGCACTTCTTCGAGAGCATAGCTGTCGTTCTTAGTGTAATGTGCTTGTCCCAGAATACGATTAATTGAGGTATAACCATGATGCTTTTATCTTTGATATCTCTATATCTAGTCTTCACTTGAACTTCAGAGGTGCCTTGGCATTTATGTTTTGCTCCACAATTAAGGGCAAGCGAGATACCACTCTATCATGCTTTATTATGGTCATTACAATCTTGTTGATGTTTATAAATTTCATGTTATAAGCTCTTAGTTCGTTGATACTTTTCATTAGGAAACATGATTGCTAAGTTTTATTATCCATACATCATGCAATTGTTAAAGACCTGATCATAGCATTTACAATCAAAAATTATTTTGTTATCATTTACCTACTCGAGGACGAGCAGGAATTAAGCTTGGGGATGTTGATACGTCCAAAACGTATCTATAATTTTTGATTGTTTCATGCCATTTTTATGCTTTTAGCACTTGTTTTATATTAAGTTTATTATTTATTTGGACTAACCTACTAATAGTTGCAAAAGTGCACAATGTTCTTGTTTTACTCTTTGATGTGTAGAAATTATCAAGAATACAAGAGGAAACCTTGTTGGAGTCGAATTGGGACTTTCCTGAAATCTGTCTGAGAACTTTTTACGAAGATTGCCAGTTTGACCCTCGAAGATGACGTTATATGGAGACCTGGCTGTTACGAAAGTTGTCACAATTTTCCATACGAAGATTTTAAGCCCGAGATCAGCCCAATCGGAGTTCGGACGCGGCCTGTAGGCCCGTTTTGGTGGAACCCTAAAAGGGGTGACGGAAATCCGAGAAGATATATAAAGGGAGGAAACCTAATTCGTGGAGGACTCCTCCACCCACGAATTTCAGCCACCAAAAGCCACGTTTTTGCCTCCCCCATGGATCCCATCTCCATGGGGGAGGGCTCCCAAGAAGCCATGAAGGAGGGAGGCTAAGGGGCGGCGCTCCCCAAGCTTGCCGGCGGCGGGGAAAGGAGTTCCCCGCACCGCCGGCGCCGCCGCGCTGCTCTCCGCCGTCTTCACCGCCATCTCCATCACCATCTCCTCCTTGTATTCAGTGGTTCATCCTCCCACAAACCTCTGTACCGTCCTATGTAAACATGGTGTTTGATGCTATAATATTTATCCTATGATTTACATCATGTTTCCGTAGTTTATTTGTCTTTTGATTGCTTAATTGAATGCATGAGGTTCATTAGAGTTGTATGTCTATATGGTGCTGTCCTTTGGTGTCCATTATATTGTGCGCGCATGGATCAAACACCCTAGGGTTGGTAGTATTTGTAACGAAGCGGGGGAAGTTCTGCCGGAGTGACAGAAACCTGAGAACGCGAACCGATTAGTTGCACGTATGGGAGTAAGAGGACCTTGAACTTAAGGCTATGGTTGGGGAAACCTTAATGCATTGTTAGTATTTGCGGATGCTTTCTAACAATCCAATCATATAGTACTTGTAATCCCAAGTAGTGGAGTGCATGTATATTTAGCCTCTCCCACATAGAAAACTGCATCGAAGACAATGAACCAAGTACCTTCACTAATTAATCTTGGACAAAGCCACCACAATTACCACCACTTTTCCACACTCATGGTACTGTTAGTATATGGTTACTTAGTGTATTTTATTGCTGCAGCACTAACATTTACTTTCTTGTATTTATTATCTTGCAAAACTACCTCTCATACCCGTATTGCTACCGTAGTTTTATTTTCTAGATAATGCAAACGTTTAGTGTGCGTAGAGTTGTATCAGTGGTTGATAGAACTTGAGAGAATACTTATCCTACCTTTAGCTCCTCGTTGGGTTCGACACTCTTACTTATCGAAAAGGCTACACGCGATCCCCTATACTTGTGGGTTATCATTATCCAGCAACGTCTATGACTAATAATCCACCGCCAGGTTGTCATCCGAGTTCCCCGTTGGTATTAAGTTGCAAGCAACGGATAATCGCATTAAGTAATGTGCGTAATGTAAACAAATGCATTAGACCTAATGGCGCACCCTTAAGCTAAGCATCGGTTATTTTATCCCTAGTGGCAACAGCACATCCACAATCTTAGAAGTTATTGTCACTCTCCCAGATTACCGGAGGCATGAACCTACTATCTAGCATAAATACTCACTCTTGGAGTTACAAGCATCTACTTGGCCAAATCATCTACTAATAACGGAAAGCATGCAAGATCATAAATAACATATAAGATAGATTGATAATCAACTTGACATAGTATTCAATATTCATCGGATCCCAGCAAACACAACATGTAGCATTACAATAAGATGATCTTGATCATGATAGGCAGCTCACAAGATCTAAACATGATAGCATAAAGTGGAGAGACAATCATCTAGCTACTGCCATGGACCCGTAGTCCAAGGATGAACTACTCACGCATCACTCCGGAGGCAGGCATGGTGATGTAGAGCCCTCCGGTGATGATTCCCCTCTCCGACAGAGTGCCGGGAAGAGCTTCTGAACCCTCCCGAGCTAGGGTTGACGGCGGCGGTGTCTCTGGAACTTTTTGTGGATAATGGCTCGGGTATTTAGGGTTTTCGCATCGGGAGGAATAAATAGGCGAAAGGGCGTCGGCTGGAGAGGCTCGTGGGGCCCACACCACCCCACGGCGCGGCAAGGGGGCCCGCGCGGCCCCATGGTGTGGCTGCCTCGTGGCTCCCCTCCGTCTCTCCTTTGGACTCCGTGTACGTGTTGGAAAAATAGGAGGTTCTGTCCAAGTTTCGTCCAATTCCGAGAATATTTCCAGACTAGCTTTTCTGAATACAAAAACAGTAGAAAACAGGAACTGGCACTGTGGCATCTTGTTAATAGGTTAGTCTCAGAAAATGCATAAAAATGCTATGAAGTGTATATAAACATGTAACAATTGGTATAATATCAACATGGAACATCAGAAATTATAGATATCCCCAAGCTTAGTTCTACTCGTCGTCGAGTAGGTAAAACGATAAAAACAAAATAATTTCTGAGGTGACATGCTACAATCATAATCTTGATCAAATAGTATTGTAAAGCACATGTTATGAATGAAATGATCCAGGTCAATGGTCTATAGTTTGCTAGCAAGTAGATAATGAGCAAACAACTGAATCATATAAGCAAAAACTTTTCATGAATAGTACTTTCAAGACAAGCATCAAAGAGTTTTGCATAAGAGTTAACTCATAAAACAATAGATTCTAAGTAAAAGGTATTTAACCAACACAAAGGAAGATTTAAGATTCAGCAATTGCTTTCAACTTTCAACATATATATCTCATGGATATTTGTCAACACAAAGCAATATAATAAGTGCAATATACAAGCATATAAAAATTGTTGCACCAAAGTTAACACTAGTGTTTGCTTCTAAGATAGAAAGAAGTAGAAAAACTGACTCAACATAAAAGTAAAAGAAAGCCCTTCGCAGAGGGAAGCAGGATTAAATCATGTGCTAGAGTTTTTAAGTTTTTGAAATCATAAGAGAGTAAAAATAAGTTTTGATAGGTGTTTGTTAATTGTCAACTAATCAGAAAATGGAAAGTACAATATGACCCCTGCCAACCAGACTTTTAAAAGCGGCTCCCATGAAGGACGTTATTTCTACCAGCAAGGCAGATCATCACTCTTTCTCTTTTGTTTACACATGCAGATATTTCACTGTTTGTCATTGCTTGACTGATAAATCAGGGCAAAAATGTGAAGAGAATTAAGCGGTTAAAGTAGTAATTAATTGGGACTGGGCACCCCATTTGCCAGCTCTTTTTGCAAAATTAATGGATAAGCGGATGTATATGCCGCTAGTCCGGTGGTAAAGTCTGTTTGACAGTTGACATAAAGACATCCACCCCGTCCTCATGAGCTTGGTAAACATTGACACAAAATAGGAGTAATAAAGTTTGAATAGTTTAAAGGTATCACATGAAAAATTTACTTGGAATGGCAAGGAAATACCACGTATAGGTAGTTATGGTGGACATAGATGTCATGGATTTTGGCTCAAGGTTTTGGATGCACGAGAAGCATTCCCTCTCAGTACAGAGTTTAGGCTAGCAAGTTTATTTGAAACAAACAAGGATATCAACCGACACAGCAAGACTTATATGAAAACATATTGCAAGCATTATAAGACTCTACACTGTCTTCCTTGTTAACCAAACCCTTTTACTAGAAAATTTCTAGACCTTAGAGATATCAATCATGCAAACCAAATTTCAACGAGCTTTACGGTAGTTCTTCATTAATAGGTTTTAACTACATGATACAAAAGTTTAAACATGAACTACATGATAACTCAAAACAATTGACAAGTATCAAATTATTCAATACAGTGATCTACAAGAATATGTAAGCTTTTTCCATTATACCATCTACCACATGCAACATTTTATGTTCCAACGAAACACGAATCAATTTATTTCAACATAAACTCTCCAAACAGTTATAAGTGAAGCAAGAGAGTACTTTTTTAAAAGAACTAACAACTCTGAATAAGAGATGCATGCAAAACAGGAGCTAAAAGCATAGCAATAGCTAGATAAGAATACTCAACAAGTATAAGTGAAGAATAGGAGTATTCATATGAAAAAGCGGAGCGTGTCTCTCTCCCAATCAAGAATGCTGAGGTCCAATCAAGTTGACCATAAGAAAAAAAAATATGAAAATAAAAGCACACAGACGCTCCAAGTAAAGCACATATGATGTGAAAGAATTAAAATATAGTTTCACTAGAGATGACCTGATAAGTTGCTGATGAAGAAGGGGATGCCTTGGGCTTCCCCAAGCTTAGACGCTTGAGTCTTCTTGAAATATGCTGGGGTGATCCATGGGAGCATCCCCAAGCTTAAGCTCTTCACTCTTATTGATCACATTATATCATCCTTCTCTCTTGACCCTTGAAAACTTCCGCCACACCAAACTCAAAGTAATTCTCATTAGAGGGTTAATGCACAATCAAAAACTCACATGTTCTATAAGGACACAAACATGACCGTTACTTTTAACATTAGCTACTGCCACTGATGTTATGTGAAGCTCTTCACCCTAAAAAATAATTCCACCCAACACTAGTAAAAGAGAGAATGCGAAAAATAAAAGACAGAATCTGTCTAAACAAACAGTTTGTAAAGACGAATTTTTTTGAGTCACTTACGTTGCTCAGATCGAAAAACTTTAAACTAACGAAAGATGCGTACATATCTGAGGATTTCGCACAAAAATTTGCAGATTTAAATAATTTTTCTGTGATTTTACAGAAGTAAAACGGTGAACAGCAGAAATCTGTTCCTGCGCAGAAATCCAAATCTAGCATCATCTTCCTATTAGAGGCAATATTTGGCACAACAATGCGATAAAATAAAGATACAAAGGAATTGTTACAGAAGTAAACAACTCCTTGACTCAAAAAGAAAAGAAAAGTTACAAAAATAAAATAATGGGTTGTCTCCCATAAGCGCTTTTCTTTAACGCCTTTCAGCTAGGCGCAGAAAGTAAGAATCAAGTGTTCCAAGTGATGAGGCATCCAAATCATCAAAAACTTCCTAAAAACACAGCTTGTAACAATAGGCATTTTTGGTTTAGGTAATTCTTGGGAAGCAAATTTAAATAATTCATTATGTGATTCACCCTCAATTTCACTAAACGTTTTATCAGTTTTAAGCACATTAGGGGTTTTGGTTGAGGCACTTTTCGAACATACATGAATTTTGCTCTTTTCCCACAAAAGTTTTCTGCTTTTTAAACTTGATGGAGGAGAAAGTTGAACTTAGAGTATCCTCTAATTCACCCATCCTGAAGTTTTGATTATCATGGCCAGTGCTAGCTTCTAAAATAGCAATTCTTTTATTAATATCTCTCAGTGATTCATTAACTTTGCTAGAACTACCAAGCAAATCCGGCAATTTTTTCTCCATGGACTCCAATTTTTTTATAACATCTTCCAAAGTAGTCTCAATTTTAAGATCATTAATAGGTGGTGTTCCTACTAGACTTTCAATTATATTGCGTGCTTCCAAAGCAGGAGTCCCCAGAAAGTTGCCTCCTATCAGAGTATCTAGAACATACCGATACCAACTAGTGATACCAACATAAAAATTTCTAAGAAGGATCATGGTAGAATATTTTTTAGTACATCTATGGTGAGCATCATTGATCCTATACCAAGCATCTTTTAAACTTTCTCCACCTTGTTGCTTAAAGGACCGAACTTCAATTTCAGGGGTACTCATTTTAGCAAAATTAAACAAAACAGAAAGATAACAACTTGAAAATAAAAGTAACTAATTTTTTTGTATTTTTGATAAATAAAGCAAACAAGACTAAATAAAAATAAACTAAGCAAGACAATAACAAAGTAAAGAGATTGGAAGCGTGAAACTCCCCTTGCAGAAATCCTCTTGCTCCCCGGTAACGGCGCCAGAAAAAGACTGGCGTGTGGAAGGGGAAGTAAGGAGATTTCTGAACCGAAGTGCTTCCACTCCCCGGCAACGGCGCTAGAAAAAGAGCTTGATGACGTGGATCACACGTTCATTGGGAGACCCCAAGAGGAAGGTATGAAGCAGTGTAGCAGCAGTTTCCCTCAGTATGAAACTAAGGTTTAATCGAACCAGTTTGAGCAAGAAATCACTTCTGAAGGTTGTTGGTGGCGCCGTTTACTCGATCACCAACATGGAATCTGCACACAACACAATCAAACTACTTTGCCCCAACGAAACAGTGAGTTTGTCAATCTCACCGGCTTGCTGAAAACAAAGGATTAAACGTATGGTGTGGAAAACAGTAGTAAACTGCAGAGAATGAAAAGGAACAATGATTGCAGTTGGTTGTATTATCAGTGTAAAAGAATGGACCGGGGTCCACAGTTCTCTAGTGGTGTCTCTCCATAAAAGATAACTAACATGCTGGGTGAACAAATTACAGCTGGGCAATTGACAGAATATTGAGCGCATGACAATGCATATATATGACATGATGATTACTATGATATTCATGTGGGCATTACGACAAAATACATAGACCGTTTCCAACAGTGTCTATGACTAATAATCCACCGCCAGGTTGTCATCCGAGTTCCCCGTTGGTATTATGTTGCAAGCAACGGATAATCGCATTAAGTAATGTGCGTAATGTAAACAAATGCATTAGACCTAACGGCGCACCCTTAAGCTAAGCATCGGTTATTTTATCCCTAGTGGCAACAGCACATCCACAATCTTAGAAGTTATTGTCACTCTCCCAGATTACCGGAGGCATGAACCTACTATCTAGCATAAATACTCACTCTTGGAGTTACAAGCATCTACTTGGCCAAATCATCTACTAATAACGGAAAGCATGCAAGATCATAAATAACATATAAGATAGATTGATAATCAACTTGACATAGTATTCAATATTCATCGAATCCCAGCAAACACAACATGTAGCATTACAATAAGATGATCTTGATCATGATAGGCAGCTCACAAGATCTAAACATGATAGCATAAAGTGGAGAGACAATCATCTAGTTACTGCCATGGACCCGTAGTCCAAGGATGAACTACTCACGCATCACTCCGGAGGCAGGCATGGTGATGTAGAGCCCTCCGGTGATGATTCCCCTCTCCGGCAGAGTGCCGGGAAGATCTTCTGAACCCTCCCGAGCTAGGGTTGACGGCGCCGGAAGATCTTCTAGAACTTTTCGTGGATAATGGCTCGGGTATTTAGGGTTTTCACGTCGGGAGGAATAAATAGGCGAAAGGGCGGCGGCTGGAGAGGCTCGTGGGGCCCACACCACCCCACAGCGCGGCAGGGGGGGCCCGCGTGGCCCCATGGCGTGTCTGCCTCGTGGCTCCCCTCCGTCTCTCTTTGGACTCCGTGTACGTGTTGGAAAAATAGGAGGTTCTGTCCAAGTTTCGTCCAATTCCGATAATATTTCCAGACTAGCTTTTCTGGAATACAAAAACAGCAGAAAACAGGAACTGGCACTGTGGCATCTTGTTAATAGGTTAGTCCCAGAAAATGCATAAAAATGCTATGAAGTGTATATAAAACATATAACAATTGGTATAATATCAACATGGAACATCAGAAATTATAGATACGTTTGAGACGTATCAAGGAGTCCGAGACCGTCGTCCTAGATAGTCCAGACAAGCCAGCGGATGGCAATGGAGATCCCAGAGCTGCAGCGGCAGCTGGAGCTAGAGGCAAGAGGAAAAGAGGGGCTCTCGGCGACGACGAGATCCAGGCCTTCGCCAGCATGATCGACGCTGTGAAGGAGGTCGCCCAAGCCATTAGAGAGAGCATGCCAACTGACATGCACCCTGACCTCTACAAGGCTGTTATGGACGCCGTCGGCTTGACGGAGGAAGCCCTCATGGTTGCTCTGAGACACCTTGTGGACAACAAGGCACAGGGGTGAGCTTTGTGGGCATGCATTTGCAGCACAGGACCCTCTGGCTGAGGACCTTCCTCGCCAAGTACTACGCCGAGTAGGCATGTTGCGAGTGGTGGTGCCGGCAGCAGCATGAAGAAAACGATGATGATGATGTATATTTTGGCTTAGCTAGGGCTTAAAAACTTCTATTATGGCATGTATATTTTGATGAGGTGATATATACCAACCCCTCTATTGATGGTGCTGGTGGTAGGATAACACCCGCTTTTTGATGTGGTGGTAGTTTAACACCATAGTGATAGGATGAACTTCTGATCCTGGTTATGTAATGATCATGCATGCTGCTCTACTTTTATGAATTGTTGTTTACTTATGATGTTATGGTGTGTCTTCTTTAACCTCTGATCTTGCTCCTGTGTTCGTAGATGAACTGGTATATGGTCTACAAAGGGAGGCGTCCTGGAGTGTACAACTCCTGGAGAACCTGCCAGGATCAAGTCGCCGGCTTCTCCAACAACAGCTACGAAGGCTTCGAAACTTTGGTTGAAGCACAGTACAGCTACTCAAACTTCCTTAGTCAGCAGGAGGGCATGGAAGAAGTTGCTGGAGTAGGCAACATGACGGTGGCCGAGCAGATGCTGGCTAATTGTGGCGCCCCGACCCGATTGCTATACAGTGATACTGTGTCCCCGGTTATCCGATACCACCAGACACACTATCAAAGTATAATAGAGAGATCAAGACTTGTGGAACAATTGGCACATCACAGACTCTACGACACAAAACATTATAGTTCAACTCTTATAATAGAGAAAGATAGCAAATGACAACCAGAGGTCACAGACCCAACATTACGACAAGCGGAAGCAAATTAAGTTGTTCTAAACAACAAGAACCAGATATGGCCTAAGAGGCCTACAGATAAACATCCAGCGCCAGCTGTTCCGGGATGTCCCACGCTGCCACCTGGGAACCCCAGACTACTCGTCGACGTCCACAAAGAACCCACCTTCGAGGTCGGTGAAGTCCTCTCCTGAAAATAAGCAAACGACGTTGAGTTCGACGAACTCGCAAGATTAAGAGCTAATATATGCTCGATGATTGGCTTTCAAGGTTTTATGGTTGTTTTGCATAAAGCTGATTTTATTTCTGAGAACATAACTCAAAGGCATCGACTAATCAGAGTGCTTTTAAAAGGGGTAAGAAGTAACTCTTTTCTTTGATCATCTTTCTCATCATCAACCACCATCATCAGCCACAGTACCTGTTTCACCAAGGCACCTCCCCGAATCACCCTCGAGGAAGTCAACCTTGCATTCTTGAGTGGTACCTCTAGTACCCAGTTTTTAATCATTCCGTTAAAGTTATCCTATGATCCCTGAATCCGTCACCAAGTCATCCTTAACCGTGGACACGGCTTTTCGAAAAGATTTACCCTGCAGGGGTGTACAATGTTTGCCACGCGTACCGTCCGGCCCATTGCCTGATCATTAGCTCTGTTCCGTGGAAAGCCGGCTGGGTGGGAGCGGTGTCGACTTCTCCCTCGTTAAGGACTTTCCAGGATCATCAGTGGCGGCAGGGCTGCCAGTGCCTGCAACACCCGCCCCACGGCCACTTATTTTCCTAACGCCATCATCCTCATCCCAGTTCATACCACCATCATCACGCACGCGCAAATGGAAGCCCGAACTAGAGGACCCTGGCTAGCCCCGCCCGAGTTATTTAGTCTATGAGGCTTCCTGCACTGCGAATACATAGGCCCCACGCATGGTAGCACGCTCGGTCTTGGTTCGAAGGCGAGAACTCGCACTTAGGCGACGAGAACGAGACAACCCACCACATTCCCCGTGGCCTCTCATCCCCGCCTTTAAGCAACTTATTATCCATCACCACCATTTTCCATCACATCCGGCCATTCCATCAACTGTCCCAACAATGAAACATCCACCGGACATCTAATAATTTAAACTAAGCACGGCTAAGCATATACCTAGCAAGTATACTTATCTCGGGCCAACACTTCAATCCTATGGATATTAGGAAGGATACAGGTAATGGCAACAGATTTCTAATGCAACTAGTAGGATACTCTAATCCAAGCAAAAGACATTTGGAACCGAATGCAATATTATAGTGGGGAAAATAATTGCAGAAATATAGGAGGAGACATGCTCAGAGGGGGGGGGGGGGGGTTACGCTTGCCTTGTTGATATGGCTGATAGTAAGAATCGTCGAAGTATTGTGGTTGCACGTCAACTCCTCGATCTACCGAAGCACAAACAACATCGGAAGGAAACAAATAAATAACAAGAATACAACAGGTGCAATGCACACTCATGATGACATGACATTTTAATGCATCTAATGGATCATAGACATGATCCTCAAGTTAAATGGGTTGTCCCAAATAATTTGGCATTATTTGGCATAACTCATGATTATCTTAATGACAAGTATATCTTAGTTCCCAAAAGGACCAGTACCTATTTATTAATCACACATGCATGAAAACGATGTTTTCTGTTAGATATTTTCTTCCGAAGCATTTTGATATTTTGCTTGCAATTTGCTGAGTATTTATGAATTTTTGGTGAATATTTTCATAAGTCAATTGAATCTGCCATTTCTGGGATATGCAAATTAGTAATGAAACCAAAGTTCATTATTGTGTAGAACTGCTTGAAAACAGTTAGTAAATGTTCCTCTGAACATTCTGAGGTATTAACCATAATTTTTGAAGTTTTAGGGAATTATTTATGAATTTCCAAAGTTGGATTTCTATTCTGCCATTTTTAGTATTTCATTTAAACAGCAATCAAACTAATTATCCATGGTTGGAAACAAGGTGGAACATGAAGTGTATAACTTGCTGAACATTTTGATAGGTCACACTTAATTTTTGGATCATTACTTTGAAAGTTATGGATTTTCCAAAACTATTTCCTTTTCTGCCATTTTTATACAGTACAAGAAAACAGCCATTTAAAATATTTATTTGGACATGAATTTGATGTCAAAACTTAAGGTTTGTCCTCCTGATTATTTAGAGACTGACTTTGTATTTTTCTGACCCATATTTAAAAAGTTATGAATTTCCCTGAATTGGATATTTCACCGATGAATTTGTATTTCAAATACTTTCACAAATTCAAGTATTCAAATACATGGAGGAGTCATACTTTTGGGTAGGATTCATTTTTCTGAACATTTTGATACTTCATTTGTAATTTTTGGACAAACATAACATGAGGTATGAATTTTAACAAATTTATCTGAATTTAAAACCATTTAATCCATTTCTTTTAATTCCCAGAGAACGTGCTGGACTTTTTCTACCGAGCCAGTGGCTAGCCTGTGCCACTGACGGGTGGGGCCAGGGCCACGTAGGCAGGCCACGTAGGCGCAGCGACCTTGGCGGCCGTTGCTCGCCGGAGACGGCACGGCCGTGGACGCCGGCGAGGTTCTACGCCGTTAGGTACTACGCGGAGCGGTGCACACGACTCGTGGTGTTGAGGGTGACCAAATGGGGGCGGCGCCACCACGAGATGACCACCGGAGCGGCGACGGCGACGAACTACGGCGGGGACTAGTTACGGCTACGGCGGGGGCTACTGCTACTCGACGATACAGAGGGAAAGGAGGGGGACGAAGATGTCCAGGACGTTCGTAGTCTCTCCCTCGACGCGTGGGAAGCAACGGCGGCGGCGGAGGAGGACCACAGCGACGGCGCGAAGCTCGGCGGTGCTTGGACGGCCGCGGGGAAGACGAAGATGGTGGCGTCGATTCGGGGCGCCCCAACCCGATTCCTTCGACGAGAAGGGAGAGGAGGTCGCGGCGGTGCCAGTGCTCCTCTTCGATCTATCCGGGAGGGCTTCAATCGCCGGCGACGGAGCTCGGCCGTGGTGCGGTGCTTGGGGATAAAAGAGAGGAGAGCTAAGGAGCGAGGTGAGGGAGCAGAGGAGACCTCGGGTGGTTCTTAACTCCTCGCAGGGGGAGAGGAGAGCAGGGGGGGTCCGGTGCGCGGCAGGGGAGCGACGGACACGGCGGCATGGCGCCGTGGGGGGCCTGGGCGGCGCGGCGCGGCAGGGAGCGCAGAACACGCCAGCGGGTCGCCCGACTACAGGAAGGAGAAGGCGTTTTTACGAAAACCCCCTCGGACTTTTCTTCCTTTTCTATTTTCTGTCCTTTTCCTTTTCTGGATTTTATTTAGAGCAATTAATTAAGGCATTTAACCAACTCCAAATCTTCTGAAATTTTGGGGAAAACTCTTATTTCACATAATGAGGCCATGGTAAAAATTGGAGCTTATTTGGAGCAAGTTTGTAGAACAAACTTGTTTTCGTTTCTTCTCTGCCATTATTTTAAAACATTTAAATGAGGCTCTTAGCTCATTCCAAAAATGTTGAAATTATTTGGGCAGACTCCTATTGTCAGGTAGTAGCTTCTCAAAAAGTGGTTTCTCAAATAAATGTTTTTATCCACCTTTGTTTGTGAGATTGGTTTATGGTAATTTGATAATTAAGACTTTGGGCAACCCACTAATAATGTTTAAGGTTGCTCAAAATTATATCTGTGATCTCTTGGAACTTCCTTGACAAATATGATTTGCATTTGTATTTGGGTTTGCCAAAGCAAGCACATTTGGACTTGCAATGATTGAATTTAATTTGTGACATTGCTCCCATTTGTTTTAATTTGTTCTCCTCACTTGATTTCAACTTGAGCAATAAAACAAATGATGCCATGATGCATGTATGAGAAGCAAAAGTGAAAATTTGGTTCAAATTTTACAGTACCAAAAGTGGGGTTGTTACACTAATCAGGTGATAGTCCAGATGGATAACGATCACAAGCCTAGCAGGATCAAGGACTTCGTCATCGTAGTTCTTGTTGTGGTGATCGTTAAGCTAGTGTTATTCTAGATGGCAGTGCATTATCTTATGCTGTAAAGCGGTGAGGACTGGTAAGCTCACCATATTTGAACACGGGTAACCCTAGTGCGACTACGGCATGCAACCAAACACGGCGTCTTTGCTTCTGCCGAGTCATTAACCACTGTTTGCATGTAATCAAAAGCGGTGAGGACTGGTAAGCTCACCATATTTGAACACGGGTAACCCTAGTGCGACTACGGCATGCAACCAAACACGGCGTCTTTGCTTCTGCCGAGTCATTAACCACTGTTTGCATGTAACCAAATATTGTGTGCTACTTCCCCAAACCGATGTACCCAGAGGTCGTGCATGCCACCAAACGCGCCCCTAAAGATTACACCCTTAGCTCCAGTTGGGACGCTTCTCAGGACGTTTGCAGTATTGGCCGTCCGATCGAGTCTCCTAGCGATTCCCAGCCTTAGAATTTGTTACCGCGTGTGGTATAAAAGTGGCGTAGAAACCCTACCACCCTGGCTGCTCTCTCCGCCGGCCGCCACCCCACTTTCCAGTCCTGCCACTTTCCCCACGCGCGTCGACAATCGCCTCCGTTTCCGCCTAGCAGTACTCCGCGCCGCGAGCTACTGGCCCTGAGCTCGACCTCCTCCATTCGGCCATTCCCCTGCCTCTCTGCATTCCGATTGACGGCCGGCAGAGCTCCACCCATCAACCAACTGCACCGATTTCCCTCTGCCATTTTTCTAGACGCAATCGCCGCCCGACCTCGCACCTGCAAATCCTGCCACATGGTTTTCCCGTTCCGCTCATCTCCGCCCGCTCTTCTCCCGCTCTAGAAGCTTCCAGAATCCTCGCCCGACGGCGGAACGGCGATGGAGTCCCTGACAGAGCGGGATCCCGAATTAGAGAAGGAGCTGGAAAGAAAGCTCCAGGACATCCGGAACATGACCCGCCGAGAGATGTAAGATCGGATCCTTGTGTTGCGTGCCTGCTGATTTGGGTTCGCTGTTGTTTTATGGTGAATGACTCCCCAGATGTTGCTTCATCTTCATTTTGTTGTCGATTTCTTGCTGCCAGGCTATACTGGAAGCGGCGAATCGAGGGGATGAGGGCACTTTTAGCTCTGAGGGAAAAACAGCTTGTGAAGAATCAGTCACTTTTAGCTCAGAGGGAACAAGAGCTTGTGGAGATGAAGTCACTTGTAGTTGATATGGCCCGGAAAAGTTCAGGAGATGATACTTGCAAGGGTGAGTTTCTGTGTCCGATTTCGAGTTCTCGTCTCTTTACCGTTTGGTCCTGTTAATGCTTAGGATTTTAGAATTGGTGATTGGTGTTGTGTCAGTGTAAATCAGGCATTTATGGGACTGAGACGTGCCTGACTGACTACTTATATAGTTATATTACCTCTTCAGATAACCAATTATTTGTGTTGTGCAACCAACTACTGCTCCAGGCTGTGACTTTTCTTATGATCAGGCTATTTATTTGAGTGTTCTTTTTGTGAATATTGGCTGGTTTGACACAGTTCTTTGGTAAATTTATTTTGCTGGAGAAAAATAACCACCAAAATTGCTGAACTGCCTGAGTTGATTCCCTATATATGATATATTTATGCTCAAAGTAACACTTAGTGTGATGTTTCTCATTAATATAGTAGTCCTCTTCAGCATGGACAAACCAAGCTCGCCACGCGAAGAAGGTTCGTCCTATTACGTTTTGTCCGCCCGCTGTTGCAATACGTTGGTGTTGCGTGATGTCCCAGCTTCATTCATGTATCTCGATCGGTCGATCCCAAGACTTGTAGTTGTAGATCTGTTTTCTTTAGTTGGATCGACCCGGGAAAAAAGTAGTGGAAGGAGAGGTAAACGGAGGAGGAAGAACACCCCAGCTTGCCGTCCACGTTGTAGCATCGTAGGTGCTCTGGCTTTGCAGCTGCCTTCTTGGTCCTGTTGCCGACTTGCCATGGGAAGGCAACACAGATGGAGTATACTAGGTCTTAGAAACCATAATCAATCTGATACCCCTTGCAGTTAGCCATCAATTTATGTGTGTTTCCATGTCGTGATAAAGTGTAGATGGAGTACTAGGTCAAGCGTCACAAATCCATGTAAACCGAACATGTGAGTCTCTCCCCCTCCTTGTCGGGCAGTGGCAGCGGTGGCGCCGGCAGATGAGAATCTTCTGGGCTTGGAGGATGGATTCTGAACTGTGCATGTGCTGGTCGTGGTCTGCCGGACCTGCTCCTAAAAGTTGTGAACAACTGATCATCACGTCAGAAGCGAAAGAATGAGAACTTCACGATATATTGCATGCAACCATGCAGAACATGAACTGACGTCACTTCATTGGTAGTCTAGCTCTAACAACATGCACCTACCAAGTTCCAGTATATATTGTGCATGATTGCATGCTATCTATATGTAGTTAGTCTGGCACTTGACTGCTCTCCTCCTTTGTTTCAAGCATTATCAATGTTAATTTTACTCTATGTACAGTTGATGTTTTTCATCTATCGATTTTTATAATGACTAATGTTAAATAATACTTATTGCAGAAAAGAAGAACAGGACCACATGGACTAATGAACAAACAGCTTCCCTGGTATTTATGATGAAAGAATATGCGGATGTGAGGAAGTTTTGTAGACAAAATGGGTGGACGAAGGATGGATGGACCACTATGATACAACGCTTAAATTCAAAGCCTCCTGGAGCTACTTTTACTGAGAAGCAAGTGAAAGATAAAGACTGAAGGCTCGAGCAGGATCACAATGTTGTCAAGTCTATTTTAGAGAAGAGTAGATTTGGTTGGGATCCCGAGGAGGGAGTGGTAACAGCCCCAGATGAAAAATGGAATGAGCTGTCCAAAGATCAGCGGAAGTGGAGACACAAAGCATTCCCGCACTATGATGATTTATGTGAAATTTATAAAGGTTTGCTCTCACAATAATTATAAATTAGAAAATATGGTCTCCAATGATGTTACTTACAGTTTATTTCATTTCTACTCAGGTAAAATAGCATCAGGGAAGCATTGCAAGAGGACAACAGATAGTGTTGGAAAGAGGTACACCATGTCTCATAATCCAGAACATGGAAGCTATACAGCTGAACTTCTAAGGGATGTTGGGTTGGATTCACCTGAAGTTACACTATCTGCTCCAGGATCATCCATGCCTCAGTATGACCGGAGCCAGAATATCTATGGGGATAATGTTGATCTTTCAGGATTTACAGTACCTCAAGGAACTAATGTACATCAGTCTTCAGCTGTAGAAGATCAGACATGTGTGGAATCACCTCAAAAGAAGAGGCTTAGAAATTCAAAAGGATCTGATGAAGGAATTGAGAAAACAAAGGCTAAAAAGGTGAGTATGATATGTTGGAAAACTTTGTTTCCGTGAGGGAAGAACTGAAGACGAAGCAAATCGATAGCTGTAAAGATATCAAGATGGTGCAAATGGAACGGAATGATCCAAAAAATGACCCCTATTGGATGCCCAGCATTCAGAAACTGAAAACTTTGAAACTCACGCCAAGTGAACAAGATAAGATGATGAACTATCTGCATGCAAATCCGGTAAATCCTGCAGTGTTCATGACAGTGGATGATGCTGTTCTTGCCGAGATTATCAAACGAGCGGTGAAACCAGGCGAAGAGTTCTCTTCGGACAGAGAACATTACTCTGAGGAGGAGGATGAAGGAGAGCAGTACGGGGAGGAAAAGGGAGAGGAGGCAGAACTCTGAAGATTAATTAGGTACGAACTAGGGAAGTAGCTACGTGCTTTGTTTCAATAATGGTACCACATGATTTGTACATTAATCTTCATATCTCATAAGTCCTTGTCAAGTAGCTACGTGCTTTTGTTTGGTAGTCTAAAATTTGCTTTTGTACAACGCGCTGTTTAGCACTTTAAAATAGTAATGTTTATTTTATTCATGATATCTCTGAATTACAAATAAGCTTTTGGAAACAAATTAAAGTCTACAAATAAAAGTCATGCAGTATTTCTTCCAGTGCGTGCGAGATAGTTTTGGTAGTCTGCCTACATGGCCTCTGCTATTTCATTCCTTTTTGCACTACCTAGTGCTTGCCGGTGATTGAATAACCCTCGAGGGTTTTGTGGCTGTTGATGGCTCCTTGCTCCTGAAAGTGGTACCTCACGTTGCGATAAAGTTAGGTGTGTTCCCCTAACCTGCATCTACCAAATAGAACTTTTCCTTGGGGACATAGAAATTATTTTGAAGGGCATCTTGTTGCAATCGAGCATCAGAGATGAACCTTCCCATCCGGCACTGACGTGGACAAAATTATTATCAAAATCACATGCAATCATGACATTTTGTGACAGTGTTCCTTTTCTATTACGCAAGGATCTTGCTCGTTTGGAGATATGCTAATTGGGATAAGTGTCCCAACTATAGATCCGATGCAATCCTGGAGACAAACACATATAATTAGAAATTTATGTTACTTGCATTTATATTTAAATACTATCATTATAGGGCTACATGACGAATAATACCTTGAAATATGGCATAAATTTTTGGTTGCTTGCAACTTTGAAAGGAACATTTACTAGAGGTAATTGTATTACACTTGCTGACAATATCATAGAGTGCGTTAAACACAATATTGAAATTGGCCCTTGAAGTGTACCATTGCTTGCATTCTTTGGAATGGCGTATAGAAATATGGCTACTTGTTCTTCCAGAGACAAAATCTGTATCTCTTATACCACATCTCTCTTGGAGGCGCCCAACCAGGTTATGAAAGATATGTTTCTCCATCTGAAATCTCGTTTGCATCTCAATTCATGACCCTCTAGAACTTCCTTCACGTACTTATCTCCCGTAAGGATGCAAGTGTGAATATGTGTGCGGGTTGCTGAGCTTCTTTGATGATGGCAATTCCTCACTTTCGCATTAAAAAAATTCCCCCACATTCTTCAAAATATTTCAATAGTATGACACACACCTGCTAACATGTTGGACATCACATTAGTGCATTAGTACTGTAAAAAAATTACAAATATTCTTGAAAATATTTGATTGACGATTTACAGCACAGCAAATATTCATATGTACCAATCAGTCAAGCACCAACAGTTATGATCACAAGTAAGGGCCGGCAACGAAGAACAAGAGATATACAAGTACATATATACCTAGCTACAAGACGACATGATCGAATAGAAGAGCAAAAGGTGGGCTAGCAGCCTAGCACTGTACGTACTTGCTGCAGTCAATGGCCGCATGCCAATGACCCGCGCCGGATGCCAAAACAACAGAGTTGGAACACAGAATTTGGCATGAATAACAGGAGTAGGACTTGGCGTATCAGATATCTTGCATTCATGTGTTCATTACATATAGGCGTGCTAGCTGAAGCAATTAACGTCATGACTTCATGCAACAGCCATGCAAGTAGATGGGTCAAAAATTGATCCATGCAGCCAGTGCAACGGCCATGCAGCTACACTTCCGGTCAGCAATTGATTTTCCACCACACGAAAAAAGAAAGACAATTGTTTATCCATGCGTCAAAACTACAGAAAAATAGCACTTGCGAAACGCCCTGTAATTTTGCTAAAACTAAGAAAAATGGCGGTTTCAAGAAAAAAAAGTATTTCCTAGCCTGGCATTGAAATACTGTGGTTTTGCAATACTTCGGTTTTGAGAATACTTTGCCGCTCAACTAGTAGCAATGTACAAGTACATGATTGTATATCTGGATTGCAGTTTGTACTTTTTCTTATGCTTGTAAATTTGTTTAAACTTACAAGACTGATGTTTTCTGGGAATATGGGTGATGAAAGTTCTATTTCTCGTGTATTGTTTGCTGGCTGAATCTTTAGTTGACACGGAATTTTCAGTGAAGAATGAAATGTGAGGATTATCACTTTCAATCAATCATGAAAACCGTGGTAAATGCGAACACCAATTTTTGGTTCTTATTCGCTACATTGCACTATTACAATATGATACTACTATAGTTATTATGATTTACATTTTATATTTTGGTCTTGATATTGCACATTATGTGTTTGATTATATATTTGCCATGCTGCTAGATATCTGGATTATAATGTTCAGAAATGCCTACCTCTTTGATATGAAAATTGTTTCGTTAAACTTAGAAATGTGGTACCTAAATACATATTCAACTTCCAACAAGAATATTGCACATTTTGTTGGAGCTTAGCCATTGTTTGACCAGGCCCTGCATACTAAACAGTTTAATATTTGAGTGGAGCATGTACACAATATTGCAATAACTATGATGTTACATCATAGAATTTTTAGAACACATTTCCAACCTTTAGTTATCATTATCAGCCCATTTCATGCTTCTAGCTGTCAAGATCTTAAACTTCTTTGGAATCTTGACAGATTGATATAGTTTAAAATTTTAAATTCTTAGAACTAAATCTTTAACATAAATCTTGATGAGTATGGCGTAAACCTTTAGGTTCAGTAATCAGTACTCGTATACTAGCTCAGATGTCTAGGCTACTTTCCTGTCAATTAGTGATAGATAGTATGTGAACTCGCATTTATCTCTGATCTGTTGCATGTGGCCTGTCTTTAGATCACCAACAGCTGATAGTCATGTTTGACATCTTATATTCTAGCGGCAAAATGTGAACCCACATGCGCCTAACTGAGATCTTCAAGTCATTGTAGGTTATGATTTCAACCTTAGATGGTTTGAGCAACCTGATTGTGGTGAATGGTCCTACACATACCCTTCATTGGGCACACTGGAGAATATAGCTTTTGGACTGGATGAAAGATCAGAAAATAAGGTTCAGCATGCACATGGTTCGTGCATTCTGCAGACGATATCCTGTGTCATCAGAGGATATGATGAACTGAGCAGTCAAGACTTCCTTGTATTCTGTTCTCACCGAGCTATCTTAGATTTACTGAACTGGAAGAAGTTTCCCTTTCTCAGGGCGCTGTAGATGTAACATGACTGAAACTGGCCCACTGTCGGTAGAAACGCCCTTAAGCTGTGTATGCTTGTTCTTCGTTGTGTGTCTGTTTTCAGTTTGCCACTGCTTTTTTTGTACATGTTTTGTTGCTGCTGACAAGGTTGTTCTCTGTTTTAAGTACTACCTCCGATCCATATTAGTGGGCACAACTTTGTCTAGATACACATGTATCTAGTCTAAATACTTAACTAGATACATATGAATTTAGACAAAGCTATGCCCACTAATATGGATCGGTGGGAGTATTAAAAATCGGATTAGTATGAAAATTTTGTAAATATCTTTTTCTAGAGGATTTGCCCAAAGCAAGCAAATTTAGAACCCCACACAAAAAAAAAAAAAGGCTGGTCGGTTTGATCGGCCAGGGTGTGGTTTAAAATCATACGTTACTATATAACGGTCAGATCATAATCACATGTTTGGCTCTAGAATTTGCACAGCGAGTCATCCTACTTTTCATTTTCATTTCTTGGAAGAATATCTAAACAGTTTTTATGATAAAATCAGAATACATTTCCACATTTGTGTCTACAAGTAAAACCAAAATGCTAGATGCATGGTTTGAACATGGATGATACAAAGCGAAGGTACGCAGAAATTGCAGGTGCGATCTAAACAGGATCAAAATCATCAAAGCGACATTTCAGCGTGATAACAGAAGCAAGAGAATCGTTTTCATTTCCACAAGTTCGTCTCCATGACAGTGGATTCATTCCATAACTAGCTTATCAAGTGTATAAAGTTATTCTGAAGGCGAAAAATAAACGAAGGAAACAAACACTACGACCCAACTCTGGGCTGAAACTACTCACGCAGCTCGCTTGTCAATCAGTCGAACACGACCAGCTTCTCGTACTCCGGCCCAGAGATGGCCTTCTCCATGACCTCCCTGGGCGTCGGGGGGACCTCCTCCTTGCCGCCGAGGAACACCTTCAGCATGTTCTTGGAGAAGCCGCTCACCAGCGCCACCCCCTTCTTATCCGACGTCACCGGCACTGAGTGCGAGTACCGCAGGTTCCAGAAGACAACCTGAGGCACGGTGTCACCGTACCCAGCCTCGGAGTACTTCCTCGTGATCGCCTCGTAGTCCGTCTCCCATGGCCTCGACGACGCCTGGTCGAACTCCAGGTCGCTGAACACGAACACCTTCTTCACCATGCGCTCGGGAGGGACCTTGCCGGCGACCGCCACGAGGAGGAGCTGGTCGAACACCGCCTGCAAGTCGGTGTTCATGTTCCAATCCATATCCCGGATGAACGAGGACTTCTCCCAGAGGGTCTCCCCCTTGATGTGGTGCAGCTGCGGTCGCGAGCTGAAGGTGATGACGCGGTGGCGCCACGGCTCATCGCAGAGCTCGGAGAGCAGGAGGCCGAGCGCGACGCAGACGTCCATGGGCTCGCCGTACATGCTGCCCGACACGTCGCACACGGCGAGGCAGTTGTTGAGCTCTCCGTACTCCAACAGATCATCCACCATGCGCTTCCACTGCAGCTCGGCTACTTCATTGTCTATGTGGGCGCAGGCCAGGATCTCGTGCGGCAGCAGGCCGCCCGCTGCAATCTTCACCTTGCCGGCCTTGACGTCGGCAAGGTATTGTTTGAAGCGCTCCTGGTCGTGCTCGAAGAAGAGTTCCCTGTAGTTCTTCATGGCGACGGAGGCCACGCGCGTGTACACCACTTTCCCCCATTCGCGCGCCGAGAGGAAGATCTCCGGGAGCTGGAGGGCATGGCGCAGCGGCACGTACGCCTCCTTGCGGAGGAGCTCGCGCGCGCGGTAGGCGTAGTGCGCGGTAGGCAGGTCCTCGGAGATCTGGGACGCCGAGCCCTTTGGGAAGAGGCGGCGCGCAATGGACTCACAGAGCAGCGTGGAGCGGTCGTAGCAAGTGTCGATCGACGGGCACCACTTGGAGGCGAGCGAGAGATCGAGCTTGCCCTCCGAGAGCTTCTTCATGTCCTCGGCGAGGAGGTCGGCGAACAGATCCGCCGTCATGTCGTGCAGGAGGCGGTAGTTGGGGTCCCGGGCGTACCTCTCGACGGCTCTCGCCGCGGCGTCCGCGCGCCTCTTGTGGCGCTCGACGGCGGCCAGGGCGGAGGCCTCCTGGTCGCGCTTATTGCTGGCGGCGATGCGCGCCTCACTCGTTTCCGCGGGCAGGCGCACCTCCTCCCTCCAGCGGTACGGCTTACGTGATGGGGAGCTGTGGAAGCCGGCGACGCTCCCTTCTTTCTGCTTGCCGGGGATCCTGGTGGAGACGCCGCGTTGGATGATGAGGTGGAGGAGCTCGGGGAGGTCCTTGAGGTAGCCGAACTCGGCGACGGGGCGCGCGTTGAGGGCGAGCGTGGCTGGGTGGGCTTCGTGCATCCAGAGCGCGGCCGCGTAGAACCCTTCCTGGTCGGACTTGCCGGTGCCGCGCACGCCGCGGAGGTTGCATGCGAGGCGGAGTGCGGTTGTCGGTTCTTTGGCCCAGGCGTCGGCGAGGAGGGAGGTGATGGACGAGGGCGGGGTGCCGGGGACGACGTGGAAGAAGAAGTCGAGGCAGGGGTCCCCCGAGGTGGCGAACGTCGGGGAGTTGTTCTCCGTGAGCGTCTTCGCCGGTGGAGTCGGCGGCGGCTTGTTGAAGTTGGCGTCGAGCAGGTCCAGGAACTGGTCGCCGGTGCTGGCGGGCGCAGCCGCCGTCGCCGCCGCCGCGGCAGCGCGGAGACTCTCTGCCGGCGGGCCGAGGAGGGTGTAGGAGGCCGCCCTGCGGCACGCCGCCACTCCTGCCGCCGTTGCCGCCGCCATGGGTAATTACTGATCGGTTCGGGTGAGGGTTTTGGCTCTGGGTTTTTGTGGGATTTTTATCGTTCACAGAAAATAAGTAGGAAATGGTGCGGGTTGTTGTGGGATTACGGATTTTGCGGGATATGGCGTGACGATCAAGCCGCCGTGGTGAACCGAATTTATCCCTGGAAGGTTTTCAGTATAACAGATTTTGAGTATATGATGGTGCCATTTCTCATGGAAGGTTTTGCTAACCGAATCGGCCTTATCCCTGGAAGGTTTAGTACGCTAATTTATCCTCGGAATGCGTTTGGGTTTCAAACATGCACACTGGCTCTCGGGTTCAATAGTATATTTTCTCCACAAAAATGAAATTATACTTTTTACAAGTCGTATTTTGTTGAAAAAATAACTATATATTCCACTTTGGACTGAACTCAAATTACACTTCTCAGAATTCGACTTCGTTATAAGAAAACATGGCCATTTTTACAAAACCGTACTACAAGATGCAAGAACAAAGGAGGGTTTCACTAGGCTTGATCATCTCACATTGTCAATATTGGATCATGTGCCTAGAGTTCTTGACCACACTTTGGTCTTTCAAAAGGCTTCACCTAGGTCGTGGTCTAACCAAAAAAGTTGCTTTTATATAAAGGTTTCTCGAAGAATATTGTGTTGATTGCTTAAATCCATTTAGGTTAGCAAATTAGAAGTCCATGCTACACCCACACCTTGGATTTTCTAACAGCTCCGCTATGTACCTAAGTAGGCTCGAACATTTACATATGCTTAGAGATTAGTGAACTATTTAAACAATATTTCAATACCATACATACACACAATATTTTTGACACACCGGACCCCACGAGATAAATTCAGAAAGAAGTATCTCACTAAATTTGAAAATAAAGTATGTTCCAGCAAAATTCAAAATAAATCAAAGAATGCAAATACATCCAAGACTTAAAAACTAACAAAAATCTAAAACTTGAATGCAATTTTAACTTTTTTATGAAAATGCTAAATTTATTTAATATGACTGAAATTATTGAAGTATGACTAAAAGTTTGTTAAAATATAACGACAATTACTTAAATTTCTTTGAAATGTTTTCAAAAGTTTATTAAATAATTGAATTTATCTTCAAATGTCTATTGAAAGTTTAAGAGATTAATTTAAATATAATTGTTTTACATTATTTTTGCAAATTATTTTGAATATTTTGAAGTCTTTGGATTATTTGGATTTATGGGAAAATATTCTGAGAATTGATGTCGTATTATTTTTGGTACTTACCAGATGGGTCTTGTCTGTTAATATCTAAAACAAAAATACAGAATACAAAGATAGTAAAAAGAGAGGTACTTGCACATGCAATGGTGAAGTGACATGGTTGGTTGAAAGGACTCGAATGCTGCTAATTCTTTAGAAAAAAACGTTTGCGGCTACTCCCTCCATCCCCAAATTTATTGCGTATTAGTTTTATTCAAAGTAAAATTGTTTGAAGTTTTCAAGTAACTAAATTTATCGGTATCTATACAACAAATAAATACACTATAGTTCAAAACTTCTATATTGATATTAATTTGTATTGTAAATGATGATATTTAAACTCGGTCAACTTTTAAAAGCTCTTACTTGTTGAAAAAGCCTCTTAAGTTGGTAGTCAGAGAATATACAAAGGGCTCAACCTTCGGTTCGTGTAGATCTTGTATTTCCTTTGAGACTTATATACTTTCGTTTTATTTTTACCAAGCCATTATGAACAGGAAAGCTGTGAATGAAAGCTTACTCAACAATCTCCAGTTCTGCGCCAAAACAGAATCAGCTGAAGCGAAACCTAGCAAATTTAATCGTCAGAGCTTACTCAACAACCACCAATTATGCATGCGTAAGATCAGTTTAAATATGCAATCAGTGGGGTGGTTAATGAAAATGCTTCTGATAGTCATTTTATTACGGATATTCCCACCGGCCGCCCAACTGTTCTTGCTTACTGGCAGGCCATTGCAAAGGCCCCAACTGCCCTCCCTAAGGGGCTCAATTCGGCTATCACCCTGATCACCTGGGAAATTTGGAAAGAGCGAAATGCCAGGGTCTTCAACAACAAGTTTTGCACGCCGTCAGCTCTATTCCAAAAGATCAAGAACGAAGGAAGGAGCTGGATCCTTGCAGGCGATAAATTTTTAGGAGAGATCGTGTCCTAAGCATTATGTGTCTTTTTTTCTTTTGGCCTAGGCCACCCATGCATGTTTGTTTCTTCTATATCAATATAAAAGGCAAACCTTTTGTCCCGTTTCAAAAAAAAAATACGGATATTCCAGAGTGTCCAACACATCAGTGCAAAGCACATCAAAATAACCCTATGAGTGCGCCCCGATAGGCCTTGCACGATGGCGACGAATTTTACCGGCCCCACATGGGTCCAACCGTCCAAGCACAAGTAATCAGCTCCAGAAGCCCACATGAATTTGGAAAGATGGCACTGAAACAAAATGTGACTCATCTCTGTGCTCCATGCACAAAGTGAATAGATCATAAGAAGCGAGGGAAGTTTGTTTTGAATCGTTTTTTCCCAATTAGTTTAATATCCGTTGTCTGGTAACTTGTACCAAACTCCCGTGAAACTCTGCGAATCTGCGAGGTAGTGACTCCTGTAAAATACAATTCATCTCTATACTAAATACAGCATTTGTTGTTGCATTCGGTGCATCACTGCAGTCTGCAATTTCTTCAGAAGATTGAAATTCAGAATTTCTTTAGTGTGATTGAATGTTGGCTATGTTAGTTGGAACCTCAATCTTGCATAATACTTGTGTAAATTATTGGAAGTTCTTCCACATATTTATGAAATTCCCTTGTTGGAAGTCTATTTTGCAAGTTGAAGTTTCTTTTCGGAAGCTCATCTAATTTTTTGTGCATTCTATTGAAAGTTCTTATATTTGTGCATATTCCAGTTTAGTGCAGTATTTGTCAAAAAAAAAAAAAAACGAATGCAAATGTGGGAGGAACAGTTCATTTTTAGATAAGGGAGGAACAGTTCATAACTTCATACTATTCGTTTCAGTGAATCGCTGCTGCCTGCAATTTCTTCAGAAGATTGAAAACAACAGAAAGCAGTCACGAACTCAGTCCTCACGGTCAGACGGGTCAGTCGCGCAAGCGTGGCTACTCTTCAGTCGAACACGACGAGCTTACGATACTCCGACCCGGCGATGGCCTTCTCCATAACGGCCCTCGGCGTCATGGCGTCGCTGCCGTCGAGGAACAGCTTCAACATGTTCTTCGAGAAGCCGCTGACCAATGCGACCCCATTCTGCTCCGCCATTACCGGCACGGACCTCGAGTCCCGCAGGTTCCAAAAGACAATCTGCGGCACGGCGGCACCGTACCCGGCCTCCAAGTACTTCCTCGTGATCGCCTCGTAGTCGGTCTCCCACGGCCGGGAAGACGCCTGATCGAACTCCATGTCGCTGAACACGAAAACCTTCTTCACCATGCGCTCCGGCGGCACGTCGCCGGCGACCGCCACGCGGAGGAGCTGGTCGAACACCGCCTGGAAGTCGGTGTTCATGTCCCAGTTCATCTGGCGGATGAAATAACTCTTCTCCCAGAGGGTCCTCCCCTTTACGTGGTGCAGCTGCGGCCGGTGGCTAAAGGTGATCACCCGGTGGCGCCACGGCTCGTCGCAGAGTTCCGAGAGGAGGAGCCCGAGCGCGACGCAAACTTCCATGGGGAGCCCGCTCATGCTGGCGGACACGTCACACACGGCGAGGCAGTTGTTGAGCTTGCCGAGCGCCAGCAGGTCGTCCACCATGCGCTGCCACTGCAGGTCGGCGACGTCGTCGCCTCCGTAGCTGGCGGACGCCAGGATCTCGTGGGGCAGTAGCGCGCCCGCCGCGATCTTTGCCTTGCCAGCCCTGACGCTCTCGAGGTATTGGCAGAAGCGCTCGGCGTCGTACTGGAGGAAGAGTTCCCTGTAGTTCCTCATGGCCACGGAGGCCACGCGCGGGTACACTACCTGCCCCCACGCGCGCGCCGCCACGAAGACCTCTGGCAGCTCGAGCGCGCGGCGCAGCGGCACGAGCGCCGTCTTGCGTAGGCACGCGCGCGCGCGGAACGCGTGGTCCACTTCCGTTAGGTCTTCGGGGAGCTCAGGCGCCGAGCCCTTGGGGAAGAGGCGGCGCGCGATGGCCTCGCAGAGCAGCGTGGAGCGATCGTACCGGCTCTTGAGCGACGGGCACCATTTCCCGGCGAGCGAGATCTCGGCCAGCTTGCCGTCGGCGAGCCTCCGCATGTCCTCGGTGAGCATGTCCGCGAAGAGGTCGGCCGTGCAGTCGTGCAGGAACCGGTACCTGGGGTCCCCGTGGTACCTCTCCACGGCCCGTGGTACCTCTCCACGGCCCTCATGGCGGCCACCGTGCGGAGCCTCTTGATCTCCAGGGCCTCGTCGCGCGACATCTCCCGGCGCGGCTTGCGCGCGTGGAACCGGCCGAGGCGGCCATCGTCGTTGACGATGCGGTGGAGGATCTCGGGGAGGTCCTTGAGGTACCCCACGTCGGCGATGGGCCCCGCGTTGAGGGCGAGCGTGGCCGGGTGGTGCTCGTGCATCCAGAGCGCGGCGGCGTAGAAGCCCTCGCGGTCGCCCTTGCCGGTGCCGCGCACGCCGCGGAGGTTGCAGGCGAGGCGGAGCGCGGTGAGCGGCTCGGCGGCCCAGGCCCTGGCGAGTAAGGAGGAGACGGACGCGGCCGGGGTGCCCGGGACGACGTGGAAGAAGTCCAGGCAGGGTCCCCTGACGTGGCGAACGTCGGGGAGTTGTTTTCCGTGCGGGTCTTCGGCGGCGGCGGCTTGGACGTGGGCGGTACCTTCACGGCCGCCGCGCGGAGGGGAGCTAAAGGTGGGCCTAGGAGGGTGTGGACGACGGCTCTCCGGCACGCCGCCGTCGCCATTGGGGATCGCGGTAGCAGGCCAGCTGGGTTTATGGTTTCCACACCAGGGTTTTGGGAGATTCCAACAAACGGGATTATAGCGCTAACTGCTCGGCGTAAATAAAGGAGAAATTGCGTGGCGTCTGCAGTGAACTGAACCATGAATTGCGTCTGCTTCCATGGAATTATGGAAAGTTTGTGGGATAATGGTTATCCTACAAGCATCAAACACATCCAGCAAAACATCCAGGAAACGGAAGATAGCGAAATAACCGAGACAAAACTCTTTTCATGTACATTTCTTTTTCTGTCAACATCGTCTAAAGATCTTATATACTACATTTTTTCCCTTTTCCTGCTTCATTTTCTGTCAACAGCATCCAGCATCAACATCCATACACATTATTACAGGTTGATAGTGCAGGGGATGCATCCATCGGCCAAAAATTCCTAAGAGATCGGCAAATAAAGTATACAGTGAAATTAGGGTTCGAACTGTCATCAATTATCAAATCGATCAGCATCGTCAGGACTAGACTATTCAGCAGTTGATAACTGGATATGTCATAGGAAAGTCAAAACAGAGGCCGAGCTACATGTGGCTCTTTATTTTTCAAAATTAAAAATCACACTTTGAAGCTTCAAAAATATCTAACAAAAATCATGTATGTACACACTCCGTTCCAAAATACTTGACATGCATTTGTGCAAATCTGGATGTATCTAGACGTTTTTTGTGTGTAGGTACATCCGCATTTGAACAAACCACATCAAGTATTTTAGAACGGAGGGAGTAGATAATAGTGCATCCTAGCAACTTCAAAATATCAATACGAAATAATTCATATTCTACGGTACACAAAAATAACAAAATCTGTCAGATTTTGTAGAGTTGAAATTTTGCACTGTTCACTACTTTCAAATTCAGATTTTTTTTATTTTTACATAGCACAAAATACAGCATATTTCTAGTTGAGATTTTACACGCCGGTAGAATACAACATCATTACATACAGGATTATTTTCAGATATTTTTGAAACTCTAAAATATGATTTTCGAATTTTTCAAAATATAGGGCTACATGTAGCTCTGCCGTCATATCGCCGCTCTTGATATGTCATACATAATTTACCTTCTTGGCCTGTGCCATGGTAGCCGGTGCCAGAACTGAACTTTTACATCCTGGTAGTAGATCACGCGTCAACCAAAACTCATCATAATTATCTAGCAGTAAAGTAACGTTGGCTTTGTAAGTTGGAACCTCAATTTTGCATAATACTTGTGTAAATCATTGGAAGTTCTTCGACAGATTTACGAAATTCCACAGATTGTTGGAAATCTATTTTGAAAGTTGAAGTTTCTTTTCGGAAGTTCATCTAATTTTTCTGGAAGTTGATGGTATGACTTTCCGAAGTTATTCATACTTTTTTTTTAGACATCCTATATTTGTGCATATTCCAGTTTCGTATTTATCAAATGTGGGTGGAACAGTTGATGCTATCTGTTTCAGCGGACAGTCTACACTAGAGACGGTGCATCAGTAATTGCATTCAGTGAATCGCTGCTGCCTGCAACTTCTTCAGAAGATTGAAAACAACAGAAACGCGTGGCTACTCTTCAGTCAAACACGACGAGCTTCGCGTACTCCGGCCCGGCGATGGCCTTCTCCATGACGGCCCTCGGCGTCATGGCGTCTGCGCCGTCGAGGAATAGCTTCAACATGTTCTTCGAGAAGCCGCTAACCAGCGCCACGCCATTCTGCTCCGCCATCACCGGCACAGACCTCGAGTCCCGCAGGTTCCAGAAGACAATCTGCGGCACTGCGGCGCCGTACCCGGCCTCCGAGTACTTCCTCGCGATCGCCTCGTAGTCCGTCTCCCAAGGCCGGGACGACGCCTGGTCGAACTCCATGTCGCTGAACACGAACACCTTCTTCACCATGCGCTCCGGCGGGACGTTGCCGGCGACCGCCACGCGGAGGAGCTGGTCGAACACCGCCTGGAAGTCGGTGTTCAAGTTCCATTCCATCCGGCGGATGAACTGTGTCTTCTCCCAGAGGGTGTTCCCCTCGATGTGGTGCAACTGCGGCCGCTGGCTGAAGGTGATCACGCGGTGGCGCCACGGCTCGTCGCAGAGCTCGAGAGGAGGAGCCCGAGCGCGACGCAGACCTCCATTGGGAGCCCGCTCATGCTGCCGGACACGTCGCACACGGCGAGGCAGCTGTTGAGCTTGCCGAGCGCCAGCAGGTCGTCCACCGTGCGCTGCCACTGCAGGTCGGCGACGTCCTCGCCGCCGGGGCCGACCGACGCCAGGATCTCGTGCGGGAGCAGCGCGCCCGCCGCGATCTTGGCCTTGCCGGCACTGACGCTCTCGAGGTAGAGGCCGAAGCGCTCGGCGTCGTGCTCGAGGAAGAGCGCCCTGTAGTTCCTCATGGCGACGGAGGCGATGCGTGGGTACACCACCTGTCCCCACGCGCGCGCCGCCACGAAGACCTCCGGCAGCTCGAGCGCGCGGCGGAGCGGCACGAGCGCCGCCTTGCGCAGGCGCTCTCTCGCGCGGGACGCGTAGTGCTTGTCCGGCAATTTCTCGGAGAGCTCCGATGCGTAGCCCTTGGGGAAGAGGCGGCGCGCGATGGCCTCGCAGAGCAGCGTGGAGCGGTCGTACCGGCACTTAGGCGACGGGCACCATTTCCCGGCGAGCGAGATCTCGGGCAGCTTGCCGTCGGCGAGCTTGCGCATGTCCTCGGCGAAGAGGTCGGCGGTGCAGTCGTGCAGGAACCGGTACCTGGGGTCCCCGTGGTACCTCTCACGGCCCTCATGGCAGCCTGCGTGCGGAACCTCTTGACCTCCAGGACCTCGTCGCGTGACATCTCCCGGCGATCCTTGCGCTCGTGGAACTGGCGGGGTCGGCCGTCGTCGTTGACGATGCGGTGGAGGATCTCGGGGAGGTCCTTGAGGTAGCCGACGTCGGCAATGGGCCCCGCGTTGAGGGCGAGCGTTGCCGGGTGGTGCTCGTGCATCCAGAGCGCGGCGGCGTAGAAGCCGTCACGGTCGGCCTTGCCGGTGCCGCGCACGCCGCGTAGGTTGCAGGCGAGGCGGAGCGCGGTGTTAGGCTCGGCGGCCCAGGCCCTGGCGAGGAGGGAGGCGACGGACGCGGCCGGGGTGCCCGGGACGACGTGGAAGAAGAAGTCCAGGCAGGGGTCACCCGTCGTGGCGAACGTCGGGGAGTTGTTCTCCGTACGGGTCTTGGCCGGCAGCGGCTTGGGTGGATCGCCGGTGGACGTGGGCGACACCTTCACAGCCGCCGCGCGGAGGGGAGCTAAAGGTGGGCCGAGGAGGGTGTGGACGACGCCTCTCCGGGACGCCGCCGTCGCCATTGCCGATCGCGGTAGCAGGCCAGCAGGGTTTATGGTTTTCCGCTCCTGGGTTTTGGGAGATTACAACAAACGGGTATTACGGTGCTAACTGCATGGCGTAAATAAAGGAGTATATGGCGTGCAGGACAAGCGCTCTGCAGTGAACTGAACAATGAATTTGTGTCTGCTTCCAAGGAAAGTTTGTGGGATTTACCCGCAAAAAAAAAGTATGGGATAATTCTACAAACATCAGCATCAAGGAAATGGAAGATGGGCGAAATAACCAAGTCAAAACATTTTCATATACATTTATTTTTCATGTCAAAAACATCTATGGATCTCATATACATTTTCCAGTTTCTGTTTTGCATTCCAAGTCTACACATTATTACAGGTTTTTTTTTTGAGAAAGACATTATTACAGGGTTGATGGCATATCCAGCCATCAGCTACAAAAATCCTAGAGACAAAAAAAAGTATAGACAGTGAAATTAGGGTTCAAATTGTCATCTATGATCAAAATCGATCAGCATCATCAGCAAGACTGGACTATTTAGCGGTTGATAACTTGATGTCATACATAATTTACCTTCTCGGCCTTCGTCATGATAGCCGGTGCCAGAACTGAACTTAACATCCTGGCAGATCATGCGTCAACCAAAACTCATCGGCATGAGCTACTCGAGGCTTGTTCAGGTCAGGCTTCTTGTAACCACTTGGCATGGTCGTCTAGAGTCCAGCGAGTTGATTTGCCAATGCGGAAAAACCTTACTTGTTCTGTTCCTGGTGTCACAAGGCTGAGTCACAATGGCATGCTGCTGTAATTGCTTCTTATGCCAAAGATTTTGCTGACACTCAGCTTTGCATATACCTGGCCTATCATCGGCCACTGGCCACCGCACAACGGTTGTGTTGTGAATAGTGCCCTGGGGATTCAGCTACCCAACCATGCCGAGCTCATTGACATGTTAAGTATAAATCTCCCAGTAAGCTTAGTTGAAGAAATACGTCGACATGAGAACCTCTCTCACATCGAAATTCCCTTGTGCTGGACAGGGGGGAAACTCTACTGTTGGGAATGACATCTGAAACTCTTCCAATAACTGGATTCAAGATTTGATGACAAAGAGCATCAGAGGATAAGCGATCATCATGAAACAGATGAAGAACAACGTATTGCTTAAAGACACTGGGTAGAGAAGTTATGGTGGCATACATTTTCAAGAATTGGCATGCTGTACAGCTCCACGAACTGCTCTCTCAAGATCTGATTCATTTTATCGACATCACATGCATGCACCCAAAATGAGTCGTGCACCCCTGCAGCCAACGCACATTGACGAAAGGCAACATAAATTGCTTGCAGACAAGCATCATAATCACAAATAACGAAAATACGAAGCTTTTAAAGTCAACACCCAAAATCAACTTAATTTGCATCATATATTTGCTGTTTGATACATCATATGCTCATAACGAGCTTATATTCTGGCCAACTTGGCATTTCTGGGGCACAAGAGGGCACTATTCTTGTTTTGGGGTGAATAATAGGGAAAGAAGTGTGCTTGAGAATTGTGGGGAGTCATTTTTGCAAAAAGGTACACTAATCAATTTGCAAAATACCAACACCAAGTATTTAGCACGACTGACACAAAACTTACGAGAATAAATTCCTAGATCCTAGCACATTATGTAGCAGCAAAAAAGGGACCTGCCATTCATGATTCACCAGAAACTTTGTTTTGCGTCGACCTTATTCCTATCTGATATTTTATGAACAGATCACACTGTCAACGGCGATGCATAGAACAATAAAAAATTCAAGGTAGAAGGTGCTGTCTAACTCCGTCTATGTCTTCTAGGCATAGCCGGTCCCAAGCCCGGGTAAAGAAGGAGGGTTGTGATAGGCTTGGCGAGCCAACGTAAAACTAGCCAGTCCCATGGGTATGAAACCCATTTGGGCGAGAGTAGTACTAGGTGAAAGGGTTTCATATCTAAGGGTTATGATAGGCTTGGCGAGCCCATGTAAAAACTAGCCAGTCCTATTCAGGGTATGAAACCCATTTGGGCGAGAGTAGTATTAGGATGGGTGACCCCCTGGGAAGTCCTCGTGAAAGGGTTTCATATCTAGCCTACCCCAACTTGTTTGGGACAAAAGGCTTAGAAGAAGAAGTAGAAGGTGCTGTCTGGATCCATACACCCTGGTAGTAGGTGTAAAAAAATTCTTAGGTCTGGTAAAGGTCAACATGGACATTACATACATGTGAAATTTAATTTTATATAAATGTAATGATCTTAGACAGTAATCCAGTTTGTTTAACTTCCACTGGAACAACAGCAGGTTGGTCAGAACTGGGAGGAGGTTTGCCTAAATGTTTATGCTAGCAAGTAGCAAAGGAACCAGAATTGAGAACATACCTGCAAAATGAAGACCAGCCTCTTTGCAGGTAATCGCCGTCATCATCATATGTGAACTATCAAGAGAGTGCACAAAATTTGGTGGAAAAGCTGCTTTCTGTCGTTGGACTGCAATCTGAAAATTTACAATAGAAAAATTAACCATGATGATGGAAATAGGCAAGGAATCAATGAATAAAGTATTACTCACTGCATCTCCTTCCTTTCGTAAAGCCAGACATTGCAAGGAAGTTCGTATCTGCATGATAGTGAAACAGATAACACAAATAGTGTTTACAAAATGGCAATGAAGGCAAAATAGTAGAAGTGTCTGGAAGCAATTGAATTTTTTAACTTGAATGTGTCTCAACCATTTTTAAATGCCCCTTCCACAAATTGGATAAACTTTTTTAGAAGGATTATATGAAAATTAAAACATATATGATCCAGATCAAATTACAATCAGCTCACGTTTGTATCCATGTATGAAATAATTGTGTTCTTCAAGTAGCAGTGCAGTGATGTTTAGAAAGGTGCACAGCCAACACGACATTTACACAGATGAGCTAAGAATGCTCCCTCGAGAAAACAAAGCGAAAATGCACAACCAACACATATCAGGAATCCAGATATAGTGCTTGCTTAGTATAGATATACAAATAGATCAATTAGCAGATATATTCGCAACAGCTGATAAGTAGCTCACCATATAATTTTTATATTTCTTGTAGGGCTGAACAACGGGAAGACCAACAGCACTTGTCCATTTGACTGGTTGATTTTTTGAAGCAATCATCTATGATGAATTGACACATGGTCAGAAACTGTTGATATCTCAAGTCGACTTCCAAAGAAGCATGTACAGACGGAAGTCTAGTGCCACAAATTAAAACTGGATGCCTGTCAACTTTGATTTCAGTGGAGAAAATTATGTTTCAACACAGAAATACGGTAGTATACCTTTGCACAGTCACCAAGCCATGCCATTATACCACGGGCAGATTGGAACATTTGTCCTAGTGCATCCAAAGTTACCTTCATCAGAGATTCAACAGTCAAAGCTTGTCCTCGTCTCTCCAACACAATCAATCGGGAGTGAGAGAAAATAAGAGTCTGTCAGATGCACGTAAAGCACTTACCCTGGTAGCATAGCATGACACGTCATAGAGCAATTTGTCATCTGTAATGAGCCCTTTCTCTTGAAGTCTCTTCATAATCTGCTGGCGAGCACCGATAAATGTGACACCATAAACTGACGTCATCACCGTCTGCTTGACCAGCTTCCTATCCACCTGTAAGCTACCAACATCCAGGTTTTCAACTGTTTTGTTAAAGAAAGTACATGAAGAAGAATATTCCTTAAATTTAGGCAGAGGGGGGAGGGAGAAGGCTAACCTGATCGACTAAAGCCATTGCTAATGGAACATTTGGGTCAGTAGCAGGATCCTTCGTTGAGTCCTCCCGTACAACATCAAGTACCCTTCAGTCATGTTTAAGCCAAAGCATTATCAATTTATATCCTGAGTGCCACTTAACAATAGGAAAATGCTTTATGAAATCAATAATCTAAAAACTGAGTTAATTGTCAGATGTCACAGAAAACTAAAGTATAACCTATTAAGGTGACACATAAGCTAAATATAATATGTTGAGGCAATTTAATAGTTGGCTAGTCTGTGGGGGCACCTGGCAGCTATTTCTGAGTAGATATCTGCAGGTTTCGCTCCAGGAACCAAGTTGACAGCTGCCGCACCCATCTGTACAAAACAAGTGCCAAATGTTTATATATGGATAGTTCCACTACAGAATTTCATGAAAATAGCATGCAAACGAACAAAGATGTTTTGTAACCTGGTCAGTTACTGATAAATTACAGGCAATAAGAAATTACGTTGAAATAAAAAAATGACTGTACACTTGACCATAGGATTACATATAAGCACAAAGTGCCAGTTCTATTTACCATACCACGAGTACATGAAAAAAAGTTCAGGCCAAGTGATGCCCAGTTGGTATAGCAGAGAGGAAAACTTACGTAGTCTCTTCCAAGAGCGGCATAGTGTTGTAAGCCATTGCATGAACCATCCTGATAAATGAAAATGTGACCAACAATTAGTAATGTTATGATAAATGCTGGCTGGGCAGAGACATGTCAAACCAATTGCTGCCATATCTAAATACTGGAGTTGTGGAACATCATGCAATGACTATGTTGAGAAGTTCTGTTGTTGTGTATAGTTGAACAATGTTCTATTCTCATCTAGGCTTAAAAAAGTTACAATTCTTATAAGATTCAGTGCTTATGGATTTATGATAGAGGCATAGGAGTCTAGGCCCAATTCCCAACAACAAGCTTCGCAAGGACGTATATGACCTTCCTAAGAACGTAAGAAAAATTGTGCAGTCAACTAGTAGAGAGTCTGTACATGTGCAAAGAATTTACACCAAAGCCAGCATAGCCTGATCTGCAGTTACAGAATATTTAAAAACTAACAAGAATAGGTTGGTGTACTCCTCCAAACTATAAGGGGTAACAGTGATAAAAGCCGCCTGAGCGAGCTATATTATTTGATTAACATGCAAGATTTACTTATACTAAGATAAAAGCAACTAAAATGCTCCCATTTAATTAACTGATTTTTTTAAGTAAAATAAGATATACTGAATGTGATATACCAACAGAATTATGTCATTAATCAACTAATCACAAAACTTATTGTGCAAATGTTGACACTTCCTCTATAGCAAAAGCATGACTCATTGACTGATACGCTCGATGCACATAATATCAAGCTTTAACCTTGAACAGTGAAAGTACCTACGACTACGATATAGAGCTCCTATTTGTCTACGTACATTTACAGGTGATGGTTCGATGCACATAATATCAAGCTTTAACCTTGAACAATGAAAGTACCTACGACTACGATATAGAGCTATTTTTCTACGTACATTTACAGGTGATGGTTTAAGTAATGTTGAAACTTGCACAAATGTGCAGCGTGCCTCATTCTCAACGAGGACAATACCTGATGAATGGGTAGATGAGAGACAGCAAGATGAGGTGATGAACTTTTCAAGGCATTAGAAAGATCCATGCATGCAGCTAAACATTGAAACGGATCCTCAGCATTAATCCACCAACGGTTCCCGTCAACAGGATTTGCTGCTGAATCAAATATATCAGGCAATTGATTCTCCACAAATGCCAGTTTGCTCTCATGAGAAAGCTTTTCAATGCCTCCACCATATTTGTTAGCCAAATGTATCTTCAACCAGCGTAAACCAGATTTTCCAAGTGGCCGCCCTTCAGCATACTCTAGAACACCCCGGCATAGATCTGAACTTAGGTGACTCAGATGTGGATGCATAGGGTATGCACGACCACGAAAATCTAGATTATGAGGATAATAGAAGCCATCCTCCTCTCTCATTTTACGAGCAACCTATTCAGGAAGGTGGAAAAAGGTATAACGTCAGTAATACCATAACATATTAAAAAATGTGACAGCAGTATCTAAGTAAGAAGAAAGCCTCTTTATAACACATACAGAGAGTTTTAGTTCTGTATCGCATCGTTCAGCATGCAGTTCGCGGTTAGTTTTATTTGTCTTCTTTAAACTCCACTTCCATTTCTGGATTTCATCTGGTTCCTCTGTTTCAGGTCGTTCAGGTAGAGGAACCTATAAAGCACAAACATGTAGTTAAAAACCAATGTAGCTACTAGAGCATATTATGAAAAACTGAAAGGAACAAAGTATTCACAATGCCATAATTAACCATATGCACTTGACTCACATTTCCCTTGTCAACCAGTCCTGCAATCCCCCCGCCACGACTCCAAATAGTCTCAACAACATCATGTACTCTTCTATTCACCCTCCATTTAGTACTCCCAAGGATATCTAATGCCTGCCAATATGACAATACTTCATAGTTCAGACAGCTTTCATACAATAAAAATTAAGCAAGCACAAACAAATAAACATCAACGTAATAATCATAAAACGCATGATGAATAATAAGATCATGATGTTATGAAACTAACACTCATTTAGCCAGACAGAATTTATAGAAAGTGTTTATGACGTGTCACTATCCAAGACAAACATGTTCCGAAATATAAATGTAGACCGTCAAATATGGGTGGCCAACACACCTCAAATACTTTTCGCAGCTGTTTTCTTGGAACACTCTTAATGGCTTCCTTCTGGTCCTTCACACCATGTGTCCGCATAACATATGAAGGCAGAAAAAGGTGTCCACCTTTATCATAGCTGAAACAATAATGGTTGAAAAATTATCACCAGATAAAAGATGCAATAACTTATGTCATCTAATTAAAACATAAATAGCTAATCTGAATCTTGATGAACTGATAATGATAATTAACTGAAAAGGACAAATGAATGAATCACTAGCATAGCAGCATACCCCTTCCATTTTGTAGGAGGTACCAGCATAGGAAGATAGGGTATCTCCACGTGTCTAGCCTGCAAGAAAATCGAAGTTTCAAAACTTGAGAAGCATTTCTATGAACACGCAAAAATAAAACCCCAAACAGAAATGTGAAATCTGCAATGGCGTGAGCATTGTAAGTAAATGTATGCCAATGTTTTCACATTAGAGAAAATCTTAGATAATAAGAGAAAGGAAAAAGAAACAACTGTGTAGTCCTTTTTTTCGTAGGTCAAACGTCTGTATCCAGCCAGAAAAGAACGGCATAGCAGTGCAAAACAAACTTACTGTGCTTTCAAACCCCTCATGCACGAGAGGATCACACTCTATCACGAAGTGCTTCTTCTTTAGTCTCCTGCACTTTGAACAGAAATGTCAGAACACATCGAACCAATCTAAGCAAGCGCATGATACTGACATAGCAGTGCATGTCTGCGAACACACAGCACGCAACAAAAGCAAACATTGGACGAAAGTGTGCGGCCCTACCCATTTTCTACTATAGGCTTTCGCAGTACATGCTTAAATGCAGGTCGAAAATCAGGAGAACTGTCCGGTGTTTGGTCAGCTGGTGACTGCACGAATGCTGAATCCAATAACAATTCAATCAGGCGAGTTCCTAACTGCAGTCACAAAGGGAGGATTATGTTTTCGAAACATACAAGAGAAAATTCTGTAGTTTAGGTACAGTATGTAGGTAACAAACCTTCACTTGGGCTTCTGTGCCCCATTCTTCCAATTCAATTTGCTCTTGTACAAGCTTCTGTGCTTCGGTCAATTTTCGCCTCTTCACCAAACTCTTAACAAGTTTCCGGCATTTGGCCTGCTCCTTGTCTAAGGCTGGATCATTTTTGCTCCTAGATTTTTTCCTCGTCTTCTGAAAGAAAGCCTGGACTTTGTACTGCAGAACAAAAACTAGCATTTAGCGTACGTAGAAATCATGCACCTGGAGGAAACATCGTGTGATGAAAACACAAGTGGAAACGTGAAGAAACATTGATTTGATCCTAATTAATCTAATCAAACTGCAGTCCTTCGCACCATATACAAATCTAGCGCAGAAGACGAAAAGATGAGGCCTGAGCCAAAGGAAGATGTCCCCAGCCCAAGCTTTGTCCATATATATTATACATCCCACTCCCAGACATGATTTCCGATCTGGCAATCCACCATCATGCCACTACCAGAAACCTATTGTCAAATGGACTAACATTGTGATGCCATCTCCACTTGATGGTCAACTCAAACTACCTCTATGGGATCTTAATACATAAAGTACGCCAATAACTTCATCGAGGTATCACATCACGGCACAATTACACATGCACCAGTTGCATAATGCCCTCCAACTCATAGACTTCATTTTGCACCGCCAAACTTCTCATTTATATGTCAATTTGAAGCAAAATTGTTGGCTAGTAAGATGGAAAGCACAAGGAACTGAAAACCCTGCACAATCGATGTATGCTGCCATAAAACATCACAGTCCATCTTCCTAAATAATAATTACACTAAGGCCACACATCATCACTAAGGCCACACATCATCACTAAGCCAAGTCTCACATTGTTGTCAAGGAGCTAATATTTATAAATCATAGTAGGAAGCATCAAAACAGTCTAGGTTGATCCTAACTAAGCATGGAAATGAGGCAGCAGTACTAAGTACCTCGCGCTCGACGGCCTCGCGATGGAGTGCGCGGCCTGGACGACGCGGACGCTGCCGCATCCGTCCTTGCTGGACATGAGGAGTCCCATCATCTTGTGCATGACGATGACGGCGAGCTTCTCGGCGGGGAGCAGGCGCAGGTACTTGGCATAGACGTGCTTGACCCGCTTGCGGCGCTGCACGTCCTGGTCCCTGGCGACGGCGTCGCGGAGCGGCTCGAACCAGCCGAGGAAGAGCGACTTGACGTAGGGCAGCGCGGGGGCGAGGTTGCGGTCGAGCATCTCGCGCTCGAGCTGGCGGTACTCCTCGGCCGCGCGCGCCCACGCCTCCGTCTCCGCCTTCACCTGCCGCTCTCGCAGCCGCCGGTGGCCCGCCCGCCGCGCCCGCTCCCGCTCCTTCTCCCGCTCAAGCACCTGCCCCAGCTCGTCCTCCACCCGCGGGGGCGGGTGGGGGATCTGGTAGGAGTCGGCGGGGGAGCCGAGGAACGCGAAGAGGTCGAGCCAGTCGACGGAGGGGAGCGGGGGGGGGAGCGGCGGGGCCCCGATGGAGAGGGAGGGGAGGAGCGTGGCGGGGCGGGGCGGGGGCGCGACGGCGACCATGGGCGGCGGCGGGGAAAGGCGGCGGAGGCGGGGCCGCGGCGGGGGAGCGCACGTGGAAATGGGGGAGAGGAGGAGAGGCATGCGCGGGCTGGGCTCCGGCGGCCGGAATTTGGCGGGAGCAGCAGCTGGTGGAGGAGGAGAGGAGGGAGAGAAACCTCGGTAGAACCTTGGAGGAGGAGACGACGGGGAGTGATAAGGAGGAAGGGAAAATATCGCCGGGGTAGGAAGGGAGTGGTCGCGTGGCCGTTGGATCTTGTCCGACGGCGGCGATGCCATGTGAACCGACTCGAGGTGTAAACGTGGAGGAGTGTGGCTGGCCATGGATAAGGCAGCTATTGCCTTGGACCTTGGTAAGTTTCTGCTGGTTTATTCATTCTAACTTAATTCCCTGTTTCAGAAGGGAAAAGGAGGCTTGATTTGGATCTGTCTAGCTAAGCTTTCACTTCTCTAACTATATGAAAGCTGGCCGATTTCGCAGCCACTCCACGCGCCGAGCACTGTTGTAAGCAACAGTACGTACTGTTCACATCTACAGTGTTGAACAGTACTTGGTCTTTCTGCAAAAAAAGTCCCCGGATTTCCAAAGAATCACCATTCAAACCTCACAGCACACAGCTCTTCGGGCGAAGGACTTGTTTGTAAATACACAAAACCCCAGGTTCTTTTCTGTAAAAAAGCCTCCACAATCCCCTCCTTCCTCCTCTCTCACGCGCGCGGCCGGAGCGCGCTGCCGCCGCCGACGCTCGCCCCCTCCGCTCCGCTCCTCCCTGTCCAGATCGAAGCACACAGGAGCCTCCGCCACCACGTCCTCTCCCACCTCGCCTACGAACGCATGCCGGGCCGCCCCAGAGGCGCCGGAATCGTCGCGACCTTCCTCGCTCGGGCCGCCGCGTTTTCTTGCCGCCGGCGACACCCCATCGACCAAATAGCGGCGGCGCCACCATTTTCGAGCAACCACATCCGCGCGCCTCCAGCGCTCCCATCCGCGTATCCTAATTCGCGCTAGGCGCCGTCGCCGTCGCCGTCGCCGTCGTCTCCACTGCTTACGTCATCCCGACGTGGCAGTGGGCCCGGTTAGTCAGTGCCATATCCTTTTCCCGCGAGAAAAAAAACTAAAACCCTGACATGTGGGCCCAGTTGACTTAAACAATTTACAGAAAATGAATAACCCTACAAAATCAATAGTTTAAAATCTACCTACCAGAAAAATATGAAAAATATATTAAAATGATCAGAAAAATAAATTCTAATTATTTATAGCACAATTATTAGGACCTTAAGTAATTATCAATCTCAACGCATTGCCAAATTATGCAACCATAACACCCCTTAAAGGTGATAAAACAACCAAACCAAGTTAATACGACGTCAACGTAGTACTGCTTAAAACAAAGATTACCTGCTTAAGCTTGGGTATTTCCACTTCATTTCCATTTTTGACGAACTGGGTATATGCAAAGTCATTATTGTGGATTAGAGATCAGGGAGATCATTTGAGACATTACACCTGGCATGGACGACCTCAAATGATTTATGGTTTACTTCCAAGTATTAAATATTAACCTCACATGTTTTCCGGTGCTGAGACTTCTCATACAATGATATGTGTATCAGCATTCGTCATACCAAACTATTATCAATCTATGTCATCCATTGAGTAAAATATATTTATCAATGTGAAATTACGATACACTTTATTTTTCAGTTATGCTATTGGAAAATGTTGCTACTTTAGTTATACCTTATGAGGCTCTCTTTTAAATCTTATAACAAAGTGTGCGTGATACGTCTCCAACGTATCCATAATTTCTGCTGTTCCATGCTTATATTATACCATTTGCTACATGTTTTATATACACTTCGTATCACTTTTATGCATTTTCTGGGACTAACCTATTAACAAGATGCCACAGTGCCAGTTCCCTGTTTTCTGCTGTTTTTGGTTTCAGAAAGTTACTTCTGGAAATATTCTCGGAATTGCACGAAACAAAAGGCCAGTCCCTATTTTTCCAGCACGTACACGGAGTCCGAAGGAGAGACGAAGAGAGCCACGAGGTGGCCAAACCACCTGGCGCGGCTGGGCCCAGCCGCGCCTGTGTGGTTTGGGCCCCTCGGGGGTCCGCCGACATCGCCCCTTCGCCTATTTATTCCCCGAGACGCGAAAACCCTAAAACACCGAGCCTTTCATCCAGAACATATTCGCTGCCGCCGCCGTCGTCAACCCTAACTCGGGGGGTTCTGAAGCTCTTCCCGGCACCCTGCCGGAGAGGGGAATCATCACCGGAGGGCTCTACATCGCCATGCCCGCCTCCGGAGTGATGCGTGAGTAGTTCATCCTTGGACTATGGGTCCATAGCAGTAGCTAGATGGTTGTCTTCTCCACTTGTGCCATCATGTTTAGATCTTGTGAGCTGCCTATCATGATCAAGATCATCTTATTGTAATGCTACATGTTGTGTTTGCTGGGATCTGACTTATATTGATACCTATGTGGAGCTGAATATTATATTATCATGTCTATGTCATTTGTGATCTTGCATGCTCTCCGTTACTTGTTGAAGCCTTGGCCACGTGAATACTTGTAACTCCAAGAGGGGGTATTTATGCATGATAGTTGGGTTCAACCTCTATTTAACCTGGGATAGTGACAGCAAGTTCTAAGGTTGTAGATGTGTTGTTGCCACTAGGGGTAAAACAGCAATGCTTTATTCAAGGATGAATGTATTGTTTACATTACGCACATTACTTAATGCAATTGTCTGTTGCTTGCAACTTAATACTGGAAGGGGTACGGATGTTAACCGGAAAGTGGACTATTTAGGCATAGATGCATGCTGGATAGCGGTCTATGTACTTTGTCGTAATGCCCAAATGAATCTCATAGTAGACACCACAGCTCACACATGCATGTTATATGCACTTATCAATTGTCAATTGCCCAGCTGTAATTTGTTTACCCAGCATGTTAGTTATCTTATTGGAGAGACACCACTAGTGAACTGTGGACCCCGGTCCATTCTTTTACATCTGAAATACAATCTACTGCAATCATTGTTCTCTACTGTTTTATGCAAACAAACATCATTTCCATTCGATACGTTTAACCCTTTGTTTTCAGCAAGCCGGTGAGATTGACAACCTCACTGTTAAGTTGGGGCAAAGTAATTTGATTGTGTTGTGCAGGTTCCACGTTGGCACCGGAATCCCTGGTGTTGCGCCGCACTACACTCCTCACCAACACCTTCGAAGCAAACCTCGTTTTCCTACTGGTCGATTAAACCTTGGTTTCATACTGAGGGAAAACTTACTGCTGCACTCATCATACCTTCCTCTTGGGGTTCCCAACTGACGTGTGACGTACAAGCATTGTTTCTGGCACTATTAACCTAGAGCCACCAACACGTTTTCTGGCGCCGTTGCCGGGGAAAACAGAATTGCTTCTGCAAGGGGAGTCTCTCACACCCAATCTCTTTACTTTGTTATTTGTCTTGCTTAGTTTATTTTTATTTAGTTTGTTTGCTCTCTTATCAAAAACACAAAAAAATTAGTTACTTGTTTAATTCAGTTTATTTTGTTTTTCAAAATGAGTACTCCTGAGAACACTAAGTTGTGTGACTTCACTAGCACAAACAACAATGATTTCATATGCACTCCTATTGCTCCACCTGCTTCTACAGCAGAATTTTATGAAATTAAACCTGCTCTATTAAATCTTGTTATGAAAGAGCAATTTTCTGGTGTTAGTACTGATGATGCTGCTGCCCATCTTAATAACTTTGTTGAACTTTGTGAAATGCAAAAGTATAAGGATATGGATGGGGATATTATAAAACTGAAACTTTTTCCTTTCTCCTTGAGAGGAAGAGCTAAAGAATGGTTGCTTTCTTTGCCTAGAAATAGTATTAATTCTTGGACAAAATGCAAAGATGCTTTCATAGGGAAATATTATCCTCCTGCTAAGATTATATCCTTGAGAAGTAGCATTATGAATTTTAAACAACTTGATAATGAACATGTTGCTCAAGCTTGGGAAAGAATGAAATCTTTGGTGAAGAATTGTCCCACTCATGGACTGACTACTTGGATGATCATCCAAACCTTTTATGCAGGATTAAATTTTTCCTCAAGGAACTTATTGGATTCAGCCTCTGGAGGAACCTTTATGTCCATCACTTTAGGTGCAGCAACAAAGCTACTTGATGATATGATGATCAACTATTCCGAATGGCACACCGAAAGAGCTCCTCAAGGTAAGAAGGTAAATTCTGTTGAAGAAACCTCCTCTTTGAGTGATAAGATTGATGCTATTATGTCTATGCTTGTGAATGGTAGATCTCATGTTGATCCTAATAATGTTCCTTTAGCTTCATTGGTTGCTCAAGAAGAGCATGTTGATGTAAACTTCATTAAAAACAACAACTTCAACAACAATGCTTATAGGAATAATTTTGGTAGCAACAATTATAAGCCTTATCCTTCAAATGGTTATGGCAATTCTTATGGTAATTCCTACAGCAACAATAGAAGTGTGTCCTCTGATCTTGAAGCTATGCTTAAAGAATTTATTAGCACACAAAAAGCTTTCAATAAAACTGTTGAGGAAAAGTTTGAAAAAATTGATGATCTTGTCTCTAAAGTTGATAGTCTTGCTCATGATGTTGAAATTCTAAAACTGAAAGTTATGCCTAATGAAGTTAAAGATATTAAGTCATTTGCTACAGCAAATGCCATCCAAGTTCGAATTGATAATAATATTAGGATGTTGGCTGAATTGCATGCTAGGTGGGAAAAAGAGGAAGAACTTGAAAAAGAGAATAGTATAGTTAGAGTTTGTACTATCACCACCACTAGTAATGCTAATGTTTCACATGCTAGTAAACCTCCTACTATTGATGGTAATGTTATTGGTGTTGTAATGTCTCTACTACTTCTGCTAAGCGTTTGAAATTGCCTAAAACTGCTGAAACTTTTTCTGATAAAAGTGCTGAAATTTTTCAAACTATTGGAGACAATGGTTCCACCACCATTGACAATAATGATTTTGATTTTGATGATTGTAACATCTCTGAAGTTATTATGTTCTTGCAAAAATTAGCTAGAAGTCCCAATGCTAGCACTATTAATTTGGCTTTTACAAAGCATATTACAAATGCTCTTTTGCAAGCTAGGGAGGAGAAGTTGAAACTTAAAGCTTCTATTCCTAGGAAATTAGAAGATGGTTGGGAACCCATCATTAAGGTAAAGGTGAATGATTTTTATTGCAATGCCTTGTGTGATCTTGGTGCAAGTGTTTCAGTTTTGCCCAAGAAGCTTTATGATATTCTTGATTTGCCACCTTTGGAACATTGTTATTTGGATGTTTTTCTCGCTGATAATGCTATGAAGAAACCTTTGGGGCGAGTTAATGATGTTTTTATTACAGTAAAAATAACCTTGTCCCCGTTGATTTTATTGTTATGGATATTGAATGCAATGCATCTTGTCCTATTGTTTTGGGAAGACCTTTTCTTCGAACTGTTGGTGCCATCATTGATATGAAAGAAGGTAATATAAGGTACCAATTTCCTCTCAAGAAAGGTATGGAACACTTCCCTAGGAAGAGAATGAAGTTACCTTTTGACTCTATTGTTAGAGCAAGTTATGATGTTGATGCTTCTTCTCTTGACAACACTTGATTTTCACTTTCTGCGCCTAGCTGAAAGGCGTTAAAGAAAAGCGCTTATGGGAGACAACCCATCGTTTTTATTTGCTGTTATTTTTGTTTTCTTTGAGTCAAGGAGTTTTGTTACTTCTGTAGCAACTCCTTTGTATCTTTATTTTATCGCAATGTTGTGCCAAGTAAAGTTCTATATTGAAAGTTGATGCAAGATTTGGATTTCTGCGCAGTGACAGATTTTTAGCTGTCACGGATTTGAGCTTATCTCCCTGTAGAAAATTCAAAAAATTCTGAGAAAAATCACGCATATTCCTGAGATATGTACGCAACTTTCATTATTTTAGGCCAGATCCATCTGAGCAACTTAAGTGCCTCGAAAAAATTCGTCATTCCAGACTGTTCTGTTTTTGACAGATTCTGCCTTTTGTTTTGCATTCGCTCTTTTACTGTGTTTGTGTGGATTTCTTTGCTCCACAAAGCATTGGTGGCTGTAGCTAATGTCCAGAAGCTTTGGGATTGATTGTATCATTACAGAATATGAGAATTTTTGATTATGCACTAACCCTCTAATGAGAACTGTCTTGAGTTTGGTGTGAAGGAAGTTTTCAAGGATCAAGCGAGAAGGGTGATATTATGTGATCAAGAAGAGTGAAAAGCCTAAGCTTGGGGATGCCCCCGTGGTTCATCCCAACCATATTCAGAGAGACTCAAGCGTCTAAGCTTGGGGATGCCCAAGGCATCCCCTTCTTCATCAACAAACTTATCAGGTCATCTCTAGTGAAACTATATTTTAATTCTTTCACATCTTATGCGCTTTACTTGGAGCGTCTGTGTGTTTTTATTTTTGTTTTTGTTTGAATAAATTCGGATCCTAGCAATCCTTGTGTGGGAGAGAGACACGCTCCGCTTTTTCATGTGAATACTCATGTTCTTCACTTATATTTGTTGAGTATTCTTAACTAGCTACTGCAGTGCTTTTAGCTCCTGTTTTTCATGCATCTCTTCGAGCTGTTAGCACTTGTTTATAAATACTCTCTTGCTGCATTATATTATCATTTGGAGAGTTTATGTTTAATAAATTATTGGTGTTTGTTTGGAAGAAAGAAAATGCTACATGTAGTAGTTGGTATTGGAAAAGACATATGCATTCTTGTAGATCATTGTCTTGTTTTGATTTGATGCTTTGCAATTGTTTTGAGCTCTCAAGTAGATCATGTTTAAGCTCTTGCATCATGTAGTTAAAGCCTAGTAGTGGAGAACTACCGTAGAGCTTGTTGAGACTTGGGATGCATATTTGTTCTCTCTAAGGTCTAGATATTTTCTGGTAAAATGTTTGAGCAACAAGGAAGACAGTGTAGAGTCTTATAATACTTGCAATATGTTTTTATGTGATTCTTGCTGTACCGGTTTATACTTGTGTTTGCTTCAAACAACCTTGCTAGCCTAAACTCTGTACTGAGAGGGAATGCTTCTCGTGCATCCAAAACTTGAGCCAAAACCCATGCCATTTGTGTCCACCATACCTACCTACTATGTGGTATTTCCTGCCATTCCAAGTAAATATTTCATGTGCTACCTTTAAACTATTCAAAACTTTATTACTCCTTATTTGTGTCAATGTTTTATAGCTCATGAGGAAGTATGTGGTGTTTTATCTTTCAATCTTGTCATTTACTTCTGACAGACTTTCACCTGGACTAGTGGCATATACATCCGCTTATCCAATAATTTGCAAAAAGAGCTGGCAACGGGGTGCCCAGCCCCAATTAATTACAACTTTCATTAATAATTCTCTTCACATGTTTTGCCCTGATTTATCAGTAAGCAACTTAATTTTGCAATAGACACTCCTCCATGGTATGTGAATGTTGGAAGGCACCCGAGGATTCGGTTAGCCATGGCTTGTGTAAGCAAAAGGTTGGGAGGAGTGTCATCTATAAAGAAACTAAAATACATGTGTAAACAAAAGAGAAGAGGGATGATCTACCTTGCTGGTAGAATAACGTCCTTCATGGGAGCCGCTCTTTGAAAGTCTGGTTGACAAGGGGGTTAGAGTGCCCACTACCATTCGTTGACAACAACAAACACCTCTCAAATACTTATTTTGTGCTCTCTATATGCTTTCGAAAACTTAAAAAGCTCTAGCACATGATTTAATCCCTGCTTCCCTCTGCGAAGGGCCTATCTTTTACTTTATGTTGAGTCAGTTTACCTACTCCTTTCTATCTTAGAAGCAAACACTTGTGTCAACTTTGTGTGCATTGATTCTTACATATTTACTTATTGCACTTGTTATATTGCTTTATGTTGACAACTATCCATGAGATATACATGTTACAAGTTGAAAGCAATGCTGAAACTTAATCATCCTTTGTGTTGCTTCAATGCCTTTTACTTTGAATCTATTGCTTTATGAGTTACCTCTTATGCAAAACTTTTTGATGCTTGTCTTGAAAGTACTATTCATGAAAAGTTTTTGCTTATATGATTCATTGTTTACTCTTTATCTATTTGTTAGCAAACTATAGATCATTGCTTTGAGTCACTTCATTCATGACATGAGCCTTGCAATATATTGATCAAGATTGTGTGAAAGCATGTCTCCTCAGAAATTATTTGTTGTTATCGTTTTACCTACTCGAGGACGAGTAGAACTAAGCTTGGGGATGCTTGATACGTCTCCAACGTATCCATAATTTCTGCTGTTCCATGCTTATATTATACCATTTGCTACATGTTTTATATACACTTCGTATCACTTTTATGCATTTTCTGGGACTAACCTATTAACAAGATGCCACAGTGCCAGTTCCCTGTTTTCTGCTGTTTTTGGTTTCAGAAAGTTACTTCTGGAAATATTCTCGGAATTGCACGAAACAAAAGGCCAGTCCCTATTTTTCCAGCACGTACACGGAGTCCGAAGGAGAGACGAAGAGGCCACGAGGTGGCCAAACCACCTGGCGCGGCTGGGCCCAGCCGCGCCTGGTGGTTTGGGCCCCTCGGGGGTCCGCCGACATCGCCCCTTCGCCTATTTATTCCCCGAGACGCGAAAACCCTAAAACACCGAGCCTTTCATCCAGAACATATTCGCTGCCGCCGCCGTCGTCAACCCTAACTCGGGGGGTTCTGAAGCTCTTCCCGGCACCCTGCCGGAGAGGGGAATCATCACCGGAGGGCTCTACATCGCCATGCCCGCCTCCGGAGTGATGCGTGAGTAGTTCATCCTTGGACTATGGGTCCATAGCAGTAGCTAGATGGTTGTCTTCTCCACTTGTGCCATCATGTTTAGATCTTGTGAGCTGCCTATCATGATCAAGATCATCTTATTGTAATGCTACATGTTGTGTTTGCTGGGATCTGACTTATATTGATACCTATGTGGAGCTGAATATTATATTATCATGTCTATGTCATTTGTGATCTTGCATGCTCTCCGTTACTTGTTGAAGCCTTGGCCACGTGAATACTTGTAACTCCAAGAGGGGGTATTTATGCATGATAGTTGGGTTCAACCTCTATTTAACCTGGGATAGTGACAGCAAGTTCTAAGGTTGTAGATGTGTTGTTGCCACTAGGGGTAAAACAGCAATGCTTTATTCAAGGATGAATGTATTGTTTACATTACGCACATTACTTAATGCAATTGTCTGTTGCTTGCAACTTAATACTGGAAGGGGTACGGATGTTAACCGGAAAGTGGACTATTTAGGCATAGATGCATGCTGGATAGCGGTCTATGTACTTTGTCGTAATGCCCAAATGAATCTCATAGTAGACACCACAGCTCACACATGCATGTTATATGCACTTATCAATTGTCAATTGCCCAGCTGTAATTTGTTTACCCAGCATGTTAGTTATCTTATTGGAGAGACACCACTAGTGAACTGTGGACCCCGGTCCATTCTTTTACATCTGAAATACAATCTACTGCAATCATTGTTCTCTACTGTTTTATGCAAACAAACATCATTTCCATTCGATACGTTTAACCCTTTGTTTTCAGCAAGCCGGTGAGATTGACAACCTCACTGTTAAGTTGGGGCAAAGTAATTTGATTGTGTTGTGCAGGTTCCACGTTGGCACCGGAATCCCTGGTGTTGCGCCGCACTACACTCCTCACCAACACCTTCGAAGCAAACCTCGTTTTCCTACTGGTCGATTAAACCTTGGTTTCATACTGAGGGAAAACTTACTGCTGCACTCATCATACCTTCCTCTTGGGGTTCCCAACTGACGTGTGACGTACAAGCAATTGTTTCTGGCACTATTAACCTAGAGCCACCAGTGCGCTCTAATTTTTATTGGTTTGTATCCAAAACTAGAAGCTAAACACTTATAATATTTCTTTTAGGGAAGCAGCACGATCAAGGCAACCATAGCACATGTCTATGGCGTTAAGTTACGAGTAGATCTATAGGTCTTTGACGATGTGTAAATTTAGTTCTACTACTTGGAATTTGTTGTCCCTGAAAGATAGAATTTAATTTCTGTTGTTATACTGATATTCCATAAAAGAAAGGATGAGGATTTAGTTTTTTTTTCATGTAAACATATTTCTGGCTTACTTTCCAATGGTATACTGATACACATGTTCAATTGTCAGTTCATTTACCCTCCTGCCTCCACAATGGTGCATTTGCTTTTCTTAGTAACATGACATAACAACGAGTAATATTTTGCTTCTACAAGATTCGAAAACTCAGACATAAAAAATAAATAGAGATGAGCTGGAAAATGGTATCTATCTACTGATTTTGGGTACTGTTTTATCTCATATGTTTTATTTGCTGGCTACCCTTTCCAACGGTCGTCCTCCGTAACACATGAGTGCTAAAAACAAATGTGGCGCAGCCCAGCTTCTAGAACTTCAAAAAGAAAAGCAAACCATCATCGTCAGGGCCATCCATCATCACCATCACTAACACATGGAATATCAAACCAAATGGAAGTGTCATTCCAGCCAAGTTGGCCCCACTGCCCCACGCAAATTCCATAAATTGAACAAAATTACAAATTCAGTAGCTTTAATTTTACACACCATAAAAATGCGGGAAAAATAAATCAAAATGGACAAAAAAAAATAATGCTGCCTATTTATGCTATATGATCAAATTTTTAAATTTGAATATTTTAAAATTTTACATGTCTTCCATAACTTATCATTCCGTAAACGTTAAAAGAATAATAATCTGAATATCTTCCCAATTTAACGAATTTTTTGAAATCCAACCAACTTTTAAACGTAAACTTTTTATAATTCTAATAATTTTCAAATTCGAATAACTTTCAAATGTAAGCGTTTCCAATATACCAATATTCCCTAAAATATATCGAAAATGCTAAAAAAAATCGCTATATACTTATAGCAAATAACAAATATATTTGAACATTTCAATTTGGCCAAAATTTCGACACCATACAAATAAACTTTCCCCAAATGTGGAATCAAATTCAAATGGATCTTTCTAATTTCAATTAAACATTGACGTCAAAATACAAACATGTTTAAACATTTCAAACCACTAAATATTTGAATATTCTACACAATATACCAAAAAAACTCACAAAAAAATGCTGCCTATTCATAACAAAATAAAAACATGTTTCAACACTCCAATTTAGCTAACATTTTGCCGAACAATAAAAAATATATATTCCACAAAAAACTCACCAAGGGTGTGGCATGACCCCACGCCAAATTTAACTATTAAATTCAAGTGCGATTCCACAAATTACATCTTCACTTCACTAAATGCTCATATAATGCACATCTTCTGATTACGAAGCTAAATTACTAATTTATGCCAACATACAAACATAATCAAACATTCGAATTTGCCAAGTATTCAAAATTACCGTATCATTTCTGAAAGTTTCAAATTATTCACCATTTCGATATAACTCGAATACATTTTTTCTAATTACAATTAAGAATTCATGGCAACATACAAACATATTTAAATACTTCAATTTGCTGAATATTTGAATATTCTCTAAACTATATAAAAAAGTTCAAAAAATTCAACGCTAACTACATATAACAAACACAAAACATAGTTAAACAATTCAAAATAGTCAAAATTTGGATGCAACATAGACGAACTTTCCCCATTTATTAGCACAAATCCAAAAACAAATGCAGTACCACTAACTACATACTTAACTTAAATATTATTTGGAAAAAAAGAAGCACATTTCAACATTTCAAATTGCTAAAATATTTGACCTACCCCAAAATATATCAACGTGCTCAAAACAAAATTGATACGTACTAATGCCAAAATAGAAACAAACTTAAACAATTCATATTACCTAATATTTGTATACATTGTAAGTGCACTTCATCTAATTATAAATTAAAAAGTAATAAATGCTCACAAAATACATTTCATACTACGCAACCGAAAAAAATACCAAATATTATTTGCGCTACTTATGGCACAATGCAAACATATTTCAAGATTTCAATTCAACGAATATTCAGAGAAAACCCAAATTAATTCCCACAAATTATGGATTGAATTTAATAAGTGTCCATATAACGTATTCCATTTGATTATAGAATTTAATTAAAATTTCAAAGCAAAATGCAAACTTATTATTTCTTCCCAAATTGTTTAGTATTCAGAGATAATTTAGCTTAAATATCTCTAATTATGCGCATAAAAATAAAAAAATACTTCATTCACTAAATGTTTGAGGAAAATAAAAAAGAATTTCGTCTAATTATGGATTGAATTTAACGAATTTCCTTACAACGTATTTCCTCGGACTATGGAGTTAAATTAAATATTTCAATATTTATGACAAATTACAAAATACTTGACCACTCCAATTTATAGAATTAAATTAATTCAACGAATACTGTTCGTTTACAATAATGCGCATTTTTGCTACGAATATGCAGATAAAACAAAAAGTTTTTTCCCCATCTAAGTCACTACAACAAAATCATCACGTAGGGAGGCTATATATGGGACGCATTTGTTTTCGTCTCTAGGGTGATGGAACAGCTCAATGTAAGGACGTTTCTTTAGACGTTTCACATAACGTCTTACAAAGAATATCTATAAGCTACTCAAATAAACAAAACTTATAATTTATTAGTATGTAGAGACGACTCTTACTACGTTTTGGAATGCGTCTATACACTTATTATTTCGGACTGGAAAATTATTTTTTTATAGGGTGAAAAGTCGGTACAAATCTTGATACGCCCGTGAAATACATACCCAACGGAGAAAAAAAGCGCCTGGTGAATATTGCCACTTTTTTTTAGTTGGCGCTTTTTTTGCGAATTATTTTGTTTTGGCGCTAACTTTGGTAGTGTTACCGCTAAACAAAATATCCCCGCTTATTTTTCTAGAAAAATACCGGTAATATATTATCGCGGAGCTCATGTTTTATCCTCGTCCCCATCTAAGACGAAGGGGAACCCTAGCACTGCATCTCTCCAGCCGCCACATGAGCTGATCATCAAAGATCGGATCCTCTGCCGTGTCCCTCGGCCCAGGTTTGTGCTCCCTTGTATCCGTCTCGTTTAGATTATACTTTCTACTATGAAGTCAATCTATGGCCGGCCGTTGAAGGCGGCTCCGCCGGTGCCTTCGCGGACGACGGCGAAGAGGTAGGGGTTCTGCGGCGTGCGGGTGATGCGGTGAGTGTGCGCGTGTGCGATGGAGGAGTAGTAGGTGCAGGGGTCCCGTGGATCCATCTCGTGCACAGGCCGGCAGCCTCCCGCACGTCGCCAGTCCGTCGTTTCAATTACCTCTCCGACTCTGTATATACTCTGAAATGTAAGTGGCAAGTGTTGTAAAGCCTGCATCATTGGGATATCTGCGAGCCGGATGAAATTTCTGCGTCATTTGGGCCGAGGGGTGTATTGTTGAATCTTGAATCCATATTCTACAGTATCCCTGCATAATTGCTGGTGCCACTGCTTTGTTCAGAATCTGCAGCTCTTCTTTTCTACCCCTATCCTATTTGTAGAGCAGGGTCGATGGGAAATTCAAGGAAATTGATCAGAGGCGACGCATATTAGTTATTGCTCGTTCTTAAATCACAGACTCTACGCACTAGCATCTTACTAGTTGTACCAGAATGCATGCATGAGCAGCTAGCTACTAGTACGGCATATGATCATTTGTAATGCAGTCATGTGCATGTTAACCAGGCAATTCTTAATCACCGTCGTCATCCACCAGTGCTTGCCCTATCCTTTTTTATGATGTATGCTATGAACTAGCATTACTGTTTCTCATGCCATGGATGAGGGCGATGGCATCCAGCCATTCATCAGTGATCATCTATGCCCTTTGTTAGATTTTTAATGAAGATTTTTGCATGTGACATATAATGCGTAGCATAACCAAATTAAAGTGATCCTATATCTGCAATTTCATAAGCACGAACTTGTTAATTCAGTTTTTGCACTGTAGAATGGCTGACTCATTTTGCATTCATTATGACAGATATTATGCCGAGTATACCTTGATGACTGCGAAAGATCAATTTTTCTGAACATGATACAGAAAATGTAGAGCTCAATGAAGATGGTTTAGAAGGTTCTCCAGAGATCAATAATATATTACCAGTGATGCCTCATGAATGTACTAGCCCCATTAAGATAATTTGTAAGATTTGCTATATTTTTTCCATGTTAAATATGATTGTAATTTTCCACCATTATATGCATCATTGTGATATTCCTACATGCAGGGCCCAATGGGGACATGTGACAGATAGTGCGGTTTTTCCGAAGTAATATTTGTTGTGAATTTAAAAGGAGAAAAGATTATTGTGGGATAGATCAAAATGGAGTTCCAAATGAAAGGTCGGGCTCCATTCTTAGCGGTTATATTGTTTACTACATGCATGCAGTATTATTGATTATGTATATTCATTCATAATTGCAGCAACCATATCCTGAAAATTATGGCAAAGAGAGTTATGCCAATTCATCTTTAGAATGTTGAAGCATAATTGCTATAGTGCAAAAGAATTTTCACTCAATCATCAGACCAGATCTAAATCTTATATGATCTTTGGCTACAGACAGCAAACAATGAAAACTCCACTGAAGCTGATGATGGTTGTGATGTATGATCTTTGCCATATAAGCAATCTACTAACAAGGTACTTGCAATCAACCTATCTAAACCAACATGGATTTTCTTTTTCATACAAGTAATAGTGCCATTTTTATATGTTGTATTTCTTCAAGTTACAAGATTCTCAAGTCTATTTGTTTTTGGCAAACCAAGAAACAAAAATAAAGTTATATGGAACAAGAACTTTGATGACTCAAGACAAAACATATGCGGTTGGAGAAAACATGTTGGAGATCAATATTATCGAGTTGTTATTGAAGGTCTTATAGAGATTTCAGATGAAAAATTGCCTAGACCATATAAAGATACCGAAACTGTCAAAGACGCTTTTGGTCATGTTATCGCGTGGCCTAAGTTCATCGTAAGTACATTTTCATATGTACAGGCATTGCATCCCCTTGTCAGTTTTGATGCTTGCTTTAAGTTTTTATAAACTTTGTGCTTTGTAGGTCAAAAAGAAGAAATCTAGCTCAAACCAGACAAATAACAACCTGGTATGTTCATTCTTCTGATTTTTCTTCTAAAGTGGAAGACTAGGGAAATGTGACCATTCAGTTTAGGGCTGTTGCATCTAGCTGGGCATCCTAGGCAGCCTGTGTCGGTGTTCTCTGTGGGGTCTTACATATGCCTCCAACACAAGTACATAGAGTATTTGATATGGGTGTGCTTTGATTCAACATTAAAATGTGTATTATGTTTTGTGCCAGTACATAGGCAAAAGGATGCATGTTGTAGCTTGTGATAGTAGATCTTTGTCATGCCAGATAGTCATAGATCCATTTTATATTTTAACAAATGAACTTGTCCTCTGTCCCTCTACTTGATTATTCTAGGAAATTTCTCACCTTCGCTGTGACTTCCTTTTTCAGGTCAAGTGTTGAGCTAGACGATATTATAATGAATGGATATGCAGGGGATGAAGCATTAGTTCTTTGCCTTCACAAAACTATGGAGGGGTTACTATCAGTTTAGAAAGATAATGGATGCTATACGGATATTTTATGATATTTGTGTTTACGATCCTTCCCAGTGTATCTGCAAATTATTAATATTATATTTGATTCAATTCCAGATTTAATTAGCTATTATCGCAATTATTTCAGTCAGCTCTACAGTTTTCAGTGTTTGCTTCTTATAATGGACCAGCCGTGTACGATGGATGAACCTAGATAAACATATATAAAAAATATGTTTCCCCTATACAAGCATGTGTCTTGAGACGCTTTATCAAAAGGACAACTAAAATTAATACGTATATACATAATGCATGTAAAGAAAATATACAGAATACGTATGAACTCTTGTATATAATACTAGAATGTGTACACACAAAAAACAAAATCTTGTATATAATACTAGAATGTGTACACACAGAAAACATCTCTAACCTTTGTTGGGACGCAAATATGGCGTGTCTATAATAGTAGAGACGTTACAAACGCGTAGCGATTAAATCATCTTTACGTGTGTAGACATGCTTTCAAGCATCTCATTGAAGCGTCTTTACATATGTAGACACGCTTATCAAACGTCTTTATATTTGTTTGAGACGGTGGATAAGGAGACGTTTTAACGACGCTTTACAGAAGCGGCTATACAGTCCTCTAGTGATGCAATATCACGTCTCTATCCTTAAATTTAGCGTCTCTACGTGCCTAGTATGTTGTAGTGAGTAATTTTGTTACTTAATCTTCTTACTTCTAAACCATTCCTTTAATACACTTTGAACATCTACAATACTTTAAAAAAGCATTGTTCACGAAATATTACAGCAACATACCGCCAATAAAAATTTAAAAACTAACAAAGTCGCGTCGTGACGACGCGCAAAATTCCACTAGTTTCTTCATGTAATGTTAGGCCAATTTGGGAGTTAATATAGCCCGATCTCTAAGACAGGAATCACATGGACATCATGTTCAGAAATGCAGGGTCACAACGTGGATAGCTTGCTTATGTTATCAGTTATTAAATAAGGCGTGTAAAAGTTTCATAAAATAAATAAGTTAGGCGGGTAACTAAAAGCTTTCACGCAACACATACGCGACTCCATCTAGGAAGTTAGCGACGGGGTGTTCAGTCATTCGGCCTAAATGGGGAGCCTACATGGTTATAGAATTCTTAACGGTCCTCGCGGGAGAGATCATCAACCATATTGAAAGTGAGAAAAACACATTTTTGTCACGTTGGTCATAACTGTAAAATTCATTAACTACAAAAGTAGGCGCCATTTAGTATAATCAAAAAAGTTTATATTTTATAGTTTTTCTATGAGTTGGTTCTCATAGTTGGAAAAACTCTATATTTTTGTAATTTAATTTATGGATTTGTCTATGACTCAATGGAGTACGATTTAACAAAATCGTTAATTTATTATAATATGTTATCAAATTGGCTTAGTCGAGTGCCCCATATAATTGATTCATTGACCACTCATTCGCCATCAGATTAGGCCGACGAACAACCATAGCAATGGTTGGTCTGGTCTGCATGTCGCACTTCGGTTTGTCATCAAATTCAGGCCGGAGCAATTCATTTATACAAAACATTTTTACTTCTTCAAACTCCTTTTGTCGTTAAAGATATATTGCCTGTCTTGATGTACATTATCTGACATATTGTCTTGAATAATATTTTATTTTCATTAGCCGTTAGCAATGAATGCACCCTAATATTAAGTTACGTGTTAGTCATGATAAGAAAATACCAGTAAGGAATCATTTTCTAGCACTAAATTGAAACTTTAGTTTGTCATTTTGTTTGATTTGGCATGTTTAAGAAAGTATGTCATTGCAATTGATTGCACTATGAATTTAAGAAACCAGTATTATCATATTGTTTTCTAATGTATATTTTCCAAAGTATTATTAATATAAGTAAAATTTGGTACAATGTTATAGAGTGTATGAATATTATAAATAACTTACAGTGGTTTCTAGAGCACAAGAATATCAAGCTTATGTGAAACTTGTAGACAATTGTAGATTGTATAAGTGTAAACTAATAGTTCATCCTTAAATGTCGTCTTTCGCTCTCGTTAGAGAAAAGTCAATAGTTAGCTATCGACATACGTGTGTTTTATACTTAATATCAGAACCATGTCATTCGTAATATCCAAGAGTATTTGGAGCGCATAATTCTATAAATGGTAGTTTGGTTCACTCCGTTTTACATTAATTTATCAAAAGGATAGGTGCAAATATAAATTCCCGTGATACCGGTGACTTGGCATCTCTCCAATTCATTTGAAACAGTCCAATCCTCCCATAAACCAAGCCAATTTGGTAATTTTTGCGTATTCACATGTTAATTTCCAAAACCATAGGCTACTATGGTACCACTTGTGCATGAACCCTTGGATATATGTGGGTTAGCTGACCCTGTAGATAAAAGGGCATTGACATGCATCATTATTGCCCTCCTGAGCACCCGTGATCCATTGTTATGTTTCCTCTTCATATCATTGTTATGTTCAACTCGATGAATTTAGAGTGATTATATCCCCATGACCAAAACGATCTTCTTTCATCATTATTAATGTGGTGGTCGATGATCTTTTCCACCTGGATGGGCCAGACATGCACAATCTTAAGTTAACTATATGTTTTTAACTTATTCCAAGTTTTTTGTGTTAGTTTTAAATTCTATTACAAGTTACTTATTGTATGATTCTCTGAGTTATTCCGAATTATATGTCGTGTTTTCCTATTATCCATCATAAACTGAGCATACTCATGCTCGACAACCACCTCATTCATCATCTTGAATATCCTCATGTCGACAACCGCCTCTCACCTTTAAGGATTCCTTCATTTTACAAGATTTCATGCCAACATATTTTAGCTTTGTACAAGCTCTCGAGTACCTCCTATTGGGAGGGTACTTTGAGTTGGAAAGGCACTGCCAATGGTGTGGGCGACTGGGTGTTATCATCCAACGACATAAGTGGGGGAGGGGGGGGGGGGGGGGGGGGGGTCAATGATGCCGGTTGGCTCACGATGAACGAACCCGACGATGACCGGAGCAACATTGTTGTATTGTCAGCACGCAAAACCCTTATTGGTAAAACCTCAGAAAATGGACGATCAACTCGATGGATACTTTTCGCCTACTCTGACTTGCAAAGCTAGATAACTTGTATCGTTTTGGGCTAATGCTTTTTCATGTACCAGAAGTTTTCCCACGCGTTGTTGGGGGAAACATGTTTCTACAATGCAAAGATTCTACAAAATAGATGCATTAATATCATATATTAAGATAGTTACAAAGAAAAACAAACATCTTACTTAGGAACAAAAAGAGCATTTATGAAGCATACTGATGTGTAAAATCCATGCTTTAGCGGAAGACGGTTATTTTTGGGCTCTAAATGCACATATCGTAAAAAAACATGAAGCATTAACTACAAAGTTTTGGTCTAATGGGACAGAAGGTGACATATAGTGTGAGGACCCTGGTGATCATAAGGATGAGGATCATTGTGACATCCTATTTGAGAAGACCAAATGAAACAGGAACAATTCGGATCATGACACAAAATGCGCATTTATTGCATGAATTCGAGCCGGAAGAATTGCCCATTTGTTTGGCAGGGGTTGTACAAAGGAAATATTGGGGAGTGAAATGTGGTTGAAGCTGTGACAGATTATGACTTGTGGATTTAACATGTTTTTTTTTGCATGGCAGGATCACAATGACATCAATATGTTGCGGCGCGCTCCAGTATTTGCGAGACTTATTGAAGGCCATGCTCCAGTGATCAACTATGAGATCAATATCCACCGGTACGCAAAAGGGTACTATCCATCAAATGGCATCTATTTAGTATGGTCGGCATGAAGACATCCCAGATCCTCTAGGTAACAATAAATCTTGGTTTGTCAAAAATAATAAAGTGTCAAAAGGAATATTGAGTGGGCATTTGGTGTGCTCTAATTTCTCTTTGCTATTATCCGGTACCCTGCTCTTACCTGGTTGACCGATCAGATGTGAGAGTTCGATCATCTAGAGTGAGCGTCGAGATCCAGCTAATAAATCCTCATCCGTATGATCACTAGGTGCCATCAAAGTTTGCTGATTTCCACATAGTGCATACGGAAATCTGTGATATAACTGTTCATCACTAACTACAGAATGATCTAGTAGAACATTTGTGGATGCTCAAAGGAAACGCCGCCATGATCTAGTTGAACGTCATTTTATCTGAATTGTATGAATTATTTTATTTATATTTTTAGTTATTTAAAACTAATTTCTATGTGTTGTATAAATGTTTAGATTCATATTTACCAAAATGTTGGAATTTGGCAATAAAAATAACTATAGGGACGGCCGTATTGGGGACGCCCCATACGCGGCAGCATGTTTTATTTCCCCAATAGCGCTATTGCCGGACATTTCATTGGAGGTACGAGTGAAGATGCTCTAATTAGTGCTCCACAAAGAATTTGCTCAAACTAGAATTTTCGCGCAGGTTAAAATATTAGAAAGACCGCAGTGTCGTCAACCACTTTCTGGATGGACCAACTAGTTGAGGGAGAAAGTCTAAAATTCTTGATTCTCGCCTACTTTGCAAAAAAAAAACTGTATTCTTGATCTAGAATCTAGGTGTTCCATTTCACAAAAAATAAAAATAAAATCTATCTAGCCATTCTATTGATTGTTCTTTCAAGTTCTGCATCTTGCAAGCTGCTTACATCTTAGCACTCGACCACATCCACATGACCACATGAGACACGTCCCTGGCACCAGCAACGTAACACAATTTAATACAGAAAGTCCACCGGCACCATGTTCTGAACAAACAAAATGCACGGTAGTGGAATCGACAGCAAACTGATAGCATTTGCTCATCTTATCTTTAGCTCTTAGATTAGGCCCATAATTAGGAGGTTTGAAGCAGCACTGGCTTCAGGCAACAGACCATCTAGCAAGACATTGCTCATTTTTTTTAAAACAAAACGGGAATTTGCCTCATTTATTAAAAAAAAAGTAGGAGAGAATTGACCGGGTAATTAACGGGAAACCGGCCTAAAACCGATATAAACGCCCTCGCAAGCCGTCATGGAACACGACCGCTTCGAGGGCACACTCAGCCACCCTGACTACCAACACGAACAACACGCACACCACTAAAAACGAGGACAGTCGTCGAGGTTGTCCACCGGCGGCATCGTCATCACTCCTCCCCGAGCAAGCGACTCCGACTTCGCCGAAGAGACGACCACCTAAGAAAGCCTCGCCACAGCGGCAGCGAGAAGCCCACGCCGGCCTCTGCCAAACAGAACTCATCGCACGGGGAGAGGCAGCTCCGATTTTGAAGACGGGCTCCAAAGAGGAGATATGCAAGACCTGCGCCGAAGAAGCTTTTCACACCGGACCGCCCCTGCAGGTCATCGTAACGCTGCTCATATGAAGTCTTGAAAACATAGCAGCTCCGACTTCACAACCTGGGAAGACCAACACGAAGACTCGGACACGTCGGAGCAGAGCCGACTAACAGGTTCATTTGGTGTCAAGTCAACGGCGTGGTCCTGTCAGCATGTTCCTCATCTGTAATCCTGTATGCGGCTCAGAGTTCAGACATGGATCTGAGATTCACATAGACATTTGACACCTGTAATCATGTAGTTTTTGTCTGAAGCCAGACATTTTGACCAAGTGTATACAAAATAATATACACCATCAGATGATTTTAGGATTGATGGATCAAGTGATATTGATAGTGGATTGCATAGTAGATTTAGCCAACTGAAACTTTTCATTAACAAAAAGTGTACTATCTCTACAATATCTAATCTCCCTAATATTTGAGCTCCTAGGTTGAGCCATGTGGCAGCCTCTCATTGGTTCATGCTAAATACACCGGTGTATATCAAACTGAGGTCAAAATAATAATATCCGTTAATTTAGTTCAACACACAAAATTTAGAGATGAATTTTCTAACAACCGCACACGAATCACGAGCCGCTCTTCACTTAGACCATCTCCAATAGCTTATATATTTTAGGGTTTAACTATTTTAGGACATATGAGGCAAAAAAACGTTTCTCCAACAGCTGTAATTGATGTAAATTTTGTTCAAATTTATTTCGAGCAGTCTAAAAAATACCTTATGCTACAAAATACAATACTTGGGTTGCTACTAAACGGAAAAAGGGCAACGTGAGCACGCCAACTGCTAATTGAAAGTTTCATGTCGGCCTCCCGCCTCTTCTCTGGTGACCGCGCTGCCTCCTCTCCCATCGCTTTAGGCTCGAACTGGCTGCTTCGTCACAACTTATGCTGATTTGGCCGTGAATTCACCGCCTTTGATCGAAGGCATAGTAGGGATTTGACCTTGAGGGTTGTCGTTGCTCTCCTCCCCCACGCGGCTGCCATCGCTTCCTGGTTGTCCATAGCTTCAGCCGACGAGCCACCCGAGCAACCCTCCTCTCCTCCCTTCCTCACCGTGCCTCCTCCTTCCCTACAAGAACGCACACGCGCACGCGCACGAGCAGCGCATGCAAGCTCTACGTCTGGCTGTACCTCGACTAACCCCCGCCTCACTAAGACTCCTCTGCCTCCATACACCAGGCGCAGGGCTCGCCTTGTTCGAAGATTAAGAAATTCAAATTTGTTTCTTTTGCATTATATGGGTTATATTGCAGATACCTGGCCACCTACAATAGTTGCATGTAAAAAGGTTATGCGAAATACAACACTTGGGTTGCTGTTATATGGAAAAAGGGCACCGTGTGCACGCCAACTGGTAATTGAAAGTTTGATGTTACCTTCCCGCCTCTTCTCTGGTGACCACGCTGCCTCCTCTCCCATCGCTTTGGCCTCGAACTTGCCGCTCCGTCACAACTCTTATCGATTTGGCCGTGAATTCAGCACCTTTGATCGAAGGAACAGTAGGGATTCGACCTTTAGGGTTGTCGTTGCTCTCCTCCCCACGCGGCCACCATCGCTTCCTGGTTGTCCATAGTGTCGTGGTTTGTCACGTCAGGTGTCATAGATGACTTCGTAGGTGTGGGATTACGCGAGTCAAGCATCTCCGAGCTTGGGATCGCAGGAACAAAGATCAACACAGATTTACCCAGGTTCGGCCCCCTCAATGTGAGGTAAAAGACCTACTTCCTGCCTACCCTAGATTGGTATTGATATGATAATCGAGGTGTTACAATGGAGGCGATCCGATCTGGTACTCGCCGTATGAGCTAGGGTTTGGGGCTTGATAGCTTGACCCGCTCTAAGTCCTGCGAGTCCTCTTTATATACACAGAGGCTCGCTAGGTTACAAAAGGAAACTTCCCCATAAGGAATACATCCACAGAGGCCTACTCGGAGACTACTTGGTCTTCACGTCCTCCGGGATTGTCTTCTAGATCTTTCTCCTTATGGCGGTTCAATATTGGGCTTGTTCCCAAGTGGGCCTTCATCCGTGCGAGTAAGTTAAGTCGCACTGGGCCGCGGGTTAATCCAGAAAGTATTCCCCCGACATTAGCCCCCAAGCATGGCCTGAACTTCATAGTACTTCTTGATCTTGAATGCTTAGGCCGTGCTTTTCCTTGTTTCGCGGCTTATAATTGTACAGGTTTGGCCTTGACTCGCACCTGGAAGATCATCTGACTTCGTGAGCTTTAGAGTATCCTGATAGCTTCAAACTTGATGACGATCTATCTTCAAATTTTTGATGATAATATGATATAGCCCCCAAGGATTGAGAGGATGTTATGTGGTAATCATCTCAATTCTTCTCAGAGAACTCTGAAGGTCATCACCTGTAACTTGATATCATGAATAAAACAATTGTTAAGTTACAAGTAATTGTAATTGGTGTTGCCGTACTATAAGCAGTACATCGACCTCTAGTTAGGCCATCTGAATCCTTAAGTGGGCACTCGCGCGACTCAGTATTTCCTAGGAATATGTGTGTTCAGGGTCGAGAGCGGCCATGATAGGCAATCAAGCTCGATTGACGCCACACCCCAGTACTTTGGCCACATAATGCGAGTAGCAATCCAACTTAAGGTAAATTTGATAATTGCCAATAAATCGGCTGTTTCAGGGTAACAAAGACCCCAAGAAACATAATGATATTGCCATGATAGGCTAAGCTATGATAAGCTTTGATTATGATGACACATAAGGTCGCGCCTAGGTGGCAACCGAGTGTTATACATAGGGTTGGATCGCGCGTAGGTGGCGATCCATGGTGATACATGGGGTCGGTCGCGCCTAGGTGGCGACCAGAGATGATACAAAGTTTACGGCCGCGCCTAGGTGGCGGCCGATTTCTGATACAAGGGTCGATCGCGCCTGGGTGGCGATCAGATGTTGCATAGGTCGCGCCTAGGTGGCGACCAAAGTTGAAGTTCTAGCCCTGAGTGGCTGTGATGATACTCAGCTATAAAGCTGGAAAGGATGATGCTTGGCTCTGATTAGCCTTTTCTTATGTATAGTACGGTCGCAGGTGTGCGACGTTCCAAGGGCGAGGTGCCTCGAGACGATCCTCGAAATCATGGCGTTCGCTGCTTTCTTCCCTTACATCCAGCAGGTAGTACGACCCATTGTTTAGCTTCTTGCTGATGATGTAGGGTCCTTCCCATGGAGAGGACAGCTTATGCATTCCCTTGTGATCTTGTTTAAGTCGCAGCACTAGGTCGCCTTCTTGAAAGGTGCGGTTTTGATGCGTCTGGCATGATAGCGTCGCAAGTCTTGTTGATATACTGCTGACCTTGATGCTGCCAAGTCTCTAACCTCTTCTAATGTGTCCACCGAGTCTTGCCGAGCTATCTCATTATCTGTCTCGATGTAAGCCGCAACTCTTGGTGAATCATGTATGATATCGCTGGGCATGACTGCTTCTGCTCCATAGACCATGAAATATGGTGTAAATCCTGTGGATCTGTTAGGGGTTGTTCTCAAGCTCCACAGTACTGCTGGCAGTTCTTCCACCCAACATCCTGGAGATGCTTCGACCTTTTCAATAAGGCGCGGCTTAATTCCATGGAGAATTTCCTGGTTAGCTCGCTCAGCTTGTCCATTGCTCTGCGGGTGTGCTACTGACGTGAGGTCCAATCTTATCCCATTGTCTGCGCAAAATATCTGTGTAGCCCCTTCAGAGGTGTTGCTCCCATTGTCTGTAATGATACTATGGGGGTAACCAAAGCGGAATATGACCTTCTTCAAGAACTTGACTGCTGTTTCAGCCTCGCAATCTCCCACAGGTTCTGCTTCTATCCACTTTGTGAATTTGTCCACCATGACTAAGAGGTGAGTTTTTCCGTTTGAAGACCGTCTGAAAGGCCCTACCATGTCAAAACCCCATACGGCAAAAGGCCATGTGATGGGTATTGTGCGAAGTGCTTGGGCTGGCATATGATCTTGCCTAGCGTATCTTTGACATCCATCGCACACTCTGACAATTTGCTCTGCATCTGCTAATGCTGTTAACCAGAAGAATCCATGTCGGAACGCCTTTGCCACCAAAGATCTTGACGAAGCATGATGGCCACAATCGCCTGAATGAATTTCGTGCAAGATTTTTCGTCCCTCTTCTGGTGAGACACATCTTTGAAATGCTCCTGATACGCTGCGCTTGTATAATTCATTGTTGATGATTGTATAGGCCTTTGATCGTCGTATGATTTTGCGCGCCTCAATTTCATCGTCCGGCAGCACTCCGCGACTTAAATATGCCATGTATGGCTCTGTCCATCCTGGCTGTTCATGCAGGGCTGCGACTAAAGTTGAATCATCCTCTGGCTCTGCAATGTCAATTTCTGCTGGAGGCTTGACTGATGGATTGTGCAGTTCATCCAGGAAAACATTGGGTGGGACTGACTGTCTATTGGATCCAAGCCGAGACAGGGCATCCGCAGCTTCATTTTGTCTCCGATCAATATGTTCAACTTGGTATCCAGTGAAATGTCCAGCAATTCTGTCCACCTCTCTCCTATATGCAGCCATGTTCGCATCCTTGCTGTCCCACGTTCCGGAGACCTGCTGTGCCACCAAGTCTGAATCGCCAAAACAGCGTATGCGACTGATGTTCATCTCCTTTGCTATACGTAGACCATGAAGCAGTGCCTCGTACTCCGCCACGTTATTTGTGCAGTTGAAGTGTATCTGTAACACATACCGCAGCTTGTCTCCCTTGGGAGATGTCAGAACAACTCCAGCCCCCGAGCCTTGCAACTGTCTTGACCCATCAAAATGCATGGTCCAGTATTTGGTTTCTGCCATGCTAGGGCAACTTGGATTTCTGTCCAATCGTTAATAAAATCTGCAAGGGCTTGCGACTTAATTGATGTGCGCGGCTCGTAGCTGATGTGATGTGGTCCCAACTCGATCGCCCACTTAGCGACTCTTCCAGTAGCTTCTCGATTACGAATGATATCTGCCAATGGTGCTGAACTCACCACAGTTATTGGATGCTCTTGGAAGTAGTGCTTCAGCTTGCGACTCGCCATGAACACTCCAAACACCAACTTCTGCCACTGTGGGTAACGCTGTTTGGAAGCTGTGAGGACTTCGCTCACGTAGTATACTGGCTCTGGACAGGGTATTCCTTTCCTGTTCTTGTCTCTCCACAACCATGACAGCACTCACAGCGCGGGAATTTGCCGCTATGTATAGTAGCATTGGCTCTTTATCTTTTGGAGCCGCCAGAACTGGAGCATTCGTCAATTGATGTTTCAAGGCTGTCAGAGCTTCGTCAGCCTCTGCGTCCCAAACGAAGGTGTCTGATTTTTTCAACAGTCTGTACAAAGGTAGTGCTTTCTCTCCCAATCTTGATATAAAGCGACTCAAAGCTGCTACGCAACCAGTAAGCCGCTGTACATCTTTTATCTTTTCTGGCTTTTGGAGATCCATCACGGCCTTTATCTTGTCAGGATTGGCCTCAATGCCTCTTTCTGATACTATGAATCCCAATAGCTTTCCTGCTGGTACTCCGAAGACGCACTTTGTGGGGTTGAGCTTCATGTTGTATTTTCTGAGATTTGTAATGTCTCTGCCAGATCACCAATAAGATCCTGGCTAACTTGCGATTTAATCACAATATCATCCACGTAGGCATGAACGTTGCGACCTATTTGCTCATGTAGCAATTCTGAATGCATCTTTGGTAAGTCGCACCTGCGTTCTTCAACCCAAAGGGCATGCTGACGTAACAAAAAGCTCCGAAGGGTGTGATGAAGGACGTCTTTTCTTGGTCTTCCCTCTTCATCTTGATTTGATGGTAGCCTGAATAGGCGTCCAAAAAGCATAACAGCTCGCACCCAGCAGTTGAATCAATTACTTGGTCGATTCTTGGCAAAGCAAATGGATCCTTTGGACAAGCTTTGTTAAGACTGGTGTAATCAACGCACATTCGCCACGTACCATTCTTTTTCATAACCAATACTGGATTTGCCACCCACTCCGGATGGTATACCTCTGTGATGAATCCTGCAGCCAGCAAGCGAGCTATTTCCTCTCCTATTGCCTTTCTCCTGTCATCATGAAAACGCCGTAGTGGCTGCTTCACTGGTTTAGCCGCAGGGTTCACTTTGAGGCTATGTTCTGCTAATTCTCTTGGTACCCCTGGCATATCTGACGGCTTCCATGCGAAGATGTCTTTATTTTCCTGGAGAAAAGCAACGAGGGCCTTCTCCTGCTCTTCTTCCATGTGTGCTCCAATGCTAGTTTGCTTGGATGAGTCGCCAGGAACAAGATTTATCTGCTTAGTGTCCTGGGCCGCTTTGAATTTCATTGGTGGCTCGGCAGATGGCGTGGTAACCACACTCATATCGTTTGGGTCCACCTGCGACTTATAACCTTTTAGTTCTTCCGCGGCACAGGCGGATTCTGCGAAAGCCGCATCTCCTTTCTCACATTCTATTGCTTTTTCTCTATCTCCGTACACTGTGATGACCCCTTTTGGTCCTGGTATCTTCAACTGTAGGTACACGTAGCATGGCCTGGCCATAAACTTAGCAAAGGCCGTTCTTCCAAACAAGGCGTGATATGGGCTTGGAATTTTACTACTTCGAAGCTTAGGAATTCACTTCTAAAGTTCTCTTCTGTTCCAAAAGTTACCCCTAGGGTTATTTTCCCCACTGGCCGTGCGGACCTTCCTGGGACAATGCCGTGAAATACTGTTGACGTGGGCTGCAGGCTGGAATCCTTGAGTCCTAGACGCTGGAAAGTATCGTAGTACAAGATATTAATGCTGCTTCCTCCATCCATAAGCACTTTGGTCAGCTTGTATCCTGCAACGTATGGTGCCACAACCAGTGCCAACTTGCCAGGTTCCCGTACCTGTGGCGGGTGGTCGTCGCGACTCCAGGTTACCGCGTATTCTGACCACCTTAACCAAGCGGGTGTTGTTGGTATCACGGCGTTCACCTGCTGACTTCTCCGGCTCAATTTCTCTTCTCTTTTGGAGGTATCGATAACTATGTGTGATACTGCCCCGTCTGCCTGGGGTTACTCGCGCCGTGCTGCCCAATGTTTGTGTTATGAGCCGCACTAGGGTTTCCTTCATGGGAATTCCCCCCGTTGTGTTGGCTCTCTTCTTTCCACTTTTTGTAATAATGGCATTGCGCCTTGGTATGGTCCGCTGGCCGTCCATCACCTGTCGCATGAAGGTCGCATGGCCGGTTGAAAACTTCTTGCATATTGATTGGACGGGAGCCGTATCCTCGACCCCTTCCACGCTGGCCTCTGAATCCTCCACGCGCATTGGCTACGAGCCCTGAGTGACCATCTTCGCTTTTGCGTTTGTTTTGACTCGTGTTGTTGTGGCTCGTTTGCTGCTGCTGGGGCTTGTTGGAGTTTTTCTTTCCTTTTGCAGCAACCTCCTCTTCTTCTCCGTCTGACGCGTCTCTGGTTTTGTCTGAGCTGGCATATTTGTTAGCCGCAGCCATCACCTCGCTGAGGCTCTTGACTTTATCCTTCATGCGACCCAGCTTATGAATCAGCGGCTCAAACTTGCAGTTTTTCTCCATCACCAGGACGGCTGAGCTTGGTGGTATATTATCTGAGGAGTGTATTATTTCTGCCACCCTTTTCATCCAATGGCGACTTGACTCGCCTTCCTTCTGGACACAACGCTCTAAATCTTCTATATTGCAGAGTCGCTTGCAAGTTCCTTGGAAGTTCTTAATGAAGGCATCCTTCAGTTCCTCCCAAGTATTTATAGAGTTGGGAGGCAAATTTTGCAGCCATATGTGCGCTGCTCCTTCTAGCATCATGTTCAGGTAGCGTGCGCAGATCTCTTCAGATGCGTTTAGGATGCTCATGCCCATCTCGTAATTGTTGAGCCAAGTGGTTGGATCCATGCTGGCGTTATAGTTTGCCACCTTGCGTGGCCCTTTGAAATCTTCAGGAAAAGGTTCCGATCTGATCTTTCAGTGAAACACGCTGGTCCCTTGAGTCGCGAGGACAGGGCTGTGGGTGCGCCTGCGGGGTTATCTGCGGGCCGCTTTTGCATCAATGGTGCATTCGCCTGCGCTTCTGCGACTCGCTCCTGTTGCCTCTGTGCGACTCCTGACACGTCCTCTGGTGGCCTGCTCTGGACGCTTCTTTCTGCCGTAATCCTGTGATTGGCTGGTACGAGGGGCAGCTGTGCTTCGGCTTCCGCCCTATTGGCTTGTTGCAGGACTGCCGTACTTAACATCTGAATCGCGCGCCGCGCCTCAGCATTGACCGGGTCATCGCCTGTTGGTACCATCTGAGTCAAGATATTAGCCGCAGCATACATATTATCGACAGGGTTCTGGTAATGGCCCTGTGGGGTGTGAAACCTCCTTGGTTGTTGCTGGGTCTCTTGATTTGTTGGTACCCTTCCTTCCGCAGTCGTCTGGATTCCGTCCCTGCGGCTGGAGTGAGCGGGATTTCCACTGTTGGTTGAGTCGCGCGCAGCTGTGTTTGCGGGTCAACCTGTTGTTGAGTCGCAGCCAGCGCGGCTACTCTCTGCCGCTCCTGTTGGATTCCTTGGTTTATCTGATCGAGCCTGCGGCGCTCTTCTTCCATCCTTCGAACCTCATACAGGAGCTCGGCCCTGGCGGCCTCAATTTCTGTTGCACGGAGGGCGGCGTTCGTGGCTGACACAGGGACAAGAAGTGGGTTGCTTGGGGGTGCCGATGCCTCGGTTTCTCCAGCAGTTCCTGATGCGCCTGCTCCTCCGGCCATGTAAACCGCGACTTGTGCCATCTCTTGATCTGGTGATGATGTGATTTCTGGTGGGTAACCCCAGCAACTTTCTTCAAAGGCAGGTATGATGGACCCAAACTCTTGCGAGTCCATGCTTTCCACGGATTCTTCCCCGTCATCGGCGACTTCTTCTATTGAATCGCCTTCCTGGACCGATCTAACGGACCTGCCACCGATGAAGCCGACGAAGACGTTGATGGATCCGAACGGGATGACGTGGCCGGTCTCCAAATAATCTGCTTCCGGCCCCCAGCTTGAATCGTCGATGAGGGGTGTGCCATTGACCGTGATGATACGGCCAACAACAAGATCTTCAGCTCCCTTCATGGATCCTGCGCGGAACGTGACGCTCTTGACCGCAGGCCCCACGGTGGGCGCCAACTGTCGTGGGTTTGTCACGTCAGGTGTCATAGATGACTTCGTAGGTGTGGGATTACGCGAGTCAAGCATCTCCGAGCTTGGGATCGCAGGAACAAAGATCAACACAGATTTACCCAGGTTCGGCCCCCTCAATGTGAGGTAAAAGACCTACTTCCTGCCTACCCTAGATTGGTATTGATATGATAATCGAGGTGTTACAATGGAGGCGATCCGATCTGGTACTCGCCGTATGAGCTAGGGTTTGGGGCTTGATAGCTTGACCCGCTCTAAGTCCTGCGAGTCCTCTTTATATACACAGAGGCTCGCTAGGTTACAAAAGGAAACTTCCCCATAAGGAATACATCCACAGAGGCCTACTCGGAGACTACTTGGTCTTCACGTCCTCCGGGATTTGTCTTCTAGATCTTTCTCCTTATGGCGGTTCAATATTGGGCTTGTTCCCAAGTGGGCCTTCATCCGTGCGAGTAAGTTAAGTCGCACTGGGCCGCGGGTTAATCCAGAAAGTATTCCCCCGACACATAGCTTCAGTCGACGAGCCACCCGAGCAACCCTCCTCTCCACCCCTCCTCACCGTGTCTCCTCCTTCCCTACAAGCACGTGCACGAGCGACGCATGTAAGCTCTGCCTCTGGCTGCACCTCGACCAACCCCCGCCTCGCTAAGACTCCTCTGCCTCCATGCACCAGGCGTAGGGCTCGCCTCGAACGGAGATCAAGAAATTAAAAGTTGATACTTGTGCATTATATGGTTTATACTGCTGATACCTGGCCACCTACAATATTTGCCTATAAAAAGACCCATCTCTTTGGCCTCGAACTTGCCGCTCCGTCACAACTCTTATCGATTTGGCCGTGAAGTCAACACCTTTGATCGAAGGAAAAGTAGGGATTCGACCTTTAGGGTTGTCGTTGCTCTCCTCCCCACGCGGCCACCAACGCTTCCTGGTTGTCCATAGCTTCAGCCGACGAGCCACCCGAGCAGCCCTCCTCTCCACCCCTCCTCACTGTGCCTCCTCCTTCCCTACAAGCACGTGCACGAGCCACGCATGTAAGCTCTGCCTCTGGCTGCACCTCGACCAACCCCCGCCTCGCTAAAACTCCTCTGCCTCCATGCACCAGACGCAGGGCTTGCCTCGAACGGAGATTAAGAAATTAAAAGTTGATACTTGTGCATTATTGATGGCCCTTCACGAAGTTACCCCACAACAGTGTCAGAAAACACTTTACTGACCCTTCGCGTGATTACCTGCGTGAAAAGTAAATGGGTTAGGTTGAGACTCCAAGTGCAGAGTGTATGTAGTAGTGGAAGACAGTTTTCCCCACGAGGGGTGACTCGAGAGTTTAATATCGAATTCTCGGGGAACCAGTATTTCAGGTGTTATCTCCTTATCCTTCTCTTGAGAACCTGCAACAAAATAAATTGTTTTGTGCCCTCAACCTCACCAAGTGGTTGTCAAGCACAAGGTGTGAAAATGATAATAAAATAAATATGCAAACAGTAGTAAATATGCAATGATGGTAAAATAAATATGCAATGATGGTGGAAACAATGGTAAAGGATATTTTTGGTTTTTTTATAATGTATGCAAGATGTGAAAGTGTTTTTGTATTTTCGGATTTAAAAATGGCAGCAAACAAAAGTGGTGATAAAGTGTTGGAAAGGTGTTTCTTATGATTAAAAATGGACCGGGGTTCATGGTTTCACAAATGCACTCTCTCTTGATAACGTGGCAGACAATGGAACACTAAAATTAACATGAAAGATGGCAAGACATGGTTTGACAAGTTATTAATAATATGGGCATCATGTCCTAACATAGAGATCTCAAGTATAAGTTGTTCTCTCTCTTATGCTCCACCAAGATGCGAACTAAATCATAACACCTTAGTAATTAAGATAAATCAGAGCATAGCAATAAGTTCAATGACATGAAGTTAAAATAAGAACATGCTAGATCTAGTCATGGAGGTAGTGGCCAAGGTCACATCCACTCTCCGGTAGCATGGTATTTTTGTTTATCCCTAGTGAGGCAACAAAGTAAGGTAGAAAACCCAAGTGGATCGCAGAACTATCTGTCACGTTCACTGCACTAGCCACCCCGTTACTCCAACTAATGCACACGTTCCCCCTCACATGCTCTCATAAACATGCTTGATCATGACAAGTAAATAAGAATGGGGTACATAATATGCATCTACTTTCATAACTGAAACAAAACCATTGCAATCTCAAACATGTATTAACTCATAATAAAGATCCACCACAAAGGAATTACATAGATGACCGTAATCATGTTCAGCAGCTCATACGGTACTAATTAGTGAAGCTCATAGAGAGGAGAGATACATAAGTTACTTCCACAAACCCATAGTCCAGGGGTGGACTACTCCCTCTTCATCATGGTGTCGGTGGAGATGTTGTTGGAGGAGGAGGAGACCACGCCGGCAGCGCCCCGCCAGAGTTTTCCCCCTCCAATCTTCAGCTCCAGGTCTCTGTTTCGTGGTTTCTGTGCTTCGGCGGCGCTCCCTTTCGCGAAAGTCCTGGGGGTCTATATATAGTCGTTTTTAGGTCAAGACGAAGCTTGTTTTGCCCTTCCGGTCTTCGTTTTTTCATTTCCTTTGCGCCTACGTTTCGTTCCTTCCAAAAAAGTGATCCCCGTAAAATCTCAGGTCATTATGACGTGATTTGGTCGCCTGAAATGTAAAAATATAGAAAAGGGGTTTTCTGACAGTGCAGTGTTAATTCCAGAAAAATGGGGAAATTGTTAATTATCCCCAAAACTCAATATAAATCATGAATATAACCCTTATATGATGCAAATAACATGGAATAACATGGAATAACATGTAATAAAATGTAAAGTTCATGTATGCATTTTACATGCATCAACATCCCCAAGCTTAACCCATGCTCGTCTCGAGTATGAAGGTGATAAAACTAACATGGACTTTGCATTTTAATACTATCAATGGATATCAAAGGTGATTACTATTGCTACATAGAGTCAAATGATTCATTTTTCAAAGGAATAACAATATGCAAGATAAATTATGAAGTGATATCAAATACTCAATGTAAAGATGTTCAATGATAAATTCACAAAGTGTAACATAGAAGAAAGTACTATGGACCAAATGTATGCATAATGAAAAGTAAAAACATCCTATGGTGGTCATAGAGTACTTCTTATGAAAACTGAATATAAAAGGTGAACACTTTGGATAGATAAATAAGTAGAGGTAAAGCATGAATAAGTTTCATCTAAGTTCCAAACACTTCTACTTAAGTTAATGCTTGCAATGTGGTAGTCATTGGTGTGGAGCTCTCATTACCCCTATCATAGCATCTTGAATGATTAATGTTTAAAGTGAAACCAAATATGAGTGGTGTGCTTGACAATGTATTGGTTGAATGTCTCATGTCCCTTGAATACAAGTACCTACACCATGTGTTACTCACTTTGGTCCACAAAGTAAATTCAAATAAAGGTCATTGCAAGTAATAATAGTATCATCAAGAACTGCACTGGGGTACCTCTTGCCCCTTGACATGAACAAGCCCATGTCAAAACAACAAGACAAACAGACAATGAACAATCTCAGCACTCTTTTATTTACTATGGGTATAACTTTTTATTATGAGGTGCATCACTGAATGAACATTATGGTTATGCTGTAAATTTCCACCATGAATGATGCATGGCTTTGATTAGCGGCCCAGGCATTTCTCTAACCATTTATACAAACTCTTTGAACTTACTAAGTATCCACATTCATTTCACCCATGATAGGCATTCATAAACAAAAGTACATGACATCAACTAAATATAAATAAGTGCAATGTTGAAAGCTTGCCATGTGACAGCACATATGGGCTAACTCCCAACCAAAATTATTGTCAAGCCCACAACTTCATAATTTTAATCACAATGGTTCATGCTTATTAAATGCAATAAAAGTAAATTGTGCATCAAGTTCGTTAGAGTTTTTAACCAATTTTTCCCATAACAATCAATAACATAAGCATTTAATTTCAGAAATGTAGATAACACAATATAACATGATAAACATACTTGGAATAGCATAAAGCTAATAGGTAGATATGGTGGACTCACTGGAAAAACTTTAATTAAAGGTGTTGGGAAAACAAGCTTTTTACTTGCTGTAATTTTTGGGCTAGCAATAGGGAGAAAGTTGATCATCTAAATACATGCATAAGTGTCCATAGAACTAATCAATCCATGTTAAACCAAGTAAAGTTAAAATTCAACATCTAAACATGGTAAAAGATAGCTCTTGACAACACACTTGCAAATTAATACTCATTCAAAGCACATGAATTATGCAACTATATGTATCTTTTAAAATCAACTCAAACATCCCTATCCCAATGTATTTAATAGCATCCAACATAATTCAACCCAAACTTCCAGTAGCTCTCTCATATATAAATGATAGTGGTGGTCTTAAGAAAATAAAAATCCAACCGAAATAACAAAAAGCAAATAAAAGACGCTCCAAGTTTATACGATAAAGTGCATTGATCGAAAAACAGAAGTTAGACGTGTGCAAACCGAGAGTGTGTTGGTCTAGTGGGGTTGTCTTGACATCCCCAAGCTTATGGTATTCACCATCCTTGGATAGCTCTTGGTGCAGCTCCTCTAATCCCTGTGAAAAAACTTCAAAACACCGTTTCTCCTATTTCTTTTCTGTGGGGTGATATTAGTAGTGATAACCAAATAGGTTCCTTGCTGCATAAAATGCTTAGGAAAAAATCTATTATATAATTAAAACACAGGACAATTAATGGCTCAGATTAAGCACACGAAAAAGTACGGCTCAGATTTAATCATCGTAGAAGGAGATTGGCATGTACACGGCTCTGACTAAAAGAAACGTGATATGTTCACGTAACAGTTTAAAAGTAAGTCAGCTTGATCGGTTTGGAATAGGAGAGATTGCATATAAATTACTATCCATCTAGCACGATCACATTAAATAGTCGTGTTGGTACTCGAGTAGGAGTCCTCAATGCCTGAAATCATCTACTAGCACAAATCTGAGATCTGATCGTGCAGATCGACCAAACGTCGTCAAGGCCTTCCGGCGAGTTATGCCACCGGAGCACATGCGACAACGCAGCAAGCGCGACATGCATGTTCGTTCTATCTACAACTTCGAAGCACGCCATTGGCCCCGGCAGTCTGAAGCATGTCATTAGTCCCGTCGGCAATGCCCAAGGGCCAAAGGTCATCCTGATCGGAAGGCACACCTGAGCCGTACATGCATGTAATTTTATGTCTAAGATAATTCCTCTCCACACCGTCGGAGCTGCACCACGAGACAGCGTGGCGATCGCCGTCCTTGCCTCCAGGCTAGCATCGGAGTGGAGGCCGTCGGCGTGGAGCATTTAACCTTGCAATGACTATTGGGCGAAGAATGCATCGGTCGGACAATAGCTATATGGACAGCGCGGATGACAGAGTGCATCGACGGCTCTTGGGCAAGCTATGCGCAGGCCCGGAGCTGAAAGATCACTTCAGCGTATGGGTTGTCATGATGAAGATGGCGGCTAGGCGTATGACGACGTTTGTGCTAAAGGTCGACGGCAGGACAGGAGGCCACAACACTAGGTTTTCGAAATTGTCGACAGCGTGCGGGCATCCGTCGAAGCGGAAAGCATGGAGAAGAGGGCAACATCATACGCTGTCACTTAACTGCGATGGAGTCCAGCGATTGATCACCATGCATGTGCGCACCGAAGTTTCCAGCTTCAGATTATAGGTAAACTGAATGAATTCTTCATACGATGTCCGTGCTCCCATTATTTATTCTTCTGCCAGGGCACATATGGCGAAGCTCTTCTCAGTGTGTGGCATTGTATTTGCGTACTGCACGTTAGTGCATATATACCATCGTCGAAGCTCTCAGGCATTGATTCGTAGATGTTAATTATTGTTGTTCTATAATTGGCTTTGATGTAACACATGGATGTTCAGACTTCAATTTTCTGCAAAAGTGCTGTTGCATTGGTTTGATCTCATCAGCCCAGTATACATGTTAATACTTAATACACGACAACTATATGTAGTCCTATTAGCCATTGAGATACCAGATTGGTTTTTTTTTATGCTCAGGTCGAAGCTAACCATTATTGCATGAATTTGTAGAATAATCATGAAACAAGGTTTTGACCATAAAGAATAGAACAGCATCATGCTTTTTTTTTATCTTCATCTTTTCCTTTGAATTGAACATGAAACTAAAAAGGATCAGCCATGGAAATATTGATGTACACACCCGTGTATTAGTTTGTTCCAAAAAGGTATGAAGCAACATTGATTGGAAGTATAACATCAGTTTGGAATTTAGATAAAATGAGCTCACCATGTAGTTTTACTCGGTGCAGGGAACATAATTTTTCCTGGATTAGTGAATACTAATGGCCAGCGGTAACTGAACGTTGTTGCATAATTTGGTTTTGGAGTAGCGAATAAGCTTGGAGGTACGTATACTCAGTTGTCTGCTCCACATGCCGCAACAAGTATTTCGCCGAGGTATCAACTTTGTTTCTTGGATATTTTAAAATGCCATTTTTAAATATCTCATCAGCCCAGTATACATGTTAATACTTAATACACGACACCTATATGTAGTCCTATGAGCCATTGAGATATACCAGATTAGTTTTTTTGATGCTCAGGTCGAAGCTAACCATTATTGCATGAATTTGTAGAATGATAATGAAACAAGATTTAGACCATAAAGAATAGGATAGCAGCATGCTTTTTTTATCTTCATCTTTTCCTTTGAATTGAACATGAAACTAAAAAGGACCAGCCATGGAAATACTGCTGTACACACCCGTATATTAGTTTGTTCCAAAAAGGTACGAAGCAACATTGATTGGAAGTATAACATCAGTTTGGAATTTAGATAAAATGAGCTCACCATGTACTTTTACTCGGTGCAAGGAAAATAATTTTTCCTGGATTAGTGAATACTAATGGCCAGCGGTAACTGAACGTTGTTGCCTAAATTGGTTTTGGAGTAGCGAATAAGCTAGGAGGTACTCAGATGTCTGCTCCACATGCCGCACCAAGTATTTCGCCAAGGTATCAACTTTGTTTCTTGGATATTTTAAAATGCCATTTTTAAATAGTGGGTGTGCATCGAAACCTATGACACATAAATGATTTCCAACGTATGTTACATAGAAAGTGGCCTTGCTTGCAAAATTATAAATGTTCAGCCTTAGCTCAGACTGTGTTTATACACCATTAAAAATATAAGATAAAACTATTTCAAATCGTCGATGAAATATTGGATTAAATATTCAACACAAAGCTAAGAAGTATGGGTGTTCCACTTTTTTTTTAGTGCGGCACACCCTCTGTCCAAATCCTGGGGTCATCGTCAGTCTTGCATATCTTTGTTCGAAGCTCAGGTATATAGGAACTAACACAATATGTTGCAGGCTCTGCATGACCAAGAATTCTTATCCATCTTGCGTAACAGCCGGGTGAGACGATCAATATGAATGCGTCCCCTACGAAGGTTATGCTTCTGCATAAATCTACAACGAGCCCGAGAGACGATAAACCGTGAGACCTTTTTTCCCTGTCGCGACTACAAGGTGCTGAAAAGACAAGGCCCTTGGCTAGCATGGTCAAGAGCTGGTGATGGACACCGTTCTGCATAAGTCAAGGAGCATCGGACAGGGATGATGGACATCGTTGATTGCTAGAGTGGAGGAACGAATACAAGTTAATTTCATGTCGGACAGGGATGATGGACAGCGTTGATTGCTAGAGTGGAGGAACGAATACAAGTTAATTTCATGTCGGACAGGGATGATGGACAGCGTTGATTGCTAGAGTGGAGGAACGAATACAAGTTAATTTCATGGTAGAGTAATATGACCATAGCTATATATAATATAACTTGAGGAATTCTAAACAATGGCTTACTCGGGATTTGCGTTTCTACATGTGCAAAAAAACATAACCTAAAACGTGGATGTATTGGAAAGCTCACAAATTGACTATCGTAATTCCTATATGTATTTTGGCTTCTTATTTCTCTCATATTGCTCACAAAATGGAATGAATTCGATAAAATTTACATTACATATGAAGATTCAAAATATGTCTGTGCTAGCCGCGCAATTGCGCGGGCGACCCAGCTAGTTCATATGAATGTACAGAGTGTATATAATGTTGTATGCCTACTCATAAACCCAATTGAATCAAAAAGATTCAAGCAAAACGCTCAAAGAATGCATCAAACAATATCAAGACAGAATCTGTCCAGAAAAACAGCAGCAGCAAAACGCATTTTTCTACCCTACTTAAACTCGTCAGAAAAATCTGAAAAAAATCATGTGTGCAGAGGATGCAAAGTTGAAGCTACTGTTCAAATTACAGCTTAATCGGAGTTACAGATAAAAAATGAAAAATCAAACCGTGCACAGACTTCGTGCAGGCAGAAAACTCTCCGAAAATGAATAACAACTTTTCAAACCCAAAATAGGTAAAACTTGGTTCTTTATTAAAAATACCAGAAACAAAACTAACAAACTACTCTCTTGTTATAGTAAGAGGACTCAAATAAAATCTCAAACAAAAACAACCGGGTTGCCTCCCGTAAAGCGCTTTCTTTATAGCCATATAGCTAGGCTTACTTACTTGATAATCAAAGGGGACGTAGCTCATGAGGGAGCTTGAACCTTGGTGTGTCCCTCTTCCTTGGAAAGTGTTCCATGATCTTCTTATGTGGAAACTGAAACTTCACATTCCCTTCCTTTGAATCAATAATGGCACCTTTAGTACGAAGAAAAGATCTTCCCAAAATAATAGGACTAGAGGTTTTATTCCCCATGTCCATGATTAGAAAATCAACAGGCACAAAAGTCATGTGTAACTCTACCATGACATCACTTACTTTTCCTAGAGCATGTCTAATGGAATCATCAGCAAGTGCAAGTTCAATAGAGCATTTCTCAATATTTTTAAGTTCAAGGACTTCATATAGTTCTTTAGATAATATAGAGACACTAGATCCTAGATCTAAAATGGCATGGTGTGTCTCTTTTCCAATGGTTACTAGTACCTTAGGGATCCAGATATCCCAAGCTTAGGTGGTATCATGGCTTCTTGATTGTACCTAGCAATCTTTTCTTTTAAGACATGATTAACAATATAGGAACCAAAACCAGCCTGGTTAATATTAACAGAAGGATCACTTGCAAATTTTTATAAGAGAGAAATTAATTCATGCAAGCTACACTTCTCTAAATCAACAAATGGTTCCTTAACTTCACTAAGCATTTTAACTTCCTCAACTTTTCTCTCTAACTCGACTAACATAAGAGATTCATCATTTTTAGTCTCAATGTAATTCTTAATGTCCCTGTCTAGAGGCTCTAACATAGAAGATATCTTTTCATTCAAATTCTTAGTTATCCTTTTTTCAGACTTGGCATGGGTCAATACAGTTTGCAATTTCGAAGAAATATCTAAAAGAGTGTTCTTTGTCTTCTTCATCCTAGATTCTGTGTGAAGGATAAATGAATGCATCTCATTTTTAGTAGGATACTCTTCCACATAGGTTTGTAGGTTTAATATTGACCTATCCATAGAAACTTGTAATTGTCTAATCCCGGTCTCCTCTTTTGTTTCTATAGAATTCCCAAATAATTTTTTCATTAAATTATTAGCATGTGAGTGATTTCCTGAAGCAAAATTTCCATTAGTCAAGGAATCTAGAAAACATTTTGACCAGCCATTTAAACCATTATAAAAGTTTCTTATCAAGGCAGCAGGGGTATGTTTACCATTTTTACTAATGCCCTTAATTCTATACCAAGCTTCCATTAATGACTCTCCATAATATTGACTAAAATTGTTCATTTCAACACTAGAATTCATTTTGATAAAGTTTTTATGTGTTTTTAAATTTTTTATGCAAAACTGAAAGTAAAATGACACTAATGCAACTCGAAATAACAAATGCAACACAAAAATGCAAAACTGAATATAAATATGCAAACCGAAATATAAAGATGATATGCAAGACAAGAACAAAACAAAATAAAATGATTGTAGGTAAAGATGGATAAGATGATGCTCACGTAGGTTCAACCTCCCCAAGCTTAGGTTGTTACACAAGCTGGTGATGAAGTTGACTTGATGTGAGTGATCCTTGGATAAACCTTTCAGCTATGGTTCCCGGCAACGGCGCCAGAAAACGGTCTTGATGGCCCTTCACGAAGTTACCCCACAATAGCGTCATAAAACACTTTACTGACCCTTCGCGTGATTACCTGCGTGAAAAGTAAATGGGTTAGGTTGAGACTCCAAGTGCAGAGTGTATGTGAAAGGGCATGGCGCCCCCATGTGTGGTTTTGGTAATTAATGACAATCCCTATGGACTAATGGTTGCATTGAGTTTTACTTGTAGTGTTTGTCCATAGACCATGCTTGAACTCCATATGTTGGATTCAAGGTTGATGCCATGAGTATATTGATATAATGAAGTATTTGGCATCAAGATCATAGAGTTGAGCATATTGCAAGTATGTCTTGAAGAAAAGAATTATGTGATCATTCATGGTTATCTTCAAGACATCATCTATTGAAAAGAGAAGAAAAGATACAAGGTTGATCAAGTATCTTTCTATGGGTTTGCATCAAATGAAGATTTCATATGGCCCATGATCGATGACGTAAAGTGGTGATCGTCATCAATGTTGAGAAGGGCAAGTTCAAGAGGAGCATCTCGAAGAAATCCTTGGCTTGAAGCTTGCCACCCATTTAGAGATAATGTTCATGTGAAGATATGCCTAAGAGAGGCTCTCCCATAGTGGAGTATGGGGGAGCAATGTTTGGGTCTTCACCAAGCGAAGCGCAATCAAGAAAGGTGGTCCACTTGAAGAGATCAAGATCGACGTCATCTAGCTCAAGTGGAATGCGCAAGGCAAAGGTATGATAGGGTTTCTATTTTACCGGTCTCATGGTACTAGTTGGGAGACCGGGTTATAGGATAGATACCATACTATCAAGAGGGGCTCTCGATTGAGCTTTAGCGTATCAGTTGGAGAGAGCTCAAACCTTTGCATACTTGGCTTCATCATCTTTCTTGGTTCTTATTAGGATTTTCTCCTTGTTGGGTTTTGGTGCTTGTTGTGATCTTCATGACAAGCCCAAGTTCTCCGAAAACGGATTTCATATGGAAAACTTGTTGCTTTTCTGGTTGGAAATATTATCGGTCCACCTTCGAGATAGGGTCCACACCTTCCCATGTGTGGTATCCCCTCTATATTTGTGACCCTTAATATTTCATCTCGTTTGGAGCTTCCTTGCAAAAGTTATTGCGGTTCTCTTTTTCTGGTTCTGCAGTTCCTTCTTACGCCGGTAGTACCGACCCTCGCCCGGTACTACCGGGTGACCCCTTGCGGAACTACCGCGCCCAGTACCGGGCCCTGTACCGGATCTCCAAATGCTCTCTGGACTCGCTCGATTTAATCCGGTAGTAGCCCCGGTAGTAGCGCGGTACTACCGGGTGTGGAGCACTACCGGACCAGGCGGTCCGGTACTACCGTTGCGCGCCGAGTGTCGGGGGAATACTTTCTGGATTAACCCGCGGCCCAGTGCGACTTAACTTACTCGCACGGATGAAGGCCCACTCGGGAACAAGCCCAATATTGAACCGCCATAAGGAGAAAGATCTAGAAGACAAATCCCGGAGGACGTGAAGACCAAGTAGTCTCCGAGTAGGCCTCTGTGGATATATTCCTTATGGGGAAGTTTCCTTTTGTAACCTAGCGAGCCTCTGTGTATATAAAGAGGACTCGCAGGACTTAGAGCAGGTCAAGCTATCAAGCCCCAAACCCTAGCTCATACGACGAGTACCAGATCGGATCGCCTCCATTGTAACACCTCGATTATCATATCAATACCAATCTAGGGTAGGCAGGAAGTAGGTCTTTTACCTCACATTGAGGGGGCCGAACCTGGGTAAATCTGTGTTGATCTTTGTTCCTGCGATCCCAAGCTCGGAGATGCTTGACTCGCGTAATCCCACACCTACGAAATCATCTATGACACCTGACGTGACAAACCCACGACAGTTGGCGCCCACCGTGGGGCCTGCGGTCAAGAGCGTCACGTTCCGCGCAGGATCCATGAAGGGAGCTGAAGATCTTGTTGTTGGCCGTATCATCACGGTCAATGGCACACCCCTCATCGACGATTCAAGCTGGGGGCCGGAAGCAGATTACTTGGAGACCGGCCACGTCATCCCCTTTGGATCCATCAACGTCTTCGTCGGCTTCATTGGCGGCGAGTCAGAGGATCCATCGCAGCATGGCGACTCAGAAGAAGGAGTCGCGGTAACAGTTGACCAAGAAGAAGGATCTATCAACCACGAGTCGCTGCCTCTCGAAGACGAAGAAGGCCAATCCATTGAGTATGTCCTTGAAGAAAGGCTATGCGGAGGCCCTGTGGACAGTGGCTCGCCCTCTGTAGAAGATCGGCACGTGGAAGGGGTCTACCGGACCACAAAAGCAGACGAAGGGCTGGGCATGCCACCAGGCAGCTTAGCCCCCATACTGCCGGAAGCAGTAGAACAAGCCGCGCTAGATACATCAGGAGTCGCGGCATCCGCTGTGATGACGCCAGGAGTCGCGGCCTCAGGAGTCGCAAACAGAGAAACTCCACCTGGAATCGCACCTGCGGAATCAGGGGCAAGGGTAACCCCCAGTGCAGCGGTCACGCTGCCACAGGGAAGCGTGTTGTTTACACCAATATCTGACAGAATTGGAGGCTACCAGGATCGGGCTATATGATGAGGTCCAGAGAATCGCAGACGAGAGAGCCAGGCTGGCGCGTGAGGAACAGCGCCTTCAACAGGAACAACTGCGACTCATCGAGGAAACCAATTCTCTGCAAGGATACAGGCCACCTTGCCGCATAGACGTCACGCGAGTCGCCTGCAGCCAGGAACAGTGAACCCTATGGAGCTGTTCCAATCACCCACCATTGAACCAGCAATTGCGGTCCCATCAGTCGCCACCAACACGACGCACCCGGTCGCATGGTCAGGGGTCGCACAACCACCAGTCGCGATACCCGCACACATGGCACCATCTGCCATGGTTATGCGGTCCGTGGCCCCGTTAGCCGCGCCCGCGGTTCAAGCAATCGCGGCACCATCAATCGTACCAGCGGTTCCATCTTTCGCAGCACCAAGAGTAGCAGAGATACCTGGGTCAAGGGCCATAGTACAGGCTAACAACAGGGCCATGATGCCCCCGCCGTTGACACAGCCAACCATTGTTCAGCAGTCGCCACAGCAGCCTCAAAGGTTCCACACGCCGCAAGGGCATTATGTTAGCCCAGTGGAGAATCTCTTTGCAGCCACAAACATCTTGGCCAGATTAGCGCCAGCAGGAAACACGCCAATGGACAGAGAGGCACGGCGCGCCATCGAGATGCTGAGCACAGCAGTAATACAGCAGGCGAATATGTCCGAACACGCAGGACGGCTGCACTCCACCCCTTACAATAGCAGAGCAACGGCGGAGAGAAGCATCCACGCGGAGTCGCCACACGTTGCGACCTCAAGCTCGGCTAGGCGACAAAGGGAGGATCAACCTGCGGCTCAAAATCAACCTCAGCAGATTCAACCTATAGAGATTGTGCAGCCGCGCCCGGCGGCCAATCCAATAGGAAGACCAGATTCGTCCAACCTATCGTCGCGACTCAAAGGCCCAGTCTGTTTCAGCGAAAGAATCAGGTCTGAACCGTTTCCTGCAGATTTCAAAGGACCTCGCAAGGTCGCCAACTACAACGCCAGCATGGACCCTGTTACTTGGCTCAACAATTACGAGATGGGCATGAGCATCCTAAATGCATCCGAAGAGATCTGCGCACGTTACCTAAACATGATGTTAGAGGGCGCAACCCACATATGGCTACAAAATTTGCCACCAAATTCGATAAACTCTTGGGATGAGATGAAGGAAGCTTTTATCAAGAATTTCCAAGGAACATGCAAGCGACTCTGCAGCATAGAGGACCTAGAGCGTTGTGTACAGAAGGAAGGCGAGTCAAGTCGCCACTGGATGAGAAGGGTCGCAGAGATCATACATTCCTCAGACAATATACCACCCAGTTCAGCAGTCCTTGTCATGGAGAAAAATTGCAAATTTGAGCCGCTAGTCCACAAACTAGGTCGCATGAAGGATAAAGTCAGAGCCTAAGTGAGGTAATGGCGGCGGCCAACAAGTATGCTAGCTCGGATAAAACCAGGGATGCATCTGATGGAGAGGAAGAGGAAAGCACTGGCAAGGGAAAAAAGGCCAGTAGCAAGCCTCAACAACCGCAAGCTAGCAATGCCAATGCGAGTTATAACAAGCGCAAAAACGAGGAAGGAAATTCTGGGTTAGTCGCAAACACGAATACTCGTTACAAACAAGCAGCAGCAGAGGAAGGAATTTGTATCCAGTTAATTTGGAAGAGGTTTTCAACCGCCCCTGCGACATCCATATAGGAAAAGATGGGAAACCACCCAACCACACGAAGGCACAGTGTTATCATTACAAAAAGTGGAAGGATGGACAGCCACTCAACACAAACTTCAATCATCAAAACAACGAGGAAGGTAAACATGGCGGAGGCAACAACAGCAACAACGCTGTCCCAAATCCGCCGCCAGATCAGCCACAGTTCCCAAAACAGTTGGGTCAGTATCATACCATTGTGGTGAATACTTCAAGGAGGGAACAAAAACTGCGACGACGCAATCAGGCTGTTAACGCCATAGTACCAGCCGTCCCACAGTGTCTAAAGTGGTCCGAACAACCAGTAATTTGGAGCCGCGAGGATCACCCAGGAGAAATAAATGAAGAGGGAAAACTCGCGCTGGTGGTTGCCCCTCAAGTCGCAGGGTACAAGTTAAGCAAAGTACTGATGGATGGAGGCAGCAGTATCAACATATTATACTATGAGACCTTCAAAAGAATGAACCTTCAAGAAAAGCAGCTACACCCATCAAGAACAACATTTCATGGTGTCGTGCCAGGCATATCAGCCCAGCCATTGGGGCGAGTTAACTTGGAGGTCGCCTTTGGGACACCGAGCAACTTCAGGAGCGAGTACATTTGGTTCGAGGTTGTAGATTTCTAGAGCCCATATCATGCGCTGTTTGGCAGAGAAGCATTCGCAAAGTTTATGGATAGGCCGTGCTATGTATACCTAAAGCTCAAAATGCCAGGCCCTAGAGGTGTCATCACCATCAATGGCGACAAAAGAATAGCTCAAGAGTGTGAAGAAGGCGACAAGGCCATAGCCAGAGCAGCTTGCATCGCAGAGAGCATGACCATGCAAGAGTCGCATGAGAATTTTGATGACATCGTGAAGGCCAAGAGGCACCTGCCCGACTTGCGACTTCAGATTACAGCCGCAAGGGAGGCAAGGAAGTCAAAGGCTACGAGCCATTGCCAATAAGGACACATCCCAAGCGTCGCGAGTTGCCATCAGTAGCCGCAGCAAAATTATTAAGAGTTTGCATCATCAAGCTGGCCACTCAGGGCTAAAAATTTCAATTATGGTCGCCACTCAGGCGCGACCGACCCAATATGACACTTCTGATCGCCACCTAGGCGCGATCGACCCAATTCTGGTTGCCACCTAGGCGCAACCGACCCAATTCTGGTCGCCACTCAGGCGCGACCGACCCAATATGACACTTCTGATCGCAACCTAGGCGCGATCGACCTAATTCTGGTTGCCACCTAGGCGCAACCGACCCAATTCTGGTCGCCACTCAGGCGCGACCGACCCATGTAACATCTCTGGTTGCCACCTAGGCGCAACCGACCCAATTCTGGTCGCCACTCAGGCGCGACCGACCCATGTAACATCTCTGGTTGCCACCTAGGCGCAACCGACCCAAGCATCACTTCTGGTCGCCACCTAGGCGCGACCGACCCTATGTATCATATAATGATTCTGAAATAAAGCATCTCAAACTACCAATTGAGCTGTGAGTCTTTTATTTTTTAATCATTGGTCCCTTGGGGGTGCGGCAGCTTTTTAGCGCGGCCTATTCCTTGGGATCGCCAAACAAGTGGCATTTATCGTGATTATACTCAACCTCTCTTGGATGCGACTTGCACTATGCGGCCAAAGTACTGGGGGTGCGGCGTCAATCGAGTTTGATTGCCTATCATGGCCGCTCTCGACCCTGAACACGCACTTTTTACCTTGGAAATACTGAGCCGCGCAAGGGCCTAAGTGAGGAAAAACCGAGACAAATCATAAGGACCAGCCTATTGGTCGAATCATGTACTGCCAAGAGTACTTAAGCAAAAACATAATATTGTCTTACGACACATAAATTCTAACAATTATTACAGACCGCTAAGGGCCAAGATTATCAAACCATTGTTTTTTCTTCTTCACTTGTGCGCAACTTTTGGCCGGTGGGAAGGAGGAACAGGCGGCTTACCAAGCTTGCCAGAAGGAGCAATCGCAGGCTCGCTGGAGGGCTCTTCAGTCGCGGGCTTGGGGGCTGCAGAGCTGGATACGCCTGGAGAGGGGTTCTTGTCCTGCGGAATCACCGCGCTGGACGACGGAGCGGGTAACTTCTCCCATCTGCTTCCATCTGCGTTGTACTTGCCCATATAGGTCGCAAGATCAACCCCCTCCACCAGTTCAGTCGCATGGCCGCGCATATACTTCCAAGTCATCGCATATTCTGAGGACGTCAGTTCGGTGCCATCCACCTTCTTCGAGGGCCTACCTTTTGCAACCTTGGCAGCATCAAAAGAAGGATAGTACGTCTTGGCCAAAGCAAGAACATGAGCCGCGCCGGTGCGAGCTGAGGACTCTTTCCAGTCCAAAAAGAACTGAGGCGCTCTAAGCAGTCTTTTAAGCAGCCCTTCAGAATCACCAGGGACTGGCTTGGTCGGCAGCAGGCACTTAGACAGTGATTTCATGGCGTCACAAGTCCTTCGCGAGAAATCGCGGATATACTCCAGCTGCTCCTGAGTACTGCCGCGCTGCTCCTTGGCATCTTCACCTACATCAAGGCATGTCTCCGTCAGCTCTACAACTCACAGGCAAAGATAGTAGAGAAAAAAGATGCAGATATAAGCCACAATACATACCAGTTAACTCTGAGTCATGATGCACACTTTGGCGTGGACAAGGTTATGGGCATCAGAAACTTTCTTCAACTTTTTCTCAAGCTCACCAATGGAGACAGCCTTAAGCCTTGCGTCCTCATTGACATCAGCAATGGCGTCTTTCTGAGCACTGACTTGGAGCTCCAGCTGCTGGACCCTCTCATGGAATTTCTCTTCAACAGTTTTAAGTCGCAGCTCGGTATTTTTGGCTTGCTCAGAAAACTTGAAGCTTTCATCAGATAGCTCGCCCATCCTGGTCTCCCTCTTCTTTAGCTCAGCGTCACGCTGGCCAAGGAGCTCGCGTAGCCTCTCCAGTTCAGAGGGAGTATCCCCCAGCTGCTTTTCCAAGGCAATTTTGGCAGCTGTTATGGAGCTTAGTTCCTCCTATGAAGGGAACATCAGTCAGTAAGTATATATCATCAGCTAAAAGAGAAGCATCAAGTCTCCCTTTACAGTCAAAGAAGAAACTTGATCCTTGGGGGCTAGAGACAGATAACTGGAGATAGAAGTTTACCTTATAAGCCGCAGACAGGTCAGATAGTGCCTTGCGGAGCTCCATGGCTTGCTTGTCATTTGAGGCAATGATAGCCTCTGACAGTTTCACAGCGCGGCTTGTGAAGGACGAAGAAGCAACCTCAGCATGTTGAATTGGTGACCGCAGATTGTCCGCCACTGGCGACTCAACCACTGGCGTATCAGCATCCTTGGCCATTACATCTATGGAGGAGGGGTTGACCTTCTCCACGTCCTGGATCATAAGGGGATCCGTTCTATCCTCCAGAGCCACCTCTTGGGTGGCTGTGTCAAGAACAGGGACCGTGGCCATGTCATCAGTGGTGGCCACCCCCTCTACCATGGCGGTATGAGCCGCAGGTGATAAATGTGGCTCAACCGTTGCTCCAGGCTCAGTCACAGGTTCAGCCGCACTTCTGAAAAAAGCAAGGGCATTGTGTGAAGAAGAAGAACATAAGCCAGAATAAAAGTATTGAAAGCACAGGGAAAAGTTGCTAACTCTGGAGCCATCTTCACAAAGGCCATAAGTTGGTGAGGACAGGCCTTGGGTCCCAGAATCTACGAGTAGAAGTTTTTACGTGTCAGTAGAGGAAAAAGAATAAGCATTCAAGATGACAAGACAGCAGAAATTACCAGAGTGGGGACCCATGTCTTCTTCAGCAGAGGCGGTAGCTTTGAAAGAACGCCTGGCAACGAAGGAGATCGCGCCCGTAACAGGTTTGCGACGCTTCGTGGCCTCGGGGTTTTCCAGAGCATCAACCTCTGGTTCTTCACGAGATAGCCTCTTGGAGGCTCTACGGGGAGTTGGTTCAGCCGCGGCAACAGAACTCGCGGCTGGCACTGGACCCTCGTCCTCGTCCAGTTCGGTTTCTTCATCATCTGAGGCCGCAGAGGCAACAGAAGGGATATCAGCAGTCTCTGATGGAGGGATAATAACCCGGTAGGCCCATGAAGAGGGAAACGTGACCCGCCAGGAAGGAGGCCCGGTCAGGCCAGTTAGCCCTCAGCACGGGCCGGGTTATGTTTCTGGGCCGGCATCTTGGCGGTGACCCGGCTAAGGAAGGTGATATTCTGGAAGGTACAAGAGGCGGTTCGAGAGGCGGTTCGAGACTTGGAATGCACGAAGAATAAAGGAGCTAGGATAGGACTTGGAGTTCGGGTAGAACCCGGCTCTATTGTGTACGCGGTCAGAGGGCCCGGTATCTATATAAACCGGCCCCTGAGCCATAGCTAGCAAGACTTTGATAATCCCCAAGCTTTAGGCGAGAGAACCATCGAGAGAGACACACAAGCTTTGTAACCTAGATCGAGATCCGGCTCTGTTGTCGTAGCCGGGTTATCGAGATCGAGACCAAGATTAATAATAAGATAGCAGGAAGTAGGTCTTTATCTCCAATGGAGAGGCCGAACCTGGGTAAACCTGTGTCCCCTGCAATGCTAAACAATCTCCCAGACGCCAGTGTCGCCTTGCCCAAAAACTCAAGCTACCCCAAAGTAGCATCTGCCGTGTTATCTACCCCACGACAGTTGGCGCCGTCTGTGGGAATCGCGGCCAAAGGTGTCACCATCATGGGAGAAGCAAAGAGAGGGGCCGAAAACTTTGTTTTTGGCCAGATCACAGTCAATGAGCAAGGAGAATCCATCGTCGATGATTTTGGCTGGGGGCCGGAATCTGATCTGCTTGAATCAGGTGATGTTATTCCAATTGGCAAATTTAATGTTTTTGTGGGCATGATTACAACTAGATCTGCTAGTGATGGAGATTATGAATCTGTGTCAGGAGCCCCCACAATTGTTCAATCTGATGGAGAGGAATCAGTTGGCACAGCTGAAGTTGAGGAGGTCCTGAACACGCTGGAGGAACGGCTGGATGACCCGGCAGAAATCCCGGGTGACGCGGTGGAACAAGCCGGGTCGGAATCAATCTTGCCCCTGTTTGAAGGCCGGTTCGGGTATGATGCAGAAGAGGAAGATGATGAGGAACAAGAGTCAAGTCCAAGCCCGGTTCGTAGGGTAGCGGTGTACACCGCGCCTTCGTCCAGCATACAACCATCACCATCAGCTGTTGTTCCACCGGCCTTTACCCCGGGTCAACAGCAGCTGCCCCCGATTCTGGAGTTGGCAGAACAGAGAGTTGATGGAGATCCGGCTTCGGTCTCAGAGGAAAGCGAGGATACGGCAAGATACAGAAACAGTTTTGGGTTCCTGCATAACCGGGCCCAAGGAGAGGAAAGAAGTAACACAGCAGCTGCCCCGGCCTTGTTTAACAATGGCCTGGTCTTAGATCCATCAGCACTTACAAGGTTGGTTACTCCAGAAAACGCAGCAGTTAGAGCAATGGAATTGGATACAGCACGCCGAGCGCTGGAGCAGATGCGCAGGGACGCCGAGGCAGAGAGGCAAGAAATAGAAGCAAGAAAGAGGCAAATAGAAGAGGAGGAAAATCGCCTCAATGAGGCGACCCGGGTTCACCGGAGGAGGCACCAGAGCCGGCTGGCCCATGGAGAAAATATAGCAAATGCAGTGCCTGTAGCAGCGCTGTTCAGAACTCCAGAAGATCAGCCCATTGGCGCTGCTCAGGTGGCACCAGTGGCTAGAGTAAGTACAGAGCAAAACGGAGGAACGGGGAGAGCCGGTAACGTGGCAGCAGCGCCGAGTTTGCCCGCTGGGGGAGCCAGGGGAAATCCGGGTCTGCCGCCCAGAACACCAAGGTTCCACACGCCGGCGGGTCACTATTCAAATCCGGCGGATAACGTGTATGCAGCAACTTTGGCGCTTGATCGTATTCCATTGGGAGACACGCCAGCGGAGATTGAAGCCCGGCGTGCCATTGACATGTTACGCACTGCAGTTGTCCAGCAAACTCAGTATTCAAGGGAGAAAAGTGCATTGCATTCCACAACGTATCGTAGTAAGAGTCGCAATGGAGGTAACCCGCCATTGGCCGGGCCTGTAGCGGCACAGCAGCAAAACCCGCCCCAGCAAAATCAAAATCAAAACAATCAGCAGCATCAACCCGCCCCAGCAGTTTCCATAGCTCAGCAGATAGTCAATAGATCACGCGCGGGGAGAAGTGCGGGCAATGCAAACCCGGTAGTACCTGCAGCAGGAGTACCACAAGGAGGACCGGGTCCTGCACCAGCCGCGTCTGCAAGCTCACCCGGTAATATCAATATTTCGGCAAGTTCTTCTAGTTTAGCCGGGCCAAAATGTCTTTCAGATTCCATTAGAGCAGAGCCTTTCCCTGAGAAGTTCAAGGAGCCAAGCAAGATATCCAATTATGAGCCCAGCATGGACCCGGCCAGCTGGTTGAGCAGTTATGAGATGGCAATGTGTATACGCAATGCCACAGAGAATGTTTGTGCCAAGTACATGTATTTGATGATGAGCGATGGAGCAGCGAAGTTGTGGTTTAAAAATCTACCAGAGAAGTCCATTAATTCCTGGGATGAGTTGAAGGCGGTTTTCACCAAGCATTTTCAGGGTACGTGCAAGCGTTTGTTTTCCATTGAGGATCTTGATCGTTGTATACAGAAAAAAGGCGAGTCAGCACGTCATTGGATGGGCCGGGTCACGGAGATCCTGCACTCTTCATCTGGTATTGAGCCCAAGGATGCAATTTCATCAATGGAGAAAACTTGTAAGTATGCACCACTTGTCCAGAAGCTGGGTCGCATGAAGGAAGGGCACCGGGTTAAGCCGGTCACCATGGCAGAGTTGATGGATGCTTGCAATAGGCACGCAGCCACGGACAAAACTCAGGATGAGCCTGAGGAGGAAAAGGGGAAAAGCACGGCAAATAATGGTGGAAGGAACAATAATGGCTCGGGAAACAACAATAACAATAATCAGAGTCAGCATAAGCGAGGTCATAATGATGGAAGTTCAGAGTTAGTAGCAAACACCAATACGGGTTTCAGAGGCAAAGGATGGACGGGAACTACCAGGAAAACAGAGGTTATCAGGAAAATAGAGGTTACCAGGACAACAGGGGTTATCAGGGAAACAGTGGGAATCACAATAGTGGAGGTAGTTACCAGGGAACACGCCCAATGAGTACTGAGGAAGCTTTTAGGATGCCGTGCCCTCGCCATAGCAAGATGGGAAGACCATCCAATCATTCATTGGCACAGTGTGTGGATTTGAATAGGTGGAAAAATAATGAGGTGCAGAGAGCTCTGCAGGGAGCAAACAGAAGTGGAGGACCCGGCCAGGGTGGTAACCCGGCTGCGGGGCCTCTAACAGGAGCAAATGCGGTACCCACTGGAAACCCGGGTCAGGGTCAGAACCAGAATACAAGTAATCAGGGAGGATTTTCTCAGAACCCGAGGCAGTTGGGCCAGTATCACATATACACCAGTGGCACTACCAAGAGAGAGAGAAAGTTAGTCAAGAGAGCAGTTAACACAGTGGCTGTTGGGGTGCCAAGATATCTGAGGTGGTCAGAGCACACCATCACATGGAGTAGGGCAGATCATCCAGAGGTGGTGGAGCACCCGGGTCTGCTAGCTCTTGTGGTGGCTCCTCAAGTTCACAATTTCGAGTTGAAAAAAGTTCTGATGGATGGTGGTAGTAGTATTAATATCCTGTACTGGGATACATTTGTGCGTATGGGATTGAAGGAGTCACAGTTGCAGAAAACGTCAACAATTTTTCACGGTATAGTTCCTGGGAAATCAGCCACACCAGAGGGAAAGATTGCACTGGAGGTTGCTTTTGGCGAGTCTATCCATAATTTCAGATCAGAGTGGCTCACGTTCGAGGTAGTAAAGTTTCCAAGTCCTTATCATGCGTTATTGGGAAGGCCGGCTTACGCCAAGTTCATGGCAAGGCCGTGTTATGTGTATCTACAGTTGAAAATGCCGGGTCCCAAGGGGATCATTACAGTACATGGTAACAGAGAGATTGCAGCAGAATGCGATGAGGGGGATGCAGCCCTGGCAGAACAAACTTGTGCTAGAGAGGAGTTGAAAGCTTATAGATCAAATGTTGACCCACAGGATAACACGGCACTCAAGAAGCCAATGACAGAAGATGACAGGGCAAAGTTCAAAGCAGCAAAGGATACAAAGATGGTGGATTTTGTGCCTGGAGATTCCTCCAAGCAGTTCGCCATAGGGACAAACTTATCTGACAAATAGGAAAGCGCGCTCATCGAGTTCATCCGTGAGAATCGGGATGTTTTTGCATGGACACCTAGTGACATGCCAGGCATTCCAACTGAACTCGCTGAGCACCGCTTACATGTTGATCCTAAGGCAAGGCCGGTGAAACAGGTTTGAGAAAAATGAATGCAGAGAGAAGGAAAGCTATAGGAGAAGAGATAGCCCGGCTTTTGGAGGCCGGCTTTATCATGGAAGTGTTTCATCCAGAGTGGTTAGCTAACCCGGTTTTGGTTCTAAAAAAGAATAATGAGTGGAGGATGTGTATTGATTTCACGAGTTTGAACAAGTATTGTCCCAAGGATCCGTTTGCACTACCGCGCATCGATCAAATCGTTGACGCAGTTGCAGGCAGCGAGCTCTTGTGTTTTCTGGATGCGTATTCAGGTTATCATCAGATCAAACTTAACAAGGAAGATTGGGAGAAGACGTCGTTTATCACCCCCTTTGGTGCTTTTTGTTACAAGACCATGACTTTTGGGTTGAAGAATGCAGGAGCAACTTATCAGAGGTGTATCCAGAATTGTTTTCATGATCAGATTGGGCGCAATGTGCATGCTTATGTTGATGATGTGGTTATCAAGTCAGAAAAAGCCGGGTCATTTATTAATGACCTTGCAGAGACATTCAAGAATCTGAGAGAGTACAAGATGAAGCTTAATCCTACGAAGTGTGTGTTGGGGTTCCAGCGGGCAAGTTACTTGGTTTCATTGTGTCAGAGCGTGGAATTGAGGCAAACCCGGAAAAAATTCGTGCAATCCAGAGTTTGAAAAGGCCAGAGGAGTTGGCTGATGTTCAGAAGCTGACAGGCTGTGTGGCTGCGTTGAGCCGGTTTATTTCCCGGCTTGGAGAAAAAGCTATTCCGTTGTATAAGCTGTTGAAGAAGACAGATAATTTTGTGTGGAATCAAGAGGCAGATGAGGCCTTTGAGGCCTTGAAGAAGCAGTTGTCACAAGCGCCAGTTTTAGCGGCGCCGGGTCCCAAGGAACCCATGCTTTTGTATGTTGCAGCCGGGCCTCAAGCTGTGAGTGCCGTGGTGGTGGTTGAGCGAAAAGAGGAAGGAAAAGAGAACCCGGTACAAAGGCCGGTCTATTATGTCAGCGAGGTCCTATCAGAAGCAAAGCAGAGATACCCACATTGGCAGAAGCTAGTGTTTGGTGTTTTCATGGCTAGTAGAAAGTTGAAGCCGTATTTCAGGAGCATCCAATTACGGTGGTCAGTTCTATTCCCTTAGCAGATATCATCAGAAACTCCGAAGCTACAGGAAGAATTGCCAAGTGGGCAATTGAAATGGGGGATTATCACATTGATTATGTGCCTCGCACAGCTATCAAGTCTCAGGCGTTGGCAGATTTTCTTAATGATTGGACACAGTTGAATGCACCACCTCTCACCCCGAGTCTCAAATCTTGGGTTATGCATTTTGACGGGTCTAAACAAGAGCAAGGTTCAGGAGCTGGAGTGGTGTTAACTTCTCCCAAAGGTGACAAGTTGAGTTATGTTTTGCAAATTCACTTTGATTGTACCAATAATGTGGCAGAGTATGAGGCCTTGTTACATGGTTTGCGTATGGCAAAGGAGATGAACATCAAGCGTATTAAGTGCTATGGGGATTCAGATCTTGTGGCGCAGCAAGTTTCAGGAACTTGGGACAGAAAAGATGCAACTATGGCGGCTTACAGGCGAGAGGTGGATAGAGTAGCTGGGTTCTTCTCAGGCTATCAGGTGGATCACATTGACCGCAGGAAAAACGATGCTGCAGATGCTTTGTCAAGACTCGGCTCACGCAGAGAGCCGGTTCCACCTAACGTTTTCTTGGACGAGCTATGGGCTCCATCAGTCAAGTCCCAGGATGAGGAAGAGTTGGTAGACCCGGATTCGCAGCTGGTGGCTGTAACCCGGGAAATTCCAGAGTGGACAGAACCGTATCTTGCATATCTTTTGAGAGGGGAGTTGCCCCAGCAGGAAGTCATAGCCCGGCAGATCGTGCGCCGGTGCAAGGCCTATGTGGTCATAGATGGTGAGTTATATAAGAGAAGTGTTTCAGGGGTATATCAGAGATGTGTGTCTGGAAAGGAGGGCCGGCAAATTTTGAAGGAAATTCACGAGGGAGATTGTGGTCATCATGCTTCAACCAGGTCCTTGGTTGCAAAAGCTTTCAGGCACGGTTTCTTTTGGCTCACAGCCCAGGCAGATGCAGAGCGCTTGGTGAATAGATGTGATGGATGTCAAAGGTATGCAAGACAGATTCATGTGCCGGCTCAGGAGTTGAGAACAATACCTTTGACTTGGCCCTTTGCAGTTTGGGGGCTTGATATGGTGGGTCCTTTCAGCATGTCTCCTTGTAAGAAAACCCACCTCCTCGTTGCCATTGACAAGTTTACCAAGTGGGTTGAGGTCATGCCTGTTACAAATTGTGAGGCGGCAACAGCAGTGAAGTTTTTGAAGCAGATCATACACAGGTTTGGGTATCCCCATAGTATTATCACAGACAATGGTACTAATATGTCCTTGGGAGAGATGGCAAAGTTTTGTGGAAACAATGGTATACGTTTGGATGTTGCTTCTGTGGCTCATCCTCAGGCCAATGGGCAAGTTGAACGAGCTAACCAGGAGTTACTCAGAGGATTGAAACCACGTCTCCGGGTCCCGTGTCTCAGAGCCGCCGGAGCGTGGGTGGAGGAATTGCCATCAGTTGTTTGGGGAATCAATACAACACCAAACAGATCCACAAAGATGACCCCTTTCTTCATGGTGTATGGGGCAGAGGCAGTTTTGCCAAGTGATATTATTCATGACTCGCCTCGCGTGGCGGCTTACGTGGAGACAGAAAATGAGAAGACCCGGCAGGATTCTGTTGACCTGCTGGAGGAGAATAGAGAGCAAGCATTGGAAAGATCAGCAATTTATCAGCAAGATTTGAGGCGGTATCACAGCCGCCGGGTTAAAACTCGCACCTTCCAGGAAGGTGATCTAGTGTTGCGATGGGTGCAGTCCAAGGAAGGGATGCACAAGTTATCTCCTCCTTGGGAAGGGCCCTTCATCATAAGCAAGAAATTGAACAATGGTTCATACTATTTGGTGGACGCTAGAGAGAAATCAGAGACAGTCAATGACTCAACACACTCTACCTTTTCTATGGAAGAGCGTGAGAGGCCGTGGAACATTGCGCAGCTGCGCCCATATTATACTTAGCATGAAAAAGATGTATCAGATGTAACACACGATGTAACAGGCAGCAGGTTTCAGACGCGCTCTTTTCCTTACCAGGGTACCTAAGGGGACTGGAAGGTTTTTAATGAGGCGGCTTGCTGACCTAACCTTTTCTATCAATAAAGTGAAGGTTGAAACAGAAATTTGTCTTGTCTCAGTTTATGTTTCAGTTTTATAAGCCGGTTATTTTTCTTTGTTCTATATGTATTGTGGCAGTTCTTGGTCAAGCTTGGTCCTGGGGGCTTGTCATTGAGATAGCTAAAGTTATTTCCCCAGGACCCGGCTCATAAGTATCCCCGGGTTTCAGTTTTAGTTGCAGTTGTTTAAGTTTTTTATTTTTGAGGATGCCCAGAGAGTGCGTCCCACCAGTATTTTGGATCAATGGGGTACTGAGGCATAAGCCCTTTACTTTATAAACATTGATCCAGGTCTTGGGGGCTCTTACTGCAAAAAGTCTGTAGCTGCAATCCCAAGACCCGGCTTTTATGCCACTAGTATTCTTGGTTATCTTGCTGTGTAGCTGATGTGACTCGCACTTATATGGCCTGATTGCACACCTGGAAACTCAATCAACCATGAAGCCCATTGGGACTTGGTTTGACCCTGTTTTTCTCAGAGAAGTTGCGCCAGGATATCCATGCGAAAGCCGGCTCACAGTTAAAGAAACCAAAAGGGTCATCAAAACCACAGAAGATAAGCAATTGGATATTTCAATGTCATGTGATTCCACATAGTTTCACCAAAGTTTAAAACAAGTGCAAAAGCACACATCACAGGCATGGTATCAGAATAGCTAAGTTATTACAATAAAGTGCCCCAAGGGCCGAATGATATAAGTTTTCTAGCAGAGACACAGCATCTGCATAAGTTAAGAGCCGGCTTCTGGAGCCGGGTTAGTGGAAGGAGTTGTAGCTGGGGTGCCGTCTTTGGCGCTTGCCGAGTCATCCTTGGCCGTCTCTGCTTCTGCTTCCCGGGTCTTGGGGGCTCCGTTGTTGCGCCATGTCACAAGCTGAAGAGATTGGAAGTAGTTTTCATCTTCATCTTCCACTGGTGCGCGCGATGGAGGTGGCACAGTAGGAGTTGAGGAGCTAGGCGTAGCAGAAGCACTAGGAGCACTGGGGTCTGTAGCAATTGATTCCTTGTAGCTTTGCAGGAGGTCAATGCGCTGAGGTTCTTCATCAATAATCTCCTCATTGGTCTCGCTGTAGCCGTATTGTATGGAGTTCAGTTTCAGACCATTGGCAATTTGGGTGGCCACGTGCCGGGTTTGCTTCACAGCCCGGCCGTAAGACTTCCTGTCAAAGGGAGTGCCATCTGCATTAAACTGGGGAAATCCTGAAGCAAGGGGACCCGGTTCTAAGTTGGGATAATAGGCCTTGGCCAAAGCCAAGCTGCGCATTGCCCCGGCTCTGCACGCGGACCTCTTCAGCAGTTGGATCCAATTTGGCATTGTGGACAGATGACCCAGTACTTCAGTGTAAGTGCTGGGCGGGTTTTCCCAATTCCTTACGGTCTTGATTACTTCACAGCTTCCAAAGTATAGTTGACGCACCAGTGTATACATGCATTTGATTTTGTCCATTGCGGTCTTGCGGATGTTACCGTCACGTGCACCTGCAAAGTGGAAACCAGTGTAAGGCATAGTTTATATGCCGGGTCTGGTACAGGAAAATTTACCGGGTTTGAGAGGGTTGTGCTTACCAACAAGGGAGGCAACCATGGCATTAATCATCTTCTTCAGGCGGGTCAGCTCACTGGTAGTTGCATCAAACTTCTGTTGAAGATTGGTCAGCTGCTCCTGGAAGTTCTCCTCATGCTCTTGCATGTCTCGCTTCAGATCGGCATTTTCTTGTGTCAAGGCAGCTATTTTTTCTTCCAGGGCCTGAAGTTGGTTTGCTCCTTCAGCCCGGGTCTCAGTCTCAGCTTTTAAGGCTCCTTGGAGCCGGGCCACTTCTTCATTGGCTTGGCTCACATGTTCCTGTTGAAAAGAAAGACGTGTACAGTTCAGCCTCAGGTTGCCAAGGAATTATCAAGCCTGGGACTTGGGGGCTACAAGTTTAAAAAGTTTATAAGTAAAGAGTAATAGTCCCAGGTTGCTGTGGACAGCTAACCCGGCACTTGGGGGCTACAGTGTTTGAAGTTCTAATTTATGTATGGACTAAAAGGTGTGAAAAAACAGTCCCAGGTTGCTGCGGGCAGCTACCCGGCACTTGGGGGCTACAGTGTTCAAAATTTCTTTAGTGCACTGTGCAGTTTTTTTTTAGATAATGCAAGTGTTAAGTCCCAGCTTGTCATACATAGACAACCCGGGCCTTGGGGGCTATGGATTTGAAATTTCTGCCTAAGTTTTTTTCTGTTAAAGCACCAAGCTCATCAACAAGTGATATTCTTGGTGCTTGGGGGCTAGTAAGAGTATGGTTACACAAGAAATAAGAAGGTAAGTAAAGTTGAGAGATTACCTGGTATCGTTTTTGAAGCAGAGAGACCAGTTCAGTTTCCAGGGTTTTGTGGTGAGCAAGGCGAGAAAAATATTCTTCGCACAAAGCCGGCGTAGACATGGAGTTCAGAGCCGCCAATCCAAAGAAGGAACCGGGTCTTTGCCTTTTGCACTGGGATCCACCTTGATTTCTGGAGCGGTGACCTTGGCGATGGCAGTAGATACGCCAGGAGCTGGGCCTTGCTTGGACCCGGTGATCTGGACTTCCGGGTCAACATCTTTGGTCCCAGATCCATGCCCGGGTGATTGTGCATCTGGACTTGTTTCTGGAGCAGCAGGTGGAGGACTTGGTGGTGTGGCTATCACGTTCTCTGCGCCAGATTCTTCCTTCTGGGCTTGCTCTTCAACATGTACTTCCATTTGGGAAGGTTCAGCTGTAGCAGGTGGAGGAGAGGCAGCTGGAGAAGATTCCGGGTCTTCCTCCACGATAGCTTTGGCACTGAAACAAAAGAAAGGTGGTTAGATACAGAAAAGACTGCAAAGTAGTGAAAACTGAAAAGACAGGAGAATAGTTCTAACCCGGCATTTATGTGGAAATCCTCGGGCGTGCTAACAGCGTCCGAGGAAGAATCTGATACACGAGAACGTTTAGGGACCCGGATTTTGCCAGCCAAAGGATACTTTTTGCTGGGCGTCTTCTGGATCGATTTGGCCCAGCTTGATAAAGAACATGGAGGGATACCTGTGCTCAGAGTGACATGGCTTGCAGAGGACCGGGTCCGCGGTTTCTTGTTGGCTTCAGCTTCCTTCTCAAGTTCCTTTTCCTGTGTTGGTATTTGAGTTTGAGATGAGTTCATCATGCAAGTTGAGAAACGAGAAAATGGCACCTTTGCAATTGCAGCTCGGGTCCTCTTTTGAGGAGTTGGTGCAACAGCTTGTGGACCCGGCGGTACGTCAGGAGCCGGGTCGTTGAGGCCTGGAATAAAATGAGCCGGGTTGTCAGCAGAAGAGTCCTTTTGGGGACTTCGTTGTTAATCAGCTCGAGGAAGAGCCGGCCTACGGAGTCTGGCTCACCTTCTTCTTCTTCATCTTGATCATCACTTTCTGTGTCCTCCTCAGCAGAGGACGTAGGGGTGTAATCTGCACTCCACCACTTGGGGTCCTGACAAAAAGAAGAAGGTATCAGTAAGATAGTTTGCAAGAAATACCGGGTTACAGTTAAAGAAGTGAGTAGATGACAAGTTGTACCGTAGGAGGTTTGTTCTTGGTGCTGAAAGGGGCGAGCCCGTTCATAGCAATATCAGTCTTCTTTTCGCCAAGGAGCCTCTTGGCGTTCTTCACGATCTGATCCTCTAACAGTGTGATTTCTGAGTAACGCATGTCATCAGTGGTCTCTTCTGTGTATTCATGGAAGAGCCGGGTCCTGATGCTGAGAGGTTGGATGAACCAACCAACCCAGCATTTCACCAGATCAGTTCCACGAAGGCCGTGGGCTAGTAGGGCTCTGGCCCGGCAGTGGATGCCTTCAAGTGCTTCCCGCTTCTCCGGGCTAGCATAGCTGTTCATCTTTGAATTGTACACAAGAGGGGAATTTCTGAAGGCCGGGAATTTGGCCTCATCAGCTCAGGAGAGGTATCCTTGCAGTAGAAGTAAGTGTTCTGCCACCCCTTAGGGTGGCTGGCCAAAGCAAGAGCCGGGAAAGTGCATTCTTTGCGGCGTTGAATAGACACGCCCCCGTACGGACCAAGAGGTTGATTTTTTCGAGATGGGTTGCAATAGAAGATTTCAAGGAAAAAGTCGAGAGACGGAGGTATTTGGAGATAATCCTCACAGAAAACGACGTAGTTGCTAATGTTCAAAATGGAATTGGGCGCCACATCCATGGGAGTGAGCCCGTAGTATTGAAAGACTTGGCGGAAAAAGAGGGAACCCGGGGGGCGGAGACCCCGGGTCACATGATCTAAGAGCACAACGACCTCACCTTTTTCTGGTGTGGGCCGGGTCTCCTCCCCAGGTGCGCGCCACTGGATCTCGTTCTGAGCGGGAGTTCGCCCCGGTTCACGAAGGATTGGAGGGTCGTTTTTGTAGCGCTGGACCTCGTCCAGTTCACTGGAGCGGCTGCGGGAGCCGCGGATCCAGATGCACCAGCAGCAGTACCAGAGGGTTTCTTTGCGAGCTTTTTGGCCGCACGGGGCCCTCCAGATTTTATCTTCTCTTTCGTCATGGATTTCAGCTCTGGAGGACAGAGCGCAACAATGGCGTTATGAACCCTAGCTTTAGGTGCGGATGTGAATAATGAAATACGGAGCCAATCTAGAAGAAATAAAGGTTGGAATCGGATGCGCGGAATGGATAAAAGTAAGAATCGAGGTTACCTTGGAGATTGAACGAGATTGAAGGGCGCGATTGAAGATCGGAGTTCCGGCGGCTGCGGTGGCAGTGACGCGAGCGTGAGGTAGGGGATGAACGTGAGAATGGGGAAACTTACTCTGGGGGTCGTGGCCAGATACTTATAGCCACGGTGAAAACCCTAGGGGTATTGCGGTAAAAGTGAGCGGATAAGATAAGTATCTTCTCCGGGAAGCCAGCGACAAACAGACAGGACAAAAGGAATATTCTTTGACTCCAGTTATGACTAGCAAGTGGCCCAGTTGAGTTGAGATTTTCGTTAAGTGTTGGGTGAGAGACCCGGAGACATCTGACCTAGTATGAGAAAGCCGGGTTACGGTATGACCCGCCAAGAAGAGCTGGCCCAGTTAAGCAGAAAGATAAAATAGTGCATTATATGTATTTGTTGTTTTTGTATTTCAGGTGGTTAACCCGGCAAGCCAGGGTACCAGCATTGATCAAGGAAGCGACACAAAGTTGGAAGCAAAGCATGGCAACCTGGTTACCTGGTTAACCTGGGGGCTACTGATGGAGGGATAATAACCCGGTAGGCCCATGAAGAGGGAAACGTGACCCGCCAGGAAGGAGGCCCGGTCAGGCCAGTTAGCCCTCAGCACGGGCCGGGTTATGTTTCTGGGCCGGCATCTTGGCGGTGACCCGGCTAAGGAAGGTGATATTCTGGAAGGTACAAGAGGCGGTTCGAGACTTGGAATGCACGAAGAATAAAGGAGCTAGGATAGGACTTGGAGTTCGGGTAGAACCCGGCTCTATTGTGTACGCGGTCAGAGGGCCCGGTATCTATATAAACCGGCCCCTGAGCCATAGCTAGCAAGACTTTGATAATCCCCAAGCTTTAGGCGAGAGAACCATCGAGAGAGACACACAAGCTTTGTAACCTAGATCGAGATCCGGCTCTGTTGTCGTAGCCGGGTTATCGAGATCGAGACCAAGATTAATAATAAGATAGCAGGAAGTAGGTCTTTATCTCCAATGGAGAGGCCGAACCTGGGTAAACCTGTGTCCCCTGCAATGCTAAACAATCTCCCAGACGCCAGTGTCGCCTTGCCCAAAAACTCAAGCTACCCCAAAGTAGCATCTGCCGTGTTATCTACCCCACGACAGTCTCGTTGCCCTCTAGAGTGGGCAGCAGCTTCTTTCGTGCGGCACGCTTGGGAGCAGCAGTGCCGGCGACAGTCGCAGGCAGCGACCAGTAGTTCTCGTCAGCCTGGATGAGAGAAATATAAGTTGCAGTGTTAAGAAAAGGAATGCGACTCAATTACGAAGGCGAAAAGACAGAGAAGAGGAGTTACCTCAAAAGGCTTGTTGGTAACACTGAAAGGGGCAAGCCCCACCTTATCGAAGGAGATGTCCTTCTCCTCAGTCACGCGGGTGACAAATTCCACCCAATCCTCAGGCCTCCAGTCCGAAGCCTTGATACGATCAACGTCAGCAGAGGTGCCTGTGCATTCAAGGAAGGATCGCTGTCGTGGACTCACGGGCTGGATGCGCCATTTGGTCCAGCAAGAGAGAAGATCAAGGCCAGTAAGACCATGACCTATTAAGGCGCGGACTTTGATTAGCGACTCATTGATGAAGGACATGGACGAGTCGCGGGGTTTTGATTTCAGTGCCTCGGTAGGCACGAAGAGGGTGTTAGACCAGGAGGGAAGGCGAGTTTCGCCCTCCGGTGAAGTATCTTGGCAATAAAAGAAAGATTTTTGCCAAGCCCTGGGTCGATTCGCCAGGGCTAGCTTGGGAAGGCAAGAATTCCTATGGCGCTGAAGAGAGATGGCGCCGACCTGAACGTAGGCGCCACCCTTGGAGACAAGTTGGCTGTTGCAGGTGAAAGAGGCCAGCCACAGATCGATGTTGGGGGCTATGCCAAGGTAATCCTCGCACAGCACGTGAAAATTGCTCACCTGGAGCATTGAGTTGGGCCCGATGTCGTGAAGACGGAGGCCTAGGCGTTGCAGCAAATTGCGGAAGAAGGGAGAACCTGGCGGCGTGAATCCACGCTCCACGTGCTCCACGAACATCACCAGCTCGTTGGGCTTGGGGCGCGGCTCGATTTCATCGCCTGGCGCCCGCCAGACGCCGTCCCCCTTCGGCGGCAAGAAGCCAGCCTCGGCCAGATCCGCAAGAGTTTCCTCTGTTACCCAGGATCCTTCCCAGTTGCAGGAGATCTAGCGCCTATTGTCAGATGGCTTCGCCTTGGGCGCCATTGCGAGGGAGAGATTGAATTGGGGAACTAGGCTCGGGTCGAGGAAGAAGACGGCGCGGCTAGGGATGAGAAGATTGCAAGGGCAAATGGATAATGACCTAGGTGGCCGCAGCTTATAACTGAAGGGGCCCGCAACTAACGGCATTATCTGTGCTCGCAACCAACGGCACAATTTGCGCCCGCAAAAAGAGTAACGGTCCGCAATTAAAGGAAACAGAATATTTCCAGAAGGAGAGATGAGTCGCGCGGATGAGTCACAGTGCTGAATCACATGAGTCAGGAGATTGGTCAGAACGTTTACAGTGCGGCTTAGAGACCATTTCAAGAGGCCAGAAGATTCTCACCGTAAAGTCCTAACCAATCTTGGGGGCTAATGTCGGGGGAATACTTTCTGGATTAACCCGCGGCCCAGTGCGACTTAACTTACTCGCACGGATGAAGGCACACTCGGGAACAAGCCCAATATTGAACCGCCATAAGGAGAAAGATCTAGAAGACAAATCCCGGAGGACGTGAAGACCAAGTAGTCTCCGAGTAGGCCTCTGTGGATATATTCCTTATGGGGAAGTTTCCTTTTGTAACCTAGCGAGCCTCTGTGTATATAAAGAGGACTCGCAGGACTTAGAGCAGGTCAAGCTATCAAGCCCCAAACCCAAGCTCATACGGCGAGTACCAGATCGGATCGCCTCCATTGTAACACCTCGATTATCATATCAATACCAATCTAGGGTAGGCGGAAGTAGGTCTTTTACCTCACATTGAGGGGGCCGAACCTGGGTAAATCTGTGTTGATCTTTGTTCCTGCGATCCCAAGCTCGGAGATGCTTGACTCGCGTAATCCCACACCTACGAAGTCATCTATGACACCTGACGTGACAAACCCACGACACCGAGTCAGGGAGCGCTGACTGGTCTTCGTTCTTCCTCGAGTCAACGCGGATCGGTACTACCGGGATCGGCCCGGTACTACCGCTGCTGCCTTTTTTGTCTGCAACGGGCAGATTTTTGAGAGGACCTTTTTAAGGGGGTTTCTTCCCCAACGGTTCGCTCACCTCTTGAGCTAGCTTTTCCCCTCTCTCTCCTCCATTGTTGACCTTTGGAAAAGCTTGCCGTCCTCTCAATCCCTCCCATGATTCTTGCATATCTTTGAGGGAATTTGAGAGGAGATCTAGATCTACATATTCATCCAATCCATTTCTCCTCTAAGTGAGGGGAACCTAGTAGATCGTGATCTTGAAGTTCCATTTGTTGAGTTCTTCCTTGTTCTTCCTCTCTTCTCCCCCCACAAGCATTAGTTGCTTTTGGTGGGATTTGGGAGTGAAGGATTTGACCACTTCTAGTGGTCTTGCCTTCTTGCCTCTTGGGTACTTGGGGTGCCCTAGAGCTTGTCCTCTTGGGTACTTGGAGTGCCCTAGACGGTCCTTGTTGATCTCGGAGTTTTGGTGGCTCGTGGGATAGTTGGGAGCCTCCAATTAAGTTGTGGAGTCGCGCCCCAACCTTGTTATTCTTGTGGCTTTGGGAGCCACGGGAATTCGGTGAGAGCCTCCAATTAAGTTGTGGAGTGTGCCTCATCCTTGTCCGGGTTCGGTGACCACCCTCAAGTGTCCCATAGTGGTTCGTGGCACTCCGCATTGGTGGAGGCACGAAGGAGATTACGGTGTGCCATTTGACGGCTATTCGGGGATCACTTTGTGACTCCGCACCGCTCCAACGCAGACGTAGCTTCCATTGGGAAGTGAACTTCGGGATAAATCATCGTCTCCAAGTGCCTCGGTATTTCTATACCCGAGCTTCTTACTTATGCTATTTACCTTGTGATAGCCATCGAGCTTGAAGTAATATATCATGCTATCACATATTTGCTTATCTTGTTTAGCTTAAGTTGTTGGTGCACATAGGTTAACCTAGCTTGTTTAGGTTTCGTCCTTGATAAATTAACGTTAGTTCTATTCCGCATTTATTCAAGCCTAAACCGCAAAGAATTTTAATCGCCTATTCACCCCCCCCCCCTCTAGGCGACATCCGTGTCCTTTCAGTATGTAGTAGTGGAAGACAGTTTTCCCCACGAGGGGTGACTCGAGGGTTTAATATCGAACTCTCGGGGAACCAGTATTTCAAGCGTTATCTCCTTATCCTTCTCTTGAGAACCTGCAACAAAATAAATTGTTTTGTGCCCTCAACCTCACCAAGTGGTTGTCAAGCACAAGGTGTGAGAATGATAATAAAATAAATATGCAAACAGTAGTAAATATGCAATGATGGTAAAATAAATATGCAATGATGGTGGAAACAATGGTAAAGGATATTTTTGGTTTTTTTAATAATGTATGCAAGATGTGAAAGTGTTTTTGTATTTTTGGATTTAAAAATGGCAGCAAACAAAAGTGGTGATAAAAGTGTTGTAAAGGTGTTTCTTATGATTAAAAATGGACCGGGGTTCATGGTTTCACAAATGCACTCTCTCTTGACAACGTGGTAGACAATGGAACACTAAAATTAACATGAAAGATGGCAAGACATGGTTTGACAAGTTATTAATAATATGGACATCACGTCATAACATAGAGATCTCAACTATAAGTTGTTCTCTCTCTTATGCTCCACCAAGATGCGAACTAAATCATAACACCTTAATAATTAAGATAAATCAGAGCATAGCAATAAGTTCAATGACATGAAGTTAAAATAAGAACATGCTAGATCTAGTCATGGAGGTAGTGGCCAAGGTCACATCCACTCTCCGGTAGCATGGTATTTTTGTTTATCCCTAGTGAGGCAACAAAGTAAGGTAGAAAACCCAAGTGGATCTCAGAACTATCTGTCACGTTCACTGCACTAGCCACCCCTGTTACTCCAACTAATGCACACGTTCCCCCTCACATGCTCTCATAAACATGTTTGATCATGACAAGTAAATAAGAACGGGGTACATAATATGCATCTACTTTCATAACTGAAACAAAACCATTGCAATCTCAAACATGTATTAACTCATAATAAAGATCCACCACAAAGGAATTACATAGATGACCGTAATCATGTTCAGCAGCTCATACGGTACTAATTAGTGAAGCTCATAGAGAGGAGAGATACATAAGTTACTTCCACAAACCCATAGTCCAGGGGTGGACTACTCCCTCTTCATCATGGTGTCGGTGGAGATGTTGTTGGAGAAGGAGGAGACCACGCCGGCAGCGCTCCGCCGGAGTTTTCCCCCTCCAATTTTCAGCTCCAGGTCTCTGTTTCGTGGTTTCTGTGTTTTGGCGGCGCTCCCTTTCGCGAAAGCCCTGGGGGGGGTCTATATATAGTCGTTTTTAGGTCAAGACGAATCTTCGGGAAGAAGGATCGACGGCAGCGGAGGCCCGAGGGCCAAAATGAGGGGTCCCACGCGGTCAGGGAATCTGGCCGCGTGGGCCCACTTGTTTTGCCCTTCCGGTCTTCGTTTCTTCGTTTCCTTTGCGACTACATTTCGTTCCTTCCAAAAAAGTGATCCCGTAAAATCTCAGGTCATTATTACGTGATTTGTTCGCCTGAAATGTAAAATATAGAAAAAAAGGAAAATTGTTAATTATCCCCAAAACTCAATATAAATCATGAATATAACCCTTATATGATGCGAATAACATGGAATAACATGTAATAAAATGTAAAGTTCATGTATGCATTTTACATGCATCAATTATATGGTTTATACTGTTGATACCTGGCCACCTACAATAATGCGGCATCCGGCGCTGGCTGCGGGGAGAAGATGCCGAGCGCCCACGAGCCCTTTTGGTGCCGCTGACTCGACGCCGCTGTCATTATTAGTTGGATCATTTGCGTTGCGTCCTAGAGTACTGAAAAGTAGAATACATGCAAAGCGCGCCATCCTCTTTTAGTAGACCTTGTACAGACTGAAAAGTAGTGAGCGGCATAACTGCCAAATCGGTATGAACAGAGCTCCATAGCATTATTGAATATTTTCCTGGAGAACGTACGTCTGAACGTCCTGCTGTCTCCCAAAAAGGACCCACAAACACTGGTTAGTGGTTAGCCATGAAGTCATCCGACGATAATCAATCAAGATTAATCCCTGTAACTCAGCATTGGGTACACATTTGTCCGGATCACAATCAAATGGGGTCAAGGTCTTCAACTCTCAACAGAGCCATCATCTGTTCTCAGACAGATATCAGAATGATTTTTTTTTTTGAAACCTGGCGGAGAGCTCCCGCATTGCATATAAGAAGAAGAAATGATCCAGTTAATAAGGGAAACCGGATCCAAAAACCATACAACACACGGTTAATTAAGGAAAACCGTCGAAAACCACAAACACCCTACTTGTAATCAAGGCACATCATCCGAGCCTGACACAAGAGTCCCTAGGCGCAAGACGAACTTAGACCCCTTGTGCTCAGTCAAACCGGACGCCGCAACCACAACAGCACTCACGCAACAAAGGTAGAACTCGCGCCTAGCCTTCTGGGAAAATAAATTAAACATTAGCCAGTAACAACTCGCGAACAGCCTGGATCGCCATCGGCGAGAAAGGCTTGTTGCACATCTGCATGCAAGGCTTCATCTTCTCCTGCACATCTTCCTCGGTGACTTTCTTTGAGATCTTTTCCTTTGGCAAATGTCCGAACGACTCTGCCAACCTATATTCAGCGCGCTTGGCAATCGGGATGTTGCAATCCTTGTTCTTCTTCTCCAACCGTCCACTTCGCCTCTCGGCAAAGGTGGAATCCCCTTCAACCTGCAATTGAATCGGGGCATCAAGCAAGGAAAGCGGCGCCGTGCAACTGAAGTTGTTCAAGAGCTCATCTAGCAAAGTGGGCGAAGTCAGGCCAAACGGCGAGCCACCGCGACCCAAAAAATCGTCGGGTCCTGGCGCGTCAACTCCGCAAGCACCTCCCCCACCGGACTAACCGGCACAACCTCCTCAGCCAGCTCCAAGCCTTTGAATGTAGCCACGACTTGATCACTTTGGTCTTGCTCCTCCATGGCCTGAGGCACCGTCGCGGGTAGAGCAATGTGTAAGTCAGGAGGATCATCTGTGGCCTGCCCCATCACATCACCATCCAGCTCAGACAAGCAGCCAGCCCTAGCCACATCACTAGCATGGGCAAGGCTTCCGCCGATAGCCTCCATTAGCTCCCACAGGCCAGCGACCTGCTCACTCCAACCCTGCACAGCGGCAACTAGATCGCGAAGGGGTTGGAACACCTCCTCCAAACGAGCGGCGAAAATGGCCTGCAGCTCAACGCCCAACGCCTCCGCCTGAGACGCAAGCAGAGGCTGCAGCAACCCGGAGCGACTGCTGGAATGCCAGTATCCTGCTCAGCGACAACCGAAGCCCAAGAAGGTTGAGTAGGAGGGGCTGCAAGCGAGTGGCCGCAAGGACGAGGTGCATCGCCAACCGGCATGTCCCTCGGCCGACCTGGAGGCGCTGGAGGAGCTCCATCTCCTCGAGCAGAGGCAGCAGGCGAGTGGGCATGGTGGCGCACCTCGCAGTCCCGCTCGCGATGGCCGGAGCAGCGACAATGTAGGCACCTGACAGGGCCATGGCAGTCAGCGACAAAATGGTCCGGCGACAAGCAGCAGAAGCAGAGGCCGAAGGTCCTCTGCTTGAAGGCGTGGGAGAGTCCCGTTTCCTTCCTGGGCGGCGGAGCAGGCGCCTTCTGCAGTCTCGGGCGATGCCGACCCCCAACCTCCACCCATCCCCGCTCCGCCGGCGCCGAGAGGACCTCAGAGATGTGCACCGGTGTGAAATCAGGAGGAAGCCGAGCAGGGGAGGCGGCAGGAGGATCCTGGAGGCTCCAACACCTCCAACCGCAGCAATGGAGACGTCAGGAGACGTAGCTCCTACAGTCCTACTCCACCAACCCCAGCAACAGAGGCAGCTCCAGCCTCCATGAGCGTCCCGCCAGCGGTGAGGCCCAGCAGCTCGGGCGAGGTCCCAGGCACCTTCTCCAGCGCATCCGACCCCAAATCCCCTGCACCGGAGCCTACCACCGGAGAGTTGGCTCGAGAAGGATCTGGATCGGGGCAGGCCGCAAGGGAGATGGGACGAGGAGGTGGGGCAGGGGCTGAGGAGGGGACTTCGGTGGTTGGGGAGGCCATGGGGCATGGCCAGGAGGGCGGAGGCGCAGGCGGGGCGGAGTTAAGCGGTGGTGGCGGCGGCGGCGGCGAAGGCCGCGCGGTCGCCAGGTTGGTCGCGGGAGCTAACCTAGCTAAGCGGTTTATCAGAATGAACTTCAGTCACTGTATTATATTGGCTTATTTCACATCATATCACCGAATATATTGGCTTATTTCACATCATATCAGGCTAATCACCAGTCCAACACAAATCTCGGTTGCATCTGACACTGACCACGTGATTGACGCACACCCATCCGTTGCAAACTACTCCAGTAGCTGTTCCCAGCAGCAACAAGATTCTTTCCTCAATGAACCAACAGCCGAACCAATTTTACAGCTTGCCCAATCGACCCAAACAATGAAGAGAGGAGACTACAGGTACAACCACCGGGCCAGTACACGAAGAATCCCCTCGAACTACTAGCTACGCACAACCTGCCTGCAAGTCGTCTCTAATCCAACCAATGGCCACAAATTTGTACCAGTATACAGAAAGCTACACCTAGAGCAGTATGTATGTATGTGCAGGAAGAAGCTTTATCAGGCGAGGATGTAGTAGGGCCGGTCGCCGTCGATGCCGGCGGCTCCGGCGGCGTCTTGAGGACGACGTAGACGGAGTAGACGATGCCGGGGACGTAGCCGAGCAGCGTGAGCAGCAGGGAGATGAAGAACTGCGACTGTGCGTACACGGAGAGGCGGAGAAGATATAGTTTCAGAAAATCACCATGACGACAATTGCGGAGCTAGCTGAATTAGGAAGGGAGCGGTGGTCGTTGGTTGCTTACGCTGCAGCAGCCTTAGCGGAAGAAGACGCCGAGCGGCGGAGCACCGCGGCGAGGATGGTCTCCAGGCACGTCGAGCAGCCGCCGGAGCTCATCCTCGCACCGGACAACTCGGCTCAGCAGAATGGTGGTCGGGGAGAGGTGGCTCAAGCTTTAAACCAGAGGAGTCAGCAGCCAGCAAGCAAGCAAGGGATCAGAGGAATGATGCGGCATCCGGCGCTGGCTGCGGGGAGAAGATGCCGAGCGCCCACGAGCCCTTTTGGTGCCGCTGACTCGACGCCGCTGTCATTATTAGTTGGATCATTTGCGTTGCGTCCTAGAGTACTCATGTAGCCAACTAACTATGCGAATTTCCGGCTCAGAATATTCCGCGTGTCCGGTACTGAACTACAGATCCGCGATCAGGCAGCTTAACTTAATTGCACACAGTTTTGTTATGTCGATCGAGCTCGACGTATCGGGTCTTTCGTTCCTTCACGTTTTCGCTGTACTGGCCTAGTCTTCGCGCAGTACACTGAAAACGGTTTTTCCCTCCCCCTCCTCTCTCCCCCGAGGCGGCGGCGCCGCGCCGCCCCCGGGGAGCTCCCCTCCACACCGCCCTCCTCCCCTCCCCTACAGCGCCCCCTCCTACCGCCGCCGTCGCGAGGACGCCGCGGGGTAAAGCCCCTGTGGTGATGCGGCGGCGGCGGCGCAGTCCTCCGCCTGCGGGAACGTGTGGGGGCGGCGGCGTCTACTCCCTCCTCCTCCAAAGGCAGTGCGCAGCGGGGTGGCGGTGGCCAGGGGATCTCCGGCGGCCGGCGGCGGATGAGATCTTGGCTGTGGTGCGATCCGATCTGGGTCCGAGGGGTTCAGATCGAGATCCACAGCGGCTGCGCCTCGTCTCGACAACGGCAAGAAGAGACCACCCTGGGTCTTCTTCGCGGCATGAGGACGTCGGGGTCTTTGGCCCGGGCATGGTGGTGGTGGCTGCCTTCTCCTCCGAAGGCGGTCGACCAGGCTGTCTGCTTGCGGCAGGGAGGCGGGAAGGCGGTGAGGAGATGGCGGCGTGCCGCCGGCGAGGGCAGTGCTTGTCCCCTCCGATGCTATCCCGCTGGAGTTCTTAGCCGGGGCGGCGTTTCCTTTGCTGCTCCGACCGGCGGCGTGGGGGCCTGCCTGGTGTGCTCAATAATGGCGGTGGTGCTTGGTTCTTTTTCGCGCAAAGATGAAGATCTACCGGATGTTGGTCCCCATCGAACTTACTGGACGGTCGTGTTCCGGAAGGCTCCGCCGGCGAACTCCATTGGGCGTTTCATGCCTGGAGATTGCTGGATCGGGTGGTATTCGGTCGGACGCACCCATGTTTTATCTGACCGTTTGGTTTCAGAGGGAGCGCTTTGAAGCTCTGCTGGTTGTTAATATCATGGAGCACGCTTTCTCGTTCCATGGTGCTGGCGGAGAATGACATGGAAGGCGAGTTCAGAGGTCTGGCAATGGTGGTTTGATTCTTTGTGCTGATGAGGAATTGGCTTGGTGTTTCATGACTTGGAGCAGCGGCATGTAAGTGGGGGCGACAAAACGTCCTACCTTTCAGGGTGAAAATCCAAGGTCTGGCCTTAATTGGTTGTGCCTGACAGTGGTCTTGCTGAAGACATTGTTTTGAGAGTGAGGATTATCTTCAGGGTGAAAACCAAGGCCTGGCCTTAATTGGTTGTGCCTGGCACTGTTCTTCTTGAAGGCGTTGCTTTTGAAGATTTGGACATCAGGTGTTGTTTTGGTGGTGGTTGCGCGGCTGCTGCAAAGACTGTAACTCTTTAGCGGGACTTTTCTTTTTATTTCTTCTTCTTTTTGTCTTTTGCCTGTGTGCATCCGTAATGGCTTCTGTTATTGCGTTGTTGCAGAGTCTGGGTGCATGTTCTATCTTCTCGATATTAATAAACACTCTTTATCTAAAAAAAAAGAACCCAACAGTTCTCTCTCTCTCAAAAAAAAACCAACAGTTAAGTTAATATGGCGTCTCGCTCTCTCACGTGTGGCACCGTGGGATTAGTTGAGGTTATGGCGCGAGATCTGCGGCATGTTTGGAGCTGTTGGATTAATTTAGGGTTTACTTCTGCTCCATAACGGCTTCATTGATGCAGATCTCTAGCGGCTAGGGATATGAAAACGGACCCGTTTATCCCACTTTTCCCCCAATTTGTGCATAACTAGTACAAAATTTTGGACCTAGTTATGCATAAAATGGAAAAAAAGTGGGACAAACGGTTCCCTTTTTTGCATCCTTACTAGCGGCCGAGTCGGATGCAAATGCATGATTTGTGCTGGCCTCCATGATCCATGTGCGATTTGCACGTTTTTTGTTTTGCGAAACACAGTACAACGCAGGCGCTCATATACACGCTCACACACTCACCCTTATTTGCACGCTGATTAGCTGACATTCACAGGGGTGTCGGTTCTGACTTGGTTAGCCAAGTGTCATGCTTTTTGTGTGCACTTCGTTTTTTTGTTCTTTTGCTTTGTTTGAATATGTTTTTTTTCTTTTTGATGAAAAACTGTTTTGTTTCTTCGCTGTAATTTGTGTAGCGGCCGTCTAGGTGTTCAATGTTCACAGAATTTCGTTTTGGGCCAGACCGACGAGGGCGTGGCTGTGCATTGTGGGCCATGAGAGCACGGAGTAATAAGGCCATGCCTCGGGCTACACGGCACCTATGTCTACTCGGCAATGAAATGATTCTTACATTTTCGGCCGTTACCTTTTTTTAGTTTTTTTTTTGAATGGATGGCTCTTCAAAACCTTTAAGATTTAATAATACATTTCCTAAATTTATTTCTTCTACAAATTTGTAAAATAAAATAAAGAAACATCAAGGTAGGAAAGAGGGAGCCAGAGGAAGCGACTTTAGACAAAAAAAATTGTAATTGTTTGTTTAGTCAATGATGTTCATGTGTGTTTCGTTTCTATTGATCTTGCTTAGTCAATGTATTCTCATGGCTATTTTAATGACAAAAAGTTAAGAATATTACATGCACGGAAAAGACAATTTAACCATTGAAATATGACCAATCTACACATTTGTGTTACCAACCAACCACCGTCACACTCCCACATCTTACTTTCACATAAGTGCAAATAGCCAAATCATCATGAAGGAACTAGATGACTCGTTGTTTCTAGGTTCATACAGAACACCCCTTACGTGACACAACTTCCTTCACTCCTATGTTGTCGTGGCAAAATCATGACATTAGCCATCACGGGGTGACTAACATGGAGGTGTGAGACAAGGGGATTTCGGCAGCGAGATTACACACAGTTTATCTAGATTCATGCCCTTGTCGGTGGAGGTAAAGCCTTACTACTATTTGCCTGGAATTATCGGATCTCCCGGGAGATCTAGGGTTGGTGTACAAGATTGATTACAAAGCGTACGCGTCGAAGTAACGTGGGTGGTCAAGAACGTGGTTCTCCCCCTCGAGGGGTGCCTCTTCCAACTTTATATAGGTAGCCAGTGCTAGGGTTACAAGGTATTCTGAGTCGGTTCGGCTACTAGAGTTCTAATAGGACTCAACAGACGCATATGTGTCTTCTACTCCAAGTCTCCACATGTCGTGTAACCGAAGGTGATGTGGAGCGCACCTCATGGCGAGATTCGATCCGTTGTTGGCCCGATCTTTCATGGCACAAAACTCAATCGCACCAAGTAACAATCGCGGGTTTAAGAAGACTTTCACAAACTCCGCAGCAACTACACGCCAACCCTTCTATCGAAGGAATAACGTGGACGAACCGTAAAGGTTCAGCTTGTAATCTCCTACGCGCCGCAGGACCTCACACGCCAGTAGAGGTTTTTGCAAAGATTTCTCAAAAAACTTAGGGATTTTTGGACAGCTTTCCCCAAACTCGATACGAGGATTTTAACCCCAAACACGCATCGTGTCTATTTCATATAATTCAAATCTGTTCTTTTACATGGCGCACATACCTAACCTTATATAGTAGTTGAACTCTAACTTGACCGACAATCTACTCATCTATCCCTGATACGATCCTTATCCTGATATCTAATAATTTAAATAGCATTTGCCTTTTACATCTCGGCAGGTACCAAACATAACAAACCAAAATAATATGCGCCATCTTTACCATTGGTGGAATTGGTTTTGGTGGACCCCAACCGCAGGCCTGCAGCGACAGAACGTCCCACGGCAAAGGACTCATGTTGCGTATCCAGTATCCTCTTATCTGATGGTCGTATCAGCCCAAATAAATAGCAGCTGATTTTATGCATAGCAACATCGTTTCTTTCCTTGTATTTCTCTTTCACCGGATCCAAAAAAAAAATCTGAATTAGTTGCCATCCAATCTCCAAGACTCATGCACCTAGCTGTAGCAATTAAACCAGACTCGTACTTGACCTGGTATGGTTCTGGACGTGGCAAATCAAAGAAGCTTCCCGGCTCATGCATACATCTTGGTGCTTGAACTATGTCCAGCTTATTCTCCTCATGCTTCGAGACAATAAGATCAATAGTTGATGTGGTCAATACCATATGCGCCGTATCACCATAAGCCCCAAAACGGTAGTTGTGCCCACGATTTGATAATAAAATTCCTGCATGAGCACAAAAAATAGCTGACTAACGTGCGGCGATACATAGGGGTCGAATCAAGAAAAAAAATTGCTACACATACGGAATAATTTTACGACAATTTAATTTACGGAAAGGTGTGGCTTTGCTTCTAGAGGGGGTGGAGGGACCATCGTGAAATTTAAGGTGTAGAATAATGAGGACATGACACGTGCTCCCGTGATATCATTTACTTAAATATCTATGCACAAGGTGTAGCGTTCTTGATCAAGAAAACTAGTGATGTCCACGATGAAACAAACAACTCACAAGCAAATGAGAGGTTGGCGTCTGAACAAGTTTCACTCATCCTACCCAACACTAGTTAGGAGGGCTCACAAGATAGTTGTGTAGGTATACATCCAAATTTGAAAAAAAAGTGTTAGTTTTTCATTCAAAAACACTAAAACATATATACTTATACCAAAGTAAAAAATATATAAATAAGTGAACAGTATGTTAGTTCCTGATTCTCTTCCAAAACCAACTCTTCACATAACGATGTCATATCAAATACCAAATATGAGACTATGTGCACCTTCATGCTCAATGTGATCTTAAAACACGTGCTCACGGTCCTACAGACTTGGCCAGATATGATGGCTCATGGCCTGTGCAAGGCAACCTGCTTCAACTAGGCCGATTCAAGTACAAGGATGGGCCAGCTCTCGCGCTTCTCTCAGATAGCCCAAACCGGATCAGCAGAAGTCCTTCTGATGTGGAGCGAACCTCATGGCGAGATTCGATCCGTTGTTGACCCGATCTTTCACGGCACAAATCTCCATCGCAGCAAGAAGCAATCACGGGTTTACGAACACAGTCACAAACTCCACAGCAACAACAAGCAAACCCTTCTCGGCGAGAGGAATTACTTGGACGGTTCTAGACGAACCACGCAACAATTAGAAGTACAACACCTCCAATCGAACGTAATGAAACAACCTTGATCGGTCTCGACAGATGATACACACAGGGATTTTCACCCCACGCCACAGCGGCCGAAACACACACACGTTTTTAACTCATAAATTCAACCTGTTCTTTTACATGGCACACACACCTAACCTTATATAGTAGTTGAACTCTAACTTGACCGACAATCTACTCATCTATCCCTGATACGATCCTTATCCTGATATCTAATAATTTAAATAGCATCTGCCTTTTACATCTCGGCAGGTACCAAACATAACAAACCAAAATAATATGCGCAATCTTTACCATTGGTGGAATTGGTTTTGGTGGACCCCAACCGCTGGCCTGCAGCGACATAACGTCCCACGGCAAAGGACTCATGTTGCGTATCCTCTTATCTGATGGTCGTATCAGCCCAAATAAATAGCAGCTGATTTTATGCATAGCAACATCATTTCTTTCCTTATATTTCTCTTTCACCGGAACAAATAAAAACAAGAAATATTAATTAGTTGCCATCCAATCTCCAAGACTCACGCACCTAGCTGTAGCAATTAAACCAGACTCGTACTTGACCTGGTATGGTTCTGGACGTGGCAAATCAAAAAAGTTTCCCGGCTCATGCATGCATCTTGGTGCTTGAACTATGTCCAGCTTATTCTCCTCATGCTTCGAGACAATAAGATCAATAGTTGATGTCGTTAATACCATATGCGCCGTATCATCCTCCCCCTCTTCAACTGAAACCGTCCTCGGTTTCAAGTCAGTGTCCAAAGAAACAACGATGTCTCTTGATTTTATAGACGCTGCAAAAATTGTAGCCTCTGCGTCCTCTTTCTTCTTTGCTTCGTTTTCCTTCCTCATCTTCTGCAGCCGGTCGTTTCTCCATGTCCTAAAAATATTCTTTTCTAGGGGCTTGAGCACATACCCCTTTTCCTGTTCAACAGTGTACGTGTTGGCATTGAAGTCGTAAGCAGCACCCTTTTCCTTGTACCATTGTTCTCCCAAGCAGCACATGACACGAAACTAGTGGTACAGGAATAACATCGCACAAAACTTCAGAAGAAAATTTGCCGATGGAAAATAATACCATAGTCTGGCTCGTGATGTCAAGTTTATAGTGGCACATCCTCAACGAGTATGGTCGCGGATGTGGTGTCATCGACAGCTCCAGCTTCTCCACCATGTCAATGCTGACCGAGTTGATCGAACTATCATGATCAATCGTCATGGCGCAAGCTCTCCCTCCCACGTTACAGTAGGTATGAAAAAGCTCCGCACCATAGTCTTCATCCTCCAGCAAGAAATCGCTCGACAATTTGCAGTAGCTTCTCTTTGGCAACGACGCGCCGGCCATCTCCTCCGCGGTGCCGTGAGCAACATGGCGCTCTGATACCATATGATGTGGAGCGAACCTTATGGCGAGATTCGATCCGTTGTTGGCCGGATCTTTCACGGCACAAATCTCCATCGCAGCAAGTAGCAATCGTGGGTTTACGAACACAGTCACAAACTCCGCAGCAACAACAAGCAAGCCCTTCTCGGCAAGAGGAATTACTTGGACGGTTCTAGACGAACCACGCAACAATTAGAAGCACAACACCTCCAATCGAACGTAATGAAACAACCTTGATCGGTCTCGACAGATGATACACACAGGGATTTTCACCCCACAGCACGGCGGCCGAAACACACACACGTATTTAACTCATAAAATTCAACATGTTCTTTTACATGGCGCACATACCTAACCTTATATAGTAGTTGAACTCTAACTTGACCGACAATCTACTCATCTATCCCTGATACGATCCTTATCCTGATATCTAATAATTTAAATAGCATCTGCCTTTTACATCTCGGCAGGTACCAAGCATAACAAACCAAAATAATATGCGCCATCTTTACCATTGGTGGAATTGGTTTTGGTGGACCCCAACCGCAGGCCTGCAGCGAGAGAATGTCCCACGGCAAAGGACTCATGTTGCGTATCCTCTTATCTGATGGTCGTATCAGCCCAAATAAATAGCAGCTGATTTTATGCATAGCAACATCGTTTCTTTCCTTGTATTTCTCTTTCACCGGAACAAATAAAAACAAGAAATCTGAATTAGTTGCCATCCAATCTCCAAGACTCACGCACCTAGCTGTAGCAATTAAACCAGACTCGTACTTGACCTGGTATGGTTCTTGACGTGGCAAATCAAAGAAGCTTCCCGGCTCATGCATGCATCTTGGTGCTTGAACTATGTCCAGCTTATTCTCCTCATGCTTCGAGACAATAAGATCAATAGTTGATGTGGTTAATACCATATGCGCCGTATCATATGGCGAGTTAACATGTTCACTTTATTTATACCAAACATTTTTATCTTCTCATAATAATATTGTCATTAAGGGTTTTGTTATTTTGATTGATATACATAATTTTTCTCTTGATCGAATAGTATTAGTAGGTCTAATTTGTTAGCAATTTTTTTTTAAATTCCTTCTCATGTATATGTGTAACATCCCAAAATTAAAATAAGTATTTTTATTCCAAAAATGAGAGCCAACAAAAACTTTTGCTAAATTATGTGTGTTGATCTCATATTGTTGCTTGTGTTATTTATTTCTTGCTAATTGTGTGTTGCTTGCTCTAAATAAAAACATGAAGAAAAGAAGAGAAATAAAATAAAAAGCAAAGCAAGAAAAATAATGTGACAAGTGTCACACAAAATTCTCCAAGTGAGAAATTGTTTTCCTTCACAATAAAATCAGTGGAGTGATATTTAAACACTCTCAATTTTATTCCTACACTTTTCCTCTCCAAATATATTTCTAAAAATCCCAAATTAAAATTCCAAAAAACCTTTCTTTATCTTTTTAAATCACAAAGTGTGTGGTTCAACACTTGTCAAATAAATTGCACCACAGCACCACAAACCCACATTTGAATATGTGGAGCAAATTATGAAAATAAATTTCAGAATTTCAAATTCAAATTTGGTTCAACCATTTCATCGAACACATTGCAGTCATGCTTTGTGTTCTTCCTAAATCAACCAAACCCGAAATCAAATTGATCAAATTCGTGTGTTATTCGTCAAATTGATGCTGGCAATCTCTTTCTCTCCTCTCCCTGATCTCGCCGCGCTCAAGAAATCGCAGAGGGGAGGTTGGAATCGAGGAAAAGCGTCGGAGGGGACACGCACCGGCGCGGCCGCGCCATGGTCGGCCTTGTGGCCGTGGAGAAGCCACGCCGTGCTGGCCCGTGCCTGCCCCCCTCTCTCCCTCACCTCGCTGCCCCCTCTCTCGCCACACCGCAGCCCGCAGAAACCCGCCCCCGCCGGAGAGTCGCCGTGACTAGTGCGCGCCGCGCACCGCCCGAGCTCTCCCAGAGCATGCCAGGGCGTCCCCCCTGTCGAGCTTCCTCCACGCCTCCCCACGCCACCGTTCTGCTCCCTGGCCACCCCGCAGCGTAGCCGCACCCCGCACCGTCCCTACGGCGAGCTCGCACGACCTCTGGTGCCCCCTGAGCCCAGTTCACCGTGCGACGGCCGCCGGCCTTATAAACCCACCCCGAGCCCCATTTGCTCCACACACCGCACCACTGCCCTCCCTTTCTCTCCACCTCACTCTCCACTCACCCGTGCACCGCCAGGAGGGCGGAGCCACTGCCGCGAGCTTGCTGCTGCTCGTGGCCGTGCTCGACAGCCCGAGGTAGACGAAGAACACGGCCGTGCCGTGCTGCTGCCCCATTTCCCTCTCTGACCCCTGCACCTTGCTTCCCTTGCTCCCCGCACTCACCCGCACGTTTTTCCTCTTTGAATCGTGCACAGACGCATCGCCAGGAGCTCGCCGGAGTAGCCGCACGTCCGCGGAACCAGAGGAGCTCGCCGCCGACGAACCAGTCATCCCCAGCAAGCTCCACTCGCTTCCCCACGACCTCCGCCGTCGAACGCCGTCCTCTCCACCGTCCCTAGACCACCCAGGTACCCCCTCTGGCCACCCTCGCCATCGCCGGAGCTCCGGCGACGCCATTTTAGGACGTCGATGAACGCGGGCTCTGTGAGCCGTTTGATCTCAGATCAACGGCCACATACCGCTTCGTTTAGTAACACGCTGACAAGCTGGCCCCACCTATCATACTTTTAAACATTATCCACAACGCGGGATTTTTCCCTGAGTCACTGACTGGTGGACCCCACCTGTCAGGGATTTCAACATTATCCAAAACAGAACAAATTTCTAATTTAGATTTCTCTGTGAATTCAGTACTGGACCCATTTTAGAAATTCAATAACTTGAGATCTAGACATCCAAATGAATCAAATCCAATTGTTCTGAAAATCTTATGAAAATGTTTAACTAACCCAAGTGGATTCAATTCATTTGGATAAATAATAAAAATGTATTATTAAAAATACTACAGAAGGTTTAAATTCTAAACTTGTTTGTTTCTGATACTCTGTTAAGCCAAATAATTCCAAACCAATTTTTTTTAGATTAGTACTGTGATATATTAGCTTCCCTAATTTTGGTAGAATTAATTGTGCAGTGATAATTGTTTAGTATAAAGTTGAAGTTTGAACACCCTTCTGAACTAAAACAATTATAGATGGTTATTGGTTAACCCAAATGATTTAGGACCAATTCCATTGGATCACATTTAGTTAGTATTACTTACCCCTAAAAGGATTTAATTTTAGGATCAACAGAACTTAATTGGTAGCTAAAACTTGATTATTAAGTTACTGGATTAAATCAATTATGTAGTGAGTTTGGTAACTCCAATTAATCCAAACTAAATTGTGTTGTCTTCTACACATCAGTAGCTTTATGTAGAAATTTAGTTTGTATTTTTGTGACCAACAGAACTCAAGTTATGCAATTAAACGTGAATAACTAGTTTCTGCCATAATTTAGACATATTAAATAATGTTTAACTAGCTGGGTCGCCCGCGCAATTGCGCGGCTAGCACAGACATATTTTGAATCTTCATATGTAATGTAAATTTTATCGAATTCATTCCATTTTGTGAGCAATATGAGAGAAATAAGAAGCCAAAATACATATAGGAATTACGATAGTCAATTTGTGAGCTTTCCAATACATCCACGTTTTAGGTTATGTTTTTTTTGCACATGTAGAAACGCAAATCCCGAGTAAGCCATTGTTTAGAATTCCTCAAGTTATATTATATATAGCTATGGTCATATTACTCTACCATGAAATTAACTTGTATTCGTTCCTCCACTCTAGCAATCAACGCTGTCCATCATCCCTGTCCGACATGAAATTAACTTGTATTCGTTCCTCCACTCTAGCAATCAACGCTGTCCATCATCCCTGTCCGACATGAAATTAACTTGTATTCGTTCCTCCACTCTAGCAATCAACGATGTCCATCATCCCTGTCCGATGCTCCTTGACTTATGCAGAACGGTGTCCATCACCAGCTCTTGACCATGCTAGCCAAGGGCCTTGTCTTTTCAGCACCTTGTAGTCGCGACAGGGAAAAAAGGTCTCACGGTTTATCGTCTCTCGGGCTCGTTGTAGATTTATGCAGAAGCATAACCTTCGTAGGGGACGCATTCATATTGATCGTCTCACCCGGCTGTTACGCAAGATGGATAAGAATTCTTGGTCATGCAGAGCCTGCAACATATTGTGTTAGTTCCTATATACCTGAGCTTCGAACAAAGATATGCAAGACTGACGATGACCCCAGGATTTGGACAGAGGGTGTGCCGCACTAAAAAAAAAGTGGAACACCCATACTTCTTAGCTTTGTGTTGAATATTTAATCCAATATTTCATCGACGATTTGAAATAGTTTTATCTTATATTTTTAATGGTGTATAAACACAGTCTGAGCTAAGGCTGAACATTTATAATTTTGCAAGCAAGGCCACTTTCTATGTAACATACGTTGGAAATCATTTATGTGTCATAGGTTTCGATGCACACCCACTATTTAAAAATGGCATTTTAAAATATCCAAGAAACAAAGTTGATACCTTGGCGAAATACTTGGTGCGGCATGTGGAGCAGACATCTGAGTACCTCCTAGCTTATTCGCTACTCCAAAACCAATTTAGGCAACAACGTTCAGTTACCGCTGGCCATTAGTATTCACTAATCCAGGAAAAATTATTTTCCTTGCACCGAGTAAAAGTACATGGTGAGCTCATTTTATCTAAATTCCAAACTGATGTTATACTTCCAATCAATGTTGCTTCGTACCTTTTTGGAACAAACTAATATACGGGTGTGTACAGCAGTATTTCCATGGCTGGTCCTTTTTAGTTTCATGTTCAATTCAAAGGAAAAGATGAAGATAAAAAAAGCATGCTGCTATCCTATTCTTTATGGTCTAAATCTTGTTTCATTATCATTCTACAAATTCATGCAATAATGGTTAGCTTCGACCTGAGCATCAAAAAAACTAATCTGGTATATCTCAATGGCTCATAGGACTACATATAGGTGTCGTGTATTAAGTATTAACATGTATACTGGGCTGATGAGATATTTAAAAATGGCATTTTAAAATATCCAAGAAACAAAGTTGATACCTCGGCGAAATACTTGTTGCGGCATGTGGAGCAGACAACTGAGTATACGTACCTCCAAGCTTATTCGCTACTCCAAAACCAAATTATGCAACAACGTTCAGTTACCGCTGGCCATTAGTATTCACTAATCCAGGAAAAATTATGTTCCCTGCACCGAGTAAAACTACATGGTGAGCTCATTTTATCTAAATTCCAAACTGATGTTATACTTCCAATCAATGTTGCTTCATACCTTTTTGGAACAAACTAATACACGGGTGTGTACATCAATATTTCCATGGCTGATCCTTTTTAGTTTCATGTTCAATTCAAAGGAAAAGATGAAGATAAAAAAAAAGCATGATGCTGTTCTATTCTTTATGGTCAAAACCTTGTTTCATGATTATTCTACAAATTCATGCAATAATGGTTAGCTTCGACCTGAGCATAAAAAAAAAACCAATCTGGTATCTCAATGGCTAATAGGACTACATATAGTTGTCGTGTATTAAGTATTAACATGTATACTGGGCTGATGAGATCAAACCAATGCAACAGCACTTTTGCAGAAAATTGAAGTCTGAACATCCATGTGTTACATCAAAGCCAATTATAGAACAACAATAATTAACATCTACGAATCAATGCCTGAGAGCTTCGACGATGGTATATATGCACTAACGTGCAGTACGCAAATACAATGCCACACACTGAGAAGAGCTTCGCCATATGTGCCCTGGCAGAAGAATAAATAATGGGAGCACGGACATCGTATGAAGAATTCATTCAGTTTACCTATAATCTGAAGCTGGAAACTTCGGTGCGCACATGCATGGTGATCAATCGCTGGACTCCATCGCAGTTAAGTGACAGCGTATGATGTTGCCCTCTTCTCCATGCTTTCCGCTTCGACGGATGCCCGCACGCTGTCGACAATTTCGAAAACCTAGTGTTGTGGCCTCCTGTCCTGCCGTCGACCTTTAGCACAAACGTCGTCATACGCCTAGCCGCCATCTTCATCATGACAACCCATACGCTGAAGTGATCTTTCAGCTCCGGGCCTGCGCATAGCTTGCCCAAGAGCCGTCGATGCACTCTGTCATCCGCGCTGTCCATATAGCTATTGTCCGACCGATGCATTCTTCGCCCAATAGTCATTGCAAGGTTAAATGCTCCACGCCGACGGCCTCCACTCCGATGCTAGCCTGGAGGCAAGGACGGCGATCGCCACGCTGTCTCGTGGTGCAGCTCCGACGGTGTGGAGAGGAATTATCTTAGACATAAAATTACATGCATGTACGGCTCAGGTGTGCCTTCCGATCAGGATGACCTTTGGCCCTTGGGCATTGCCGACGGGACTAATGACATGCTTCAGACTGCCGGGGCCAATGGCGTGCTTCGAAGTTGTAGATAGAACGAACATGCATGTCGCGCTTGCTGCGTTGTCGCATGTGCTCCGGTGGCATAACTCGCCGGAAGGCCTTGACGACGTTTGGTCGATCTGCACGATCAGATCTCAGATTTGTGCTAGTAGATGATTTCAGGCATTGAGGACTCCTACTCGAGTACCAACACGACTATTTAATGTGATCGTGCTAGATGGATAGTAATTTATATGCAATCTCTCCTATTCCAAACCGATCAAGCTGACTTACTTTTAAACTGTTACGTGAACATATCACGTTTCTTTTAGTCAGAGCCGTGTACATGCCAATCTCCTTCTACGATGATTAAATCTGAGCCGTACTTTTTCGTGTGCTTAATCTGAGCCATTAATTGTCCTGTGTTTTAATTATATAATAGATTCAATTAATTTAAAACCCAATTGTATTGTTTGATATGTGCAGTAGCTATTTGTGATGTTTATGATTGTTATGTTGTGATGATTGCTTGAGTAGTTTAGTGATTGTTTGTATTGCTTGTTTGACGTTTAGACGAGAACGTTGCCGGAGTCTACGAGGAGGGGGAATACTTTGATCAGCAAGCACAAGAACCCGAGAACTTTGCCGAGTAAGGCAAGCTACTTCACTGAGCTTGCATTTATATACATCTATTTTGTCACATGAGTTATTCAAAAGTACCAATGATTTTGAAAACCTTTTTACAAGTATATGAAAACTATTTTTGCCACCTATGTAGAAATATAAGATAGTTATATCAAACTATAGGATGGGAAAAATAAATATTGTTTACTCAAAACTCCTTTGGAAATGCTTGTGTGATTATGGAATGCCGAGATGTCGGTGTTGAAATGGAGAAGTGGAGAATGATGATGTTTATGAAAAATGCACATTGTGTCCTAGTACTATGACGACCAGCCGATACCCTGTGCGACCACATTTACCCACATATGGGAACGGGCGTAGTCATATAATTTGCTCATATTAGTATGGGAGGCCTCAACAACGGGGATGACCCCGTTCCATGAGGGGATGGTCTGAGGACCTACCCCCTGACCCGGGTCCTCTAAAGAGAAGAACGCACGAGGGAAACGCCTGAGGGCTGATATGAATTGGAGATAGAGGATTTGTAGGGCCGCTAGAATTCGCCGGGCAGAACTACGAGTCCTCACACTTAGTTTCCGATGTGCTAGATTTAAGTGTCGATGGAATGTTTCGTAACGGTAGGGTCCTATACTAGCATGAGCAAAGGACATGCTATGGTCGGTGACTCAACTTCGCATACACCTTGTATGGCGGGACGTGGCTGACACGATGAGTTGCCGGATGGATGTGGGAAAAGCATGCTACCTCTGCAGAGTGTAAAACTATTCGAATAGCCGAGTCCTTGGATATTGACAGTTGGGAGGCTGTCCTAAGACCATGTGCAAGTTTTTGAGAAACTATAAGTTTAAAAGAAACTGAAGTGGAGAAGATGTTACACAACTATACCAACGAGTTGGTATGAGTTTGTTAGAGGAAGTGGACCATGATGGACTATGGTCGGAAAAAGAGGGAGTTTTGGAGAAACAAATACAATGGTGATTTCTTTAAAAATAGTTATAAAACTCTTCTTACCTTTTTCAATAAAGATATAGAGATGTTTTAAATAAATAAAAGTTGGAAATTTAAATAAAACTAGTGCATACTCATGTTGGGGTAGTTTGCGAGTACAATCAAATGTACTCATATTGGTTTCGTCCCTGGCTATTGTCCTAGCCAGACTACTAGGAGGAGCACTACGCCGAGCAGGAGTATGGCGACTTCTACGCAAACTAAGGATCTCCATAAGTCAGCTGCCTGTCGGGTCGTCTTCGTTAGGATTTGATGACTACTACGCCGTAGCTTCCGCTGATATTTTGGTTTGGCCCATGAAGGCACCTATGTATGACTTTTAATTCGGTATTGTAATGGATGTAAACTTTGGTATCCAATTCGGATTGTGTGCAACGACAGACTGATCACGGGATCGCTGTGTTAAGCATAATCGGGTATCTCAGACAGCTAGCCCGGGGTCCCCACAATATGCTGGTACATATTCGTCATACCATTCTATCAACGCAAATGCATTATAGCCATAAACTAAAGTTGTATTTTATGTAATTTTTTCTTCTAGTTTGTATGTTTAACAAACTCGCTCGTTACAATGGGTTTTAGTGTAAAGTCTAGGAAAAAACAATATATACTACTATATCAAAGCTAACCCATTACGGTCTCCGGTGGGCATGTCCACGTGGACGTACTGTAGCAGTGCTACAGTACGCACTTCTACAGTACCATCTATACTGTAGCACTTTTTTTTTTCTTCCCAGAAAAATCCTTTTCTAAAAATCATTTTGAAGAAAACATATACACGAAATATATGCGCGCCCACAAGTAGGTTCCATTCACGTGATCGGTTTCGAGTTTTGTCGACTCTAATTCCTCAATTTTGGATCCAGGTTTACAAAAACATTTGACGCATCAGTGCTACAGTAACGCACTTCTACAGTACCATATGTACTGTAGCACTTTTTTTTCTTCCCAGAAAAACATATACACGAAATATATGCGCGCTCACAAGTAGGTTCCATTCACGTGATCGGTTTCGAGTTTTGTCGACTCTAATTCCTCAATTTTGGATCCAGGTTTACAAAAACATTTGACGCATTTTGTCAAATTCGTCACACTCAGTCGTCCGTTCGAATTTTCCTCTCACGGGTAGATGTATATCGCCCTACCAAACAATTTCCATGTTCTAACCTTTTTATTTCGACGGACATATAGATATATCGCTTTTTTGCAGTAAAGTCCTCCTGTTTTCCAAAAATTATTAATCGGCCCTCCGGAATAAAACATTTTTGTATAAAAGTCCCTGCGTCCCTTTTTTTGCAGAAAAGTCCTTGCGCTTTCCAAAAAAATGTGTGCCGGGCTCCCGGAATAAAACAATTTCCCAGTAATTGCAAATCGGTGCTCCGGTACAGTTGAACAATTTTTCCCCCTCCTAATATATTTGTCCCCTTATAGTTTAAACCTATTTTTTCCCCACACTTCTTTTCACGAACATTATCTATTTTTCCGATCATGCGTGAACAGTCACTATCCCTTACGAACATTTTTTTTTGGCTTCTAATAGATGTCTCTCTGTTTTTATTTTCTCCTATTATTTATTTTTCCACATTTCTACTTACGAACATTGCGCACAAATAGCGACTTCACAATTACTTATTTATTTTTACTCCCTAATTATCCCCTACTATATCATTTTTCTCTACTTTTACCTCCCTTACATATTTATTTATTTTACTCTAAGACTGCTCGCTTACTTCCTATTTTCCCATTTTCTCCTACTCTATTTTTTTAATTTCTTATTTTATTTCCCTCATAAATTTATTTTTGCAGACTTAAAATTTATTTCTAGATCTTGTTATCTTAATTCCCCACTTCTCTATACTCAAATTACCAATACTTTTTATTTTAACTAATTCTTAACGGTCTACATTAATTCCATTTGGATGCCTAAATTCACCAAATAAAATAACCTTCCAACACTTACTCCGTACAAAAAAACACTAAATATTTTGTACCTTCTCAAATTTTTGTTTCTGTTCCTAATGATTTTCTTTTATTTCACTCTATTTAATTCTCTGCTTAAGTAGTGCCTGTTTTGTTTTCACCTTTTATACAATACCTAATCCTATGATGCAAATGATGTTAGAAGAAAACTCCTATGTGGCGACAATTAGTCTACACATTGGCGCCCAAATGAAGCATCAAATCCAAGGTATTTTCCACAATATATATCGCTTTTTTTGACACCCAACTTATTTTCATTAATATCCAACCTGTGTTTGCACTCATGTCCAATGGATCACGATATCTTTTGTCCGATCGCGATAAATCTGAAAACTAGATCTTTTGTACAGTCGTTTCGTACTTTTAGCTTCAAGTTATTTATATTTTGTCACCACACGGGCGCGGCGTGTCGTTGCACTAATTTTCCTAGTTAGGACATTATGGCAGCAAGGGTTATCCATTTCATAGGCGAGGCTGGGGGAGAAGCAAGCCGAACCTCTGATCGACCCAGACACGTCAAAAATTCTCGGCGTCGAGAGAAAGACGAGATTCAGTAAGTAATTCAGTGAGTGCTTTCTTTTATAAGAAGAGCGTTACCTAGTTGCTTGTATATGTATCATTTTTCCATAATATCCTTAAATATCTGATAAATCCGGTGGAGTACTTGGATTATGTGTGAGTCAAACTTATAACATGGATGATACTTGTAGAGTATAAGCCTACCAATCCTAGGTGAGACTAACAGATAATTCTAGATTATGTATGAGAAGAAGATGAGGCAAATGTTTTGCTCAGTTTAAAAAATAGCCTAATTTTTTTTGTTTGTGTGATAAAATAACTCCTCAGAACTTGTGCTGCGCTATGACACTTCCAAAATCGTTTTCCGTGAGACCCACACAAGTACAAATCCTTCATAAATAAATCATATAATACGAATCAAAACGTCCCTGTCGGAAATGGCGCGCGCGAACTGCAGGCGCTATGCCGCGCAGCCTCTCGGCGAGGAGGGAGCGGACACACGACGCCGTCCTCCGACGTCGCAGAAGCAGCAAACGGTCACACGACTCCTTCCGTTCCGTCGTCGCCTTCCTCTCGCTGTCGTCCCCGCTGGTTTTTCCTACTTCTGGTTTGGCTGACCTGACCACCGGGCTCATCAGGTCTGGTCTGCTCCACGAGCGAGCGTCTCGCAAAAGATCTCCCTGACCAAGTCCAAGGCACTGCACAATAAGCAGTAAGCTTTTTTTTTTTTTTGCACAAGGGGTGGGGCCCGAAGACCCCAGAGCTGCATATCAATCAAACACGTGGCAGATACATTTTACAGGAAGGTCCTTTTCAACTAACACCCTAACAGACCAACTATTCGACCTTCGAAATTACAAAAGACACCTCAGAGCTAAAGGATAAAAAGCAATTAAGCCCTTCAGTGCCACTGCCACAGCTCGCCGGCGATCTCCAGGCGCCGACGCCGAGATCATTGGAGCATCTTGTGCTCGGAATCTCCATTCCGACGAGCAGTCGCAGACGCCAGCAAGCTAGACCCTGCCGGGGACAAACCACTTGGCTAAATCGAGCCACCGAGCACTGGCTTCTGGACGAAGAGGCCTCCAACGAGGAGGTTGAAGAACGGCCACCTTCTTGGCCAGAGATCGCGGCGGCAAACTTGGCCACCGCGTGAGATGCTCGTGGATGCAGCAATAGCCTCCCCACCGAAGCAAAGGTAGCGAAGCAGCTACTCTTCCACCCCTCGCCTCCACGGCCGGCCAGAAGAAGATGCAGCCACCGTACACCTCGCCCGAAGAAGAGGCAGCAGTGCTTGATAGCGGAGCTTACCTTGAACAACTCCTGCATCTGCTTCCACCATGGAAGCTTGCTGAAGATGTGTCGAAGTCGTCGTCCCACGCCGCGCTCGAACGCCAGGACACACCAGCTCCAGAACCACTCCACGGATCCTAAAATAGAACAGAAGCACATCCTCCTCTCCACGCCACCACGGCCGGCCAGAGGAAGGCAGCACTGCTCCAATTTTCGATCTGCAAAGCTCAACTCTTGATCTGCAGAGAGGATGATAGGGCAGTCGATTTTATTAGAAAACCTTCGACCATCTTCAACCCTGCAGCAGATCCGCCATGGATCCGAGCTGCAGAGGGGAAGAGGGCCGCCTCCGGCATTGCTGCGGGTCACCAGAGCACAGGCAAGAAGAAAGAAGAAGAAGCAGAGAAAAGGGGTATCCGCCACGAAAAAGCCTACCCTAACCCTAGTATCTACAACCCAAGCAACGCATCCTCTTCCACCCCGGCCGGCAACGCCACCGGAGGGGAAGAAGGAGCGTGCCGGGCTCCGGATCTGAAGGGGGAAGTTGACTCTCAAGGGGAGGAGCGAGTCGCCACAGGGGACAAGACCAGAGAGCCCTCTCCCGAGTCTGTCATGGACCCAACCGTGGATGTCGTGTTTGCACCATCAGGCAAGCAGAGAAGGAGGCTGAGGCGGGCTGGAAGAGTGCCAGCGAGGATTGGTGGGCCAGAGTGGACCAAGTAAGCAGCCAATGGGAGAAGAGAAGAAGCTTGCATCGACGCTTTGGTGGGCCTACGGGTAGGAACCTGCTTTTCTATTTAGATGCGTGTAGTAGTGGCTTGGCAGCTTTGTCTGATGACCATGGCGTGTTGAACTCTGTTTCCTTGTATCCCCTGCTTCTCCTCCTCAATCCCCTGCTTCCAATTCCCAGTCCCCTGCTGTTTATGCTACTTGATGAACTAAGCAAGGTGTATCTGTAATCATATACTAGTGGTACCGTATCATTTGGTATCAGAGCCAAAGGATTGGGTTGACCGTGGACAGTATCAATTGTTGTACCGGCAATGTTTTAGGCTTAGGCAAACCACTTCTGTCATTGCTTATGTGGAAAAATTTGATAGCCTCATGCACCATATGCTCGCTTATAAACCAGACCTAGATCCTACTTTCTTCTGTACTCGTTTCATCGAAGGGCTTGCTCGTGATATTAAGGCTGTAGTTATGATTCAGCGTCCAGAGGATTTGGAAACTGCTGTTTCTTTGGCCTTATTGCAGGAGGAGATTGAAGAGGACGGTCCCAAGTATTGCTCCAAGCAACTGCCCTCAAGGTTTGTTAGCAGGCCACAAAATCCTGCTGCTATTGCCAACAAACAAGCAAACAACAATCAAGAAGGGAAAACACATACTGTGGTCAACAATGTTTCTGCACTGAAAGCTTATCGAAGGGCTCGGAGTCTATGCTTTACTTGTCGGGAAAATTTTGCTCCGGGACATAAATGTAGCACAACGGTACAGCTACATGTTGTCGAAGAACTCTTGGCCATGTTACCAGGTTCTGATTCTGACGGAGAGCCTGCGACAACTGAGGTAGAAATTTTTCAGGATGCTGTGGCTGTTGTTTGATGTCTACGCACGATTCTATTCTTGTAGACAGTGTTGGGCCTCCAAGAGCAGAGGTTTGTAGAACAGCAGCAAGTTTCCCTTAAGTGAATCACCCAAGGTTTATCGAACTCAGGGAGGTAGAGGTCAAAGATGTCCCTCTCAAGCAACCCTGCAATTAAGATAAAAGAAGTCTCTTGTGTCCCCAACACACCCAATACACTTGTCAGATGTATAGGTGCACTAGTTCGGCGAAGAGATAGTGAAATACAAGTGATATGGATGATTACAAGTAGTAATTGCAATCTGGAATAAAAATGGCAGCAAGCAAACATGTAGCAGAACTTGTTATAAACGGTGTTTCAATGCTTAGAAACAAGGCCTGGGGATCATACTTTCACTAGTGGACACTCTCAACAATGATCTCATAATTGAATAAATAAAAGCTACTCTTAAACACTCTCTTGTTGGATAACAAACACCATTCATTGTGTAGGGCTACAAAAGCACACCTCAAGCCGGAGTAAACAAGCGCCACAACGTCATAAAGGAATCACACACGGTGCACACACTGTCACCTTTACACCGTGGAGAGTACCGGAGTTCATATTAAAGTAACCTATAGAGTGCATAATAGATAAAGAGTAACATCTACTTATTCAACTAGATTACAAAGCTCATGATCACATAAAGATCACACCATGGGAGAGAGATGAACCACATAGCTACCGTAGAGCCCTCAGCCTCGGGGGAGAACTACTCCCTCCTCATCATGGGAGTCAGCAGCGGCGATGAAGATGGCGGTGGTGTCGATGGAGATGACTCCGGGGTCAATCCCCGTCCCGGCAGGGTGCCAGAACAGGAACTTCTGACCCCCGAAACGAGGTCTCGCGATGGCGGCGGCGCTGCGGAAGTCTTTCTTGAGTATTAGATATATCTAGGGTTTTCGCGTCGGGGTGACTAAATAGGCGAAGGGGCAACGTCGGTGGGGGTCCTGGGCTCCCTCCTCACCTCCCGGCGCGACTGTGGGCCCAGCCGCGCGAGCAGGTGGTTTGGAGGCCGTGGGCCTCCCCCTGGCTTGCCCTTCTGGCTCCGTGTGTCCCTCGGAAAAATAGGAGGTTTGGCTTTTGTTTCGTCGAATTCCGAGAATATTGCCCGAACAGCTTTTCTGGAACCAAAAACAGCAGAAAACAGGAACTGACACTGTGGCATCTTGTTAATAGGTTAGTCCCAGAAAATGTATAATAATGATATATAATGTATATAAAACATGTGACAATGATACATAAAACAAGCATGAAACATCAGAAATTATAGATACGTTGGAGACGTATCAAGCATCCCCAAGCTTAGTTCCTACTCGTCCTCGAGTAGGTAAACGATAAAAAGAAAATAATTTCTGAAGTGACATGCTACCAAAATAATCTTGATCCAATAATAATGTAAGGCATGTGAGCTGAGATCAAATCATTCAAAGCAAATGTCTATAGTTGGTATAAGAGATAATAAAGCAAGTTAGTCAAACAAGCCAAAAAAAATCATGAACTATTGCTTTAAAGACATGAAACCGTACAAGGTTCATTAAAGATGGTTTAAGTATCCAGCGTAGGAGTTCTATCCTTCAATCCAAGCATCAAGCAAATTTTCATAACATAGAAGGATTCAGCCAAGTAAACATAAACATGAATGTCATGAATCAACTGTTTCGAAGTCTACTCAACCGGTGAGCGCAAGCATTTGGTATTGGCACCAGGATGTTATGGCAAAGAGAACATTAATGGGGGTTTGGAAGGCCAATGGAAGAAAGTCTCACAAAGCTATAAGTGATCATTAGACAAGAGGAAGTCTTATAATCGAAGCTATGTAAGGAGTAGTGATTGCCATGCAACGGATGCACATAGAGCTATATGTGTATGAAAGCTCTCCAATGGAACTAGTGGGGGTGCATCCAACTTGGTTGCTCATGAAGACCTAGAGCACTTTTGAGGAAGCTCATCATTGGAATATACAACCCAAGTTCTATAGTGTAAATTCCCCACATAGTTATACTAGTAGAACATGAAAACTCTCTCACATGGAGTATAGGTGCTAAACATGAGCACAAATGATGACTATGAATACTGCAGGTGCTATAACATGAGCACAAGTGTGGATAAAGGATAGTAATGTTGCCCCCTTTTTCTTTATTCTTTTTTTTCTTTTTTTTTCTTTTTTCTATTTTTTTTCTTTTTCTGTTTCTCTTTTCGATGGCCTCCATGGCTCTTTTCTAGCAGGGGCAACACTCTAATATGATTACAAACTTTTTGGTACAAATAACTCATAATGAACAAAACATGATGTATAAAACTGTATGCCTCTGCCAGTGTAGCAGGATGTGCAGTGATCTAGCGTAACATGGGTAAACCACACATCAGCTGTATAGAATCATGCAAAGCAATATGTACTCCCTCCGTTCCAAATTAATTGACTTGATTTTGACTAAATATGGATGTATCTATACTTGTTTGATGTCTAGATACATTCATGTGTAACAAAATGTGTGTCAATTAAATCCGAACGGAGGGAGTATGTGATAAATGACAACAAGTCATGTAATGTAAGATGGATGTTACATGGCAATATATCTCGGAACAGCTATGGAAATGCTGTGGTAGGTAGGTATGGTGGCTGTTTTGAGGAAGATGTATGGGCTTATGTGTAGGAGAACAAGAGGAAGTCCTCCCACGGGGTTGGATGTACCGGCGAAGTATGCACAACTCTCAATGTGAGCAGAAGGCAATGCACAGCACCGAAGAGGCTAGCAAAATATGGATGGTGGAAGTGCCAAAAACCGTAGCTTAACATTAGTCAAAAAGAACTCACAAACTTATTGCAAACAACTAGCAGGTTCAACATTAAGAGCATGATTAAAATTCACTCCAAGAAGGGCCGTTCACGGCGGTACAAGTACCCCGTTAGATCCCTCGACCTTCAGCACAACTTAGTTATTACAATGAACTTTCAGACATGGAAAGCTATCAAGTCTAACTACACCTTCAACAATTTTAGTATAGTTTGTAGTACGGTACAAGCTCAAAGACAACAATCCACTAATGTTTTTAACTTAATTAACCAGCAAGTTTTACCATCTAAATATCTCAAAACATTTGCAAAGAATCAAGTTATCAAAGTTTCAATGATCTACAAGACTATGCAAGTTTTTCATCATACCACTACCACATGTAGCATTTTCTTTTTCCAAGCAAACACCAAGCAACTTACTTAAACATAAACTCTCCAAATGATAATATAATGCAGCAAGAGAGTGTTTATAAACACGTGCTAACAGCTCGAAGAGATGCATGAAAAACAGGAGCTAAAAGCACTGCAGTAGCTAGTTAAGAATACTCAACAAATATAAGTGAAGAACATGAGTATTCACATGAAAAAGCGGAGCGTGTCTCTCTCCAACACAAGGATTGCTAGGATCCGAATTTATTTAAACAAAAACAAAAATAAAAGCACACAGACGCTCCAAGTAAAGCGCATAAGATGTGAAAGAATTAAAATATAGTTTCACTAGAGATGACCTGATAAGTTGTTGATGAAGAAGGGGATGCAAGGCATCCCCAAGCTTAGACGCTTGAGTCTTCTTGAAATATGCATGGATGAACCACGGGGGCATCCCCAAGCTTAGGCTTTTCACTCTTCTTGATCATATAATATCATCCTTCTCTCTTGATCCTTGAAAAACTTCCTTCACACCAAACTCGAAATAGTTCTTATTAGAGGGTTAGTGCATAATCAAAAATTCTTATATTCTGTGATGACACAATCATTATTAAATCCTCTGGACATTAGCTACAGCCACTGATGATTTGTGGAGCAAAGGTATCCACTCAACATAGTAAAAGAGAGAATGCAAAACAAAAGGCAGAATCTGTCAAAAACAGAATAGTCTGGAATGACGAATTTTTTCGAGGCACTTAAGTTGCTCAGATGGAACAGGTCCAGTTTAATGAAAGTCGCGTACATATCTGAGGAAGATGCGTGATTTTACAGAATTTTTTCAAATTTTCTGCAAGGAGATGAGCTCAAAATCGTGACAGCTAAAAATCTGTCTCTGCGCAGAAATCCAAATCTAGCATCAACTTTCAATAAAAGGCTTTACTTGGCACAACAATGCAATAAAATAAAGATACAAAGGAGTTGCTACAGAAGTAACAAGCACCTTGACTCAAAGAAAATAAAAATAACAGCGAATAAAAACGATGGGTTGTCTCCCATAATCGCTTTTCTTTAAAGCCTTTTAGCTAGGCATAGTGATTTTTATGATGCCCACATAAAGATGAGAGTTGAAACATAAAAGAGAGCATCAAGAAGCATATATAAAACATGTTTAAATCTAACACTCTTTCTATGCATAGGAGTCTTGTAAGAAAACAAGTCAATGAAGAACAAAGTGACTAGCATAGAAATGCAAAACAAGTGTAACTTCAAAAATTTCAACATAAAGAGAGAAGACTTAATATTATTGTGATATATGAAATCGTGTCTCCCTCTCTCATAAGGACCAGTAGGTCTTAAAGTACCCAGAAAATAAAAGCAAATCAAGAGAAAGCTCAAAACATTCATCATAAAGAGAAGAAATTTAGTGACATGAAGATTTCTATAACCATACTTTCCTCTCTCAAAATAATTTTCAGCGGCATCATGAATAAACTCAACAATATAGCTATCACATAAAGCATTCTTATCATGATCCACATGCATACAAGTATCATTACTCTCCACACAAGCATAATCAGTTTCATTAGTAATAGTGGGAGTAAAAGTATCACATCCATCATTGTAATCATCATAAATAGGAGGCATAGAATAATCAAAATGATTTTTATCCTCAATAGTAGATGGACTGAGAATATCATATTCATCATTGTAAACATCATATATAGGAGGCATATCATAATCAACATAAACTATATCCTCAATAGTAGGTGGACTGAAAATATCACAATGATTACAATCATCATATATTGGAGGCAAAGTATCATCAAAGCAAATTTCCTCCTTAAAGCTTGGGGGACTAAAAATATCATATTCATCACGACTAGCTTCCCCAAGCTTAGACTTTTCCATAGCATTAGCAATAATGGTGTTCAAAGAATTTATAGTAATACCATTGCTACCATCATGCAAACAAGCGTCCATAGGTTTTTTAATTTTCTCCTCAAAAGCATCATGTCCTAATTCAATATAAAGTTCATAAAGATTTCTAATTTTTTTGTTGTTTTCCATTAAGCCTAACTAGTGAAAATAAAAACAAGAAACAAAAAGATATAATTGCAGAATCTAAAGGAAATAACTTCGAGCACTCACACACTAGCAACAATACTAGAAAATAGCTTTGTAGCCAGAGGATGTGAATACCTTTTACCTTACCTCCCCGGCAACGGCGCCAGAAAATAGCTTGATGTCTACGCACGATTCTATTCTTGTAGACAGTGTTGGGCCTCCAAGAGCATAGGTTTGTAGAACAGTAGCAAGTTTCTCTTAAGTGAATCACCCAAGGTTTATCGAACTCAGGGAGGTAGAGGTCAAAGATGTCCCTCTCAAGCAACCCTGCAATTAAGATACAAGAAGTCTCTTGTGTCCCCAACACACCCAATACACTTGTCAGATGTATAGGTGCACTAGTTCGGCGAAGAGATAGTAAAATACAAGTGATATGGATGATTACAAGTAGTAATTGCAATCTGGAATAAAAATGGCAGCAAACAAACATGTAGCAGAACTTGTTATAAACGGTGTTTCAATGCTTAGAAACAAGGCCTAGGGATCATACTTTCACTAGTGGACACTCTCAACAATGATCTCATAATTGAATAAATAAAAGCTACTATTAAACACTCTCTTGTTGGATAACAAACACCATTCATTGTGTAGGGCTACAAAAGCACACCTCAAGCCGGAGTAAACAAGCGCCACAACGTCATAAAGGAATCACACACGGTGCACACACTGTCACCTTTACACCGTGGAGAGTACCGGAGTTCATATTAAAGTAACCTATAGAGTGCATAATAGATAAAGAGTAACATCTACTTATTCAACTAGATTACAAAGCTCATGATCACATAAAGATCACACCATGGGAGAGAGAGATGAACCACATAGCTACCGGTAGAGCCCTCAGCCTCGGGGGAGAACTACTCCCTCCTCATCATGGGAGTCAGCAGCGGCGATGAAGATGGCGGTGGTGTCGATGGAGATGACTCCGGGGGTCAATCCCCGTCCCGGCAGGGTGCCAGAACAGGAACTTCTGACCCCCGAAACGAGGTCTCGCGATGGCGGCGGCGCTGCGGAAGTCTTTCTGGAGTATTAGATATATCTAGGGTTTTCGCGTCGGGGTGACTAAATAGGTGAAGGGGCAACGTCGGTGGAGGTCCTGGGCTCCCTCCTCACCTCCCGGCGCGCCTGTGGGCCCAGCCGCGCGAGCATGTGGTTTGGAGGCCATGGGCCTCCCCCTGGCTTGCCCTTCTGGCTCCGTGTGTCCCTCGGAAAAATAGGAGGTTTGGCTTTTGTTTCGTCGAATTCCGAGAATATTGCCCGAACAGCTTTTCTGGAACCAAAAACAGCAGAAAACAGGAACTGGCACTGTGGCATCTTGTTAATAGGTTAGTGAAAGGGCATGGCGCCCCATGTGTGGTTTTGGTAATTAATGACAATCCCTATGGACTAATGGTTGCATTGAGTTTTACTTGTAGTGTTTGTCCATAGACCATGATTGAACTCCATATGTTGGATTCAAGGTTGATGCCATGAATATATTGATATAATGAAGTATTTGGCATCAAGATCATCGAGTTGAGCATATTGCAAGTATGTCTTGAAGAAAAGAATTATGTGATCATTCATGGTTATCTTCAAGACATCATCTATTGAAAAGAGAAGAAAAGATACAAAGTTGATCAAGTATTGATCAACACACAAAGCTACAAGATGTACCAAGTGGGATCATGTATCTCTTGGTATGGTAAGCAATTGTCCATATAGCTTTGTGAACTAACCCATGATATGTGTGTTGCATTTCTATGTGTGGTTAGGTATCTTTCTATGGGCTTGCATCAAATGAAGATTTCATATGGCCATGATCGATGACGTCAAGTGGTGATCGTCATCAATGTTGAGAAGCGCAAGTTCAAGAGGAGCATCTCGAAGAAATCCTAGGCTTGAAGCTTGCCACCCATTTAGAGATAATGTTCATGTGAAGATGTGCCTAAGAGAGGCTCTCCCATAGTGGAGTATGCGGGAGCAATGTTTGAGTCTTCACCAAGCGAAGCGCAATCAAGAAAGGTGGTCCACTTGAAGAGATCAAGATCGACGTCATCTAGCTCAAGTGGAATGCGCAAGGCAAAGGTATGATAGAGTTTCTATTTTACCGGTCTCGTGGTACTAGTTGGGAGATCGGGTTATAGGATAGATACCGTACTATCAAGAGGGGCTCTCGATTGAGCTTTAGCGTATCAGTTGGAGAGAGCTCAAACCTTTGCATACTTGCCTTCATCATCTTTCTTGGTTCTTATTTGGATTTTCTCCTTGTTGGGTTTTGGTGCTTGTTGTGATCTTCATGACAAGCCCAAGTTCTCCGAAAACGGATTTCGTATGGAAAACTTGTTGCGTTTTCAGGTTGGAAATATTATCGGTCCACCTTCGAGATAGGGTCCACACCTTCCCATGTGTGGTATCCCCTCTATATTTGTGACCCTTAATATTTCATCTCGTTTGGAGCTTCCTTGCAAAAGTTATTGCGGTTCTCTTTTTCTGGTTCTGCAGTTCCTTCTTAGGCCGGTAGTACCGACCCTCGCCCGGTACTACCGGGTGACCCCTTGCGGAACTACCGCGCCCAGTACTGGGCCCTGTACCGGATCTCCAAATGCTCTCTGGACTCGCTCGATTTAATCCGGTAGTAGCCCCGGTAGTAGCGCGGTACTACCGGGTGTGGAGCACTACCGGACCAGGCGGTAGTAAAGCTCTTGTCGCTACCTTTCCAATAGAATTGGATTCACCTGTTTTGGAGTTCGAACGAGAAAGTTATTGCATTTCAGGTTTTCCTGTTTATCCTGGTGCGGAAGTTCCGCTTGGTTTTGCGGAAGTTCCGAAGCATCGGAAGTTCCGGGTGAAGTTCCGCTTCTTGTTCCGCTTAATCTTTTAGCTCTCGGGTGTCCTCATTTCATAAGCGGAACTTCGTTCGGAAGTTGGCCCGGAAGTTCCGGTGGTGCGGAACTTCCGCTATTCGTCTCGGAAGTTCCGGCCCTGCGCAAAAACTGGCCAACGGGCAGATTTCTCACATATCCAGAAGTTCCGGGTTAAGGTCCGGAACTTCCGGCCCTGCGCAAAAGCTGGCCAACGGGCAGATTTCTCACCTACCTACTTAAGGGGTCTTCTTCCCCAAGGAGACCCCAACTCTTAAGCTCGAAATTTGCCACCATTGTTGACCTTGTTGAGCTTTGCTATCTCTCTATTCCTCCATGATTCTTGCCTCCAATTAGAGGGAACACTAGTAGGAAAACCCAATTCTATGGAAGCTTATTCTGTGGCGCACCTTATAGCCATGCGCCACAGAATAAGCTTCTGTGGCGCACCTGTGCAGATGCGCCACAGAATACGCTTATTCTGTGGCGCATTATTTACTTGTGCGCCACAGAATAAGATTATTCTGTGGTGCACTGGAAGAGGTGCGCCACAGAATATGCGCGGGCCCCACACCCACGCGAGGGACAGTCACTTTGGGCTTTATTCTGTGGCGCAGCCATGCCCATGCGCCACAGAATAAGCTTATTCTGTGGCGCAGCAGGGCCCATGCGCCACAGAATAAGCTTATTCTGTGGCGCACCAGGGCGCATGCGCCACAGAATACGCGTATTCTGTAGCGCACCAGCTAGGTGCACCACAGAAGTTTTTGACTTAGACAAATTTCGCACGGCCGCGCCCGGCCGTCTCCTTCCTCTCTATTCCTCTCTCTTTCTCCACGCGCACGAAACCGCCCCCGTCGTCGCCGAACTCGCCCTCGCCGGCCGCCCCCTCCCAACCCTGCGCGTGACCTCGCCGCCGGCAGCCCGCGACCTCCCCTACGCCGCCCAACTCCCCCGCCGTCGCCGAACTCGCCTCTCCGCCCCCACCTCGACGCCTCGACGCCGACCGCCCCCACCTCGACGCCGCCGTCTGGACACGGCGCAACGCCCTCGACACCGCCGCCGTCTACACCGCCGCCGTCGCACCAAAGGTGACCCCTCCTCCTCCCCTGGTCTCCTTCTTCCTTCCCTCTCCCTCCCTCCCCTTCACACCTGCAAGGTGTTTGTGAAAATGCCCGAGGTGCTCGGTTTTGTGTTTTGCCCGAGGAAGGCCGGCTTGGTCGGCGGGGATGGCCGGCAAAGTGTGCATAGCTCCGGCATTGTCCTTTTCTACTACACCGACATCGACTACATGTACTGCACTTTTCTCTTTTCCTCCTCATGAACCCTAAAAAACATCACTCTTAACATACTCTTTCCAGTGACATTTTTTTCTCCTCTGATAAAATAATTCAAATAATATTTTTGCATGTAGTTACTTACAATTATTCTTATATTCTTGCATATTTTTGCTCTTAACAACATATCATGCATTATACTGGAAAAAACAACAACACAAGGCAATAAATTTTTAGCCTCAGTTTGCTTTAGGTATGATTTATCATCATATATGAAAGCAAACAAAATTTCAGAGATTGAGGTAGTAGAGTTTTGATTGTATTAAAAACGGATAAATAAGAGGTTATTTAGGATAATTGTGAGTCTTTGCTTCTAGATTAAATTAATCCAGGATCCTCATGAGTATGAATGCACCCAGTGGCGGAGCCACGCCTTAGATATGTAGTCAATCGACTACACAATATTTTAGCAAAAACCTCATAGTGTAAAAATTATGCAAAAATACAAAATTCATACAAATACATGTATTTGACATCACAATTTTGAATTGAGATCACAGTTTTGTACTCGTGGCTCCACCCGTGAACCACCACACATGTTACTCATGTTTATGTATCGATGCATGTTGCATGTCTTGACACTGGCTTTTACTGCACCTTTCATTCTATTAAATCTTACTATTCATTTTTTTATCACACAAAATTGATCATCCTTTGAGAAAGATCCAACTGAAAATCTGACTGTCCTAAGATTGCCTAATTTAGTGTTTGAACCTTTATGGAGTAGGACTTGCATACGAATGTGCAGGGGTACATATTAAACAGGGTCATTTCTCTTTCTTTGTTTTCCAATCAGCCAACTTCTTATTTTGGTTGAGTTTCTCTTTAGTGATGCATGTGAATTCTAACCTGTAGATGACATTATTAATGTTGAAGATGGATTGAAGAAAATAAAACATTGAACCATTTGAATGCTTATAGAATGTGAAATCAGAACGTCAAATGACACTATGTTTGTAAGTGGTCAATATTCCTTGTTATAATAACAGCTGTGTAGACTTTTTCCTAGTTGCAGAAGATTAAATTAGGAATTAACGGTTCAGTTTAAGGACTCAGCTTTATATGTATGGTTGCAACGATTTTGAGCTCGATGACCTATGTAGGATTCTATAATTTGGTACAGTATAATATTTCTAGGCGTCCATGATTATTACAACCACGTAGAATGGCATTATTAGGTGATGGATGATAGAAAGCTGCATTGACTCATTGAGGCATTATTAATGTACTTCGATGTCGCTGATCTTCTCCCCTGTTATATATGATTTCCGTCTTTTTTGAATTGATTGCAAAATAAGATAGTATCACCAAAAAAGAGTACATTTTCCTGATTATTTTGGCTTGCTGCATATGTCCATGTCCTTGAACAGATCTCTGTTTTAATAAGTCTTTCTCATTTCCTAGCCAAATGGTTTCAGATACTTCATCCATCCATTATGTACATTGGTAAATTTTTACTGCACCTTGCTGCATATGTGTAAACTATTACCTCACCTTGCTGTTTACCATATGTGGACTAACTGTTTTACACCGACAATGCAGTGCATCAACCACTACGGAAGCTACATCCGTCGGCGGGAATTAGATCAAGGTGACAATGAGTAGTTGTACACAGCAATATGGCTGAAAGTCTTTTTTTCTGAATTCTGAAGAAGTATAAGTTCGTATTGTGGTATTTGAGGAAGGCCGGCTTGGTCGGCGGGGAATTTTGTGAATTCTGAAGAAGTATAAGTTCGTATTGTGTTCTCTTTCTTTTTGAGGTGAGATGCGAAAAAGAGCTCCGACCATCGTGTCGTGGAGTTGTGTTTTTTTTAAATTTGGAAATGGTTGCAGGTACCCCCGAGAGGCCCTTGAGATTGCCGGAACGTCGATTAACTTCCGTTCCGGCAATTTCGGGTACTCCATATGTCCCTTTTTTAGCAAAGGTCATGCCGAATTTTTTCGTGAAATTTGGCATGACTTTGCTAAAAATAGGACATATGGGGTATTGCGACTAATGCATGGGCCGGGGTATCTTAGTACTTAGTTAGGTGTTTTTTTTCTCTTATATTTGTCATACTAACTTTTTGCCTCTTTTTAATGCAGTTCAAACATGTCGGGCGACGCACTAAGCGCATGAGCATCGAAGAGCAAGCAAGAGTACAGAACATGGACTTTTGGCCCGACGATATGAGGGACGAAGCCGCGGTCACTAGTGGCGACGAGGCTGAGGAGCATCAACGGGAGGTCCGGGATCCCGACCCCGAGTACCACGAAGAAGGTGGTGAGGATGACACCTCAGGAGATGGTGGCGACCACACGACCACTGGCGATGACCGCACCGATGGCGGCGACCACACGGAACCCGGCGACAGCAACCCGGCCGCTAAGAAGAAGAAGAAGCGGAGGGCAAGGACTAAACCGCGTAAAGTGCAGTCGGTGGACAATGTCACGGACGTGATCACGGAGGTCAGTCCAAGTGGCATGCCGTTGGAGCCTAAGCACGTTGCACGAGGGTACAGCATGCAACTAGGGTGCATCCTCCGAGAAGGCGTGTCGATCAACACGTCTGACATTAGAAGCGAAGAGAATGCGGCTTTGCTCGAACACCTGCTCAGGAGGGTTCACCGACGATACACCTTCCCGAACCCTAAACCCAAAAATGTGGATAATTACGCCACCACGAAGATGAGCACCGCCTTGAGCAGCTGGAAATGCCGGGTGAAGGCGAAGATTCATAATAAGAAGAGCTGGGAGGAGATTAGTACAGGCGAGCCTCACATCACCTTAGAAGAGTTCGAGGTATTTAAGGACTTTTTAAATTCTGAGGTGTGTACAAGATGGACCGAGTGGGGGAAGGAAATGCGGAAGAGGAACTTAGGTAACCACCGTTTGGGAAGCGGCGGTTACAAATCCAAACAACCCACTTGGGACAAGGAGGACGCAGAAATAAGAAAACGTGGGCTGGACAACCCATGGGATAAATTCACAGACGAGCAGACCAGGAACTTTGTCCGGTCCCGCTACTATCTCAACTGGGAAACTGGGGAGTTCGTTACCGATCACGACGATGTGAAGCAATTCCAGCAAAATCTGGTAAGTGAATTTAAATACCACAGATATCTCAAAGTCCATTGCGTTGATCTCAAATTTCTAAGTGTGTTCACCTTTGTGTGCAGGAGGACGAGTTGAAGGCTGAGGCTGAGGCCGGCCAGTCGTCGTCCCAGGGTGAGAGGGAAGTGTGGGACACTACTTTCAACCGGGCGATGAACGTTGCAAAGGGAAGGGACAAGTTGGCGCCGCCGACATCAGCTGGCCGTGTGTCAGGCTATGGTACGAGCGTGAAGTTCACGGAGTACTACAGCTCGGACGGCGCCGGCGAGAAGAAAAAGAGGAAGAGGACGTCCAAGAACGAGGATAGAGCCGAGGTTGAGCGGCTGAAGGCGGAGCTGGAGGAGCTGAAGAAGAACACCGTGGACAAGCAGGAGGTGCAAAAGCTAGTCCGAGAAGGCATCCACCAGATCATGCCCCCGCAGATAGTGGAGGGGTTCGCTGCCTGGATGGCGGGAGGTCAACAGGGGCCGATACACGTGCCCAGCTTCTCCGGCAGCAACTCCACCATGAACCGGTCGCCGAGCGACATCATCGTGACCCCGCCGCCCATGGCCCCTTTGGTCACACCGGCGCTGCCTACCGCACCGGGACGCGAGAAGAAAACTCCGGCCACCGCCGCTGGCACCGGCGCCCGTGTCTCGACGGAAGCCGAGCTGGACGTCGTCACCAAGGTTACTAATTAATTAGTCTGCGTCGTCTTCTGTATAACTATGTCCTTCTGTATAACTATGTCTGCTTCGATCGATGACTGTATTAATCACACAAATGCATATGTTGCTTAATTTCATTATAGGAAACGCCTTGCATGCTCCTGCATAGGGTAGGCGACGAGTTGAAGGAAGTTGCTACGGGCCTTATCCTAAAAACAGGCAGCGAACTAATGCACCACGCTCCAGTGGACAAGGGTTTTATGAAGGTCAAGGTAGTCACGGTGCCGAAAGTGTATCACAACATGGACCCCCCCGTTCAACCTCAAGGAGCCGATGAACACGTGGTCCTTGGAAAGTGCCCCGAATGGGTCTCGCTATGGCCGAAGACCCAGATTCGTCTTGGGGGGGGGGGTATTATTGATGAGGGCCCAAGACGCAACACCGGCGCCACCTCAAAGTTCCGGCGGGACGCTCCGATCCGTCCCCCGAAGAAGCCTGCAGCCGTCGCCACCACCACCAACCGCCAGAAGCAACTGTTGGTAGGCTCTCAACCACAACCGGTGCAATTGGGCTCCGAACCACAACCGGTGCAATTAGCAGGCAACGCCTCTGCACCTCAACGTATTGGTGGCAACGACGACGACGACGATGATGATCTTATCGACGTCGGTGGCTTCCTCAACACTGGCGCCGAAGACGCCGACGGATTCATGCGTCCTGTGGATCTCGAACCACCCTTCCGTGCCCACGCCGATCAACCTGCTCGTCTCAATGCAGTCACGCAGCGCCTGGACTTCCAGGGTTTATCTCAAGAGACACCTCCAGCAGCCGGCGTTGCAGCTCAAGACAAACCGGCTACCGGCGTTTTCTCCCCTGGCACGATTGCGAAATCGGTTGCAGAGGGGCTTCGTGGGCAGCCATGGAACAATAAGCCCAGGAGGCCCCCCAAGAAGATGCCAAAGGGCGCCTCTGCGAGCCAGCCACCTAAGATGCCAAAGGGATCAAAGGGCGCCTCTGCGAGCCAGCCAACTCCTATGATTATCCAGGGTCGTGAAGACACCATACCACCCCCTCCGGACAAATCGGCGCACATGGTTCATGAAGCTGGAAAACCGATAGTGCCTCCGGAGATGACCCACCTCGCAACTCCATCAATGATCTCTTTGAGCGCTTCTATCTCTATGCTAGAGGGCTTTCTTCTAAAAGACAGGGATCCAAATTACCCGGCGTTCACTGTCCAAGTGCCAAAGGAAGAAGGCGGGTTGGTGGTCGTCGGTGAACACCCCGCGGATCTGTTCTTAGTAGCATACGAGGACGTGTTCAATCTATTTAACCAGCAGCGGCTCAACTATAACTTGGTCCGCCTATACGCGCTCAATGAGGCCATGACTATCCACAGAGATAATCTCTCGCACGTCGCGGTAGCGGATCCCTACTACATGCGTGACAGCCAGCTGGTGCAAGGATCTGTGACACGGACCAGCGCAGTTGAGTACCTCGAGAGGTTCATGTTGCAAAACCAGCAAAAGAATTGCCTTCTTGTGCCTTTCTTTCCCGAGTAAGTACACATCCGCTCGCCGCCGTATCTTGTGCCTTTCCGAGTTCAATGCATGCATGTTTCTGATCATCATCATTTAAATTGTGTTGAGCAGGGACAAGTACTGCGTCCTCATCATCCTACACCCGAGCCATTACCATGCCACTTATTTTGACTCAGGTAGTAGTACTACGAAAAGGTATGCCAACATAATTGCTGTCCTCAATCAAGCTCTTCACGGCTACCACCAAAAGGGAGGCGTCTTCGAAAGCACCGTGCAACCACAATTAATTGATAATAAGTTGCGCCGGTTCAAGCATATCACCGAGTTCTCTTGCCTCAAGGAGCAGTCGGGCAGCGAGATGGATGCCTTCTACGCCCTCCGTCATATTAACATGATTATCCGAGATGGAGCGCAATGTGGTTTGCCATCTGCTTTACAAACATGGGTCGAATATGACAGACGCAAGTCCGATATGGATCTTAGAAAAGACTTCCAATGCATCAAGACCAAGTTATCGGAAGTCATCGTCGGAAATGTTATCACAGCAGGGGGGACCTTCCATTGCTCCCGACGAGGTAGATAGGATGTATTATAAAAGAAAACCTTACACATGCACACATACATACTCTATTTTATCCACTTAGATGAATAAATCATGCATGCATACTCTATTGATATTATTAACCAATATATATATCTATCTCCATCTACAGGGTTGCATCAGAGAGAAATCGAAGAACGCCTAAAGTTGCAGAAGGACAACAGGGCGTGGATGACGAAGAAAGACGGCAAACCATTCCCGGCGCCGCTCGCACCGCTCGCTACATGAGATCGTCGTGCTCCCGCTTTTGCTCACCGTCAACGCCGAGATGTAATCTATTCGATCCTAGTGTAGGCGGTGAACACTTCATTTGTAACGTGTGCAACGATCGATTAACTTTTGTATATATCTCAACACTTGTGTAAAACTTCGGCACTTTTGTATCAACTTGTGATGAGACATATATTAGTAATGTGTTTGTTTTGATATATGTATCTGTGAAAATATATCCCTGTTTCTGTTATATCTGTGTAAATATGAAATATACATGTATTCTGGTATTATACTGGTATTTGTATTCTGGTAATATACGGGTACAATACGGCACAGTAATTCTGTGGCGCACCCAGAACTATTCTGTGGCGCACCCTATTCTGTGGCGCATGGTGAGTGGGGTGCGCCACAGAATAGCCACTATTCTGTGGCGCACCTGGTGGTGCGCCACAGAATAGCTTATTTAGTGGCGACTATTCTGTGGCGCACCACCCATGCGCCACAGAATAGAAAAATGGTGCGCCACAGAATAGTTTTTCTGTACTAGTGGAAAAGAGAGAGGAGATCTAGATCTATCATTCCACCAATCAATCTCTCCTCTAAGTGAGGGAAGCTTTTGGATCTAGATCTTGGAGGAATTTGGTGTTCTTCTTTGTTCTTCCTCTCTTCTCCCCCCAATAGCATTAGTTGCTTTGGTGGGATTTGAGAGTGAAGGATTTTGAGCACTTCTTGTGTTCTTGCCCATTGCATCGGTTGCATCGGTTTGAGTTCTCCACGGTGATACGTGGAAATCGAAGTTGAGAAGCTTTTTACTCTTGGGTACTTGGGGTGCCCTAGAGCTTGTCCTCTTGGGTACTTGGAGTGCCCTAGACGGTCCTTGTTGATCTCGCACTAGTACAGAAAAGCTATTCTGTGGCGCACCATTTTGCTATTCTGTGGCGCATGGGTGGTGCGCCACAGAATAGTCGCCACTAAATAAGCTATTCTGTGGCGCACCACCAGGTGCGCCACAGAATAGTCCCCACTCACCATGCGCCACAGAATAGGGTGCGCCACAGAATAGTTCTGGGTGCGCCACAGAATTACTGTGCCGTATTGTACCCGCATATTACCAGAATACAAATACCAGTATAATACCAGAATACATGTATATTTCATATTTACACAGATATAACAGAAACAGGGATATATTTTCACAGATACATATATCAAAACAAACACATTACTAATATATGTCTCATCACAAGTTGATACAAAAGTGCCGAAGTTTTACACAAGTGTTGAGATATATACAAAAGTTAATCGATCGTTGCACACGTTACAAATGAAGTGTTCACCGCCTACACTAGGATCGAATAGATTACATCTCGGCGTTGACGGTGAGCAAAAGCGGGAGCACGACGATCTCATGTAGCGAGCGGTGCGAGCGGCGCCGGGAATGGTTTGCCGTCTTTCTTCGTCATCCACGCCCTGTTGTCCTTCTGCAACTTTAGGCGTTCTTCGATTTCTCTCTGATGCAACCCTGTAGATGGAGATAGATATATATATTGGTTAATAATATCAATAGAGTATGCATGCATGATTTATTCATCTAAGTGGATAAAATAGAGTATGTATGTGTGCATGTGTAAGGTTTTCTTTTATAATACATCCTATCTACCTCGTCGGGAGCAATGGAAGGTCCCCCCTGTTGTGATAACATTTCCGACGATGACTTCCGATAACTTGGTCTTGATGCATTGGAAATCTTTTCTAAGATCCATATCGGACTTGCGTCTGTCATATTCGACCCATGTTTGTAAAGCAGATGGCAAACCACATTGCGCTCCATCTCGGATAATCATGTTAATATGACGGAGGGCGTAGAAGGCATCCATCTCGCTGCCCGACTGCTCCTTGAGGCAAGAGAACTCGGTGATATGCTTGAACCGGCGCAACTTATTATCAATTAATTGTGGTTGCACGGTGCTTTCGAAGACGCCTCCCTTTTGGTGGTAGCCGTGAAGAGCTTGATTGAGGACAGCAATTATGTTGGCATACCTTTTCGTAGTACTACTACCTGAGTCAAAATAAGTGGCATGGTAATGGCTCGGGTGTAGGATGATGAGGACGCAGTACTTGTCCCTGCTCAACACAATTTAAATGAGATGATGATCAGAAACATGCATGCATTGAACTCGGAAAGGCACAAGATACGGCGGCGAGCGGATGTGTACTTACTCGGGAAAGAAAGGCACAAGAAGGCAATTCTTTTGCTGGTTTTGCAACATGAACCTCTCGAGGTACTCAACTGCGCTGGTCCGTGTCACAGATCCTTGCACCAGCTGGCTGTCACGCATGTAGTAGGGATCCGCTACCGCGACGTGCGAGAGATTATCTCTGTGGATAGTCATGGCCTCATTGAGCGCGTATAGGCGGACCAAGTTATAGTTGAGCCGCTGCTGGTTAAATAGATTGAACACGTCCTCGTATGCTACTAAGAACAGATCCGCGGGGTGTTCACCGACGACCACCAACCCGCCTTCTTCCTTTGGCACTTGGACAGTGAACGCCGGGTAATTTGGATCCCTGTCTTTTAGAAGAAAGCCCTCTAGCATAGAGATAGAAGCGCTCAAAGAGATCATTGATGGAGTTGCGAGGTGGATCATCTCCGGAGGCACTATCGGTTTTCCAGCTTCATGAACCATGTGCGCCGATTTGTCCGGAGGGGGTGGTATGGTGTCTTCACGACCCTGGATAATCATAGGAGTTGGCTGGCTCGCAGAGGCGCCCTTTGATCCCTTTGGCATCTTAGGTGGCTGGCTCGCAGAGGCGCCCTTTGGCATCTTCTTGGGGGGCCTCCTGGGCTTATTGTTCCATGGCTGCCCACGAAGCCCCTCTGCAACCGATTTCGCAATCGTGCCAGGGGAGAAAACGCCGGTAGCCGGTTTGTCTTGAGCTGCAACGCCGGCTGCTGGAGGTGTCTCTTGAGATAAACCCTGGAAGTCCAGGCGCTGCGTGACTGCATTGAGACGAGCAGGTTGATCGGCGTGGGCACGGAAGGGTGGTTCGAGATCCACAGGACGCATGAATCCGTCGGCGTCTTCGGCGCCAGTGTTGAGGAAGCCACCGACGTCGATAAGATCATCATCGTCGTCGTCGTCGTTGCCACCAATACGTTGAGGTGCAGAGGCGTTGCCTGCTAATTGCACCGGTTGTGGTTCGGAGCCCAATTGCACCGGTTGTGGTTGAGAGCCTACCAACAGTTGCTTCTGGCGGTTGGTGGTGGTGGCGACGGCTGCAGGCTTCTTCGGGGACGGATCGGAGCGTCCCGCCGGAACTTTGAGGTGGCGCCGGTGTTGCGTCTTGGGCCCTCATCAATAATACCCCCCCCCCAAGACGAATCTGGGTCTTCGGCCATAGCGAGACCCATTCGGGGCACTTTCCAAGGACCACGTGTTCATCGGCTCCTTGAGGTTGAACGGGGGGGTCCATGTTGTGATACACTTTCGGCACCGTGACTACCTTGACCTTCATAAAACCCTTGTCCACTGGAGCGTGGTGCATTAGTTCGCTGCCTGTTTTTAGGATAAGGCCCGTAGCAACTTCCTTCAACTCGTCGCCTACCCTATGCAGGAGCATGCAAGGCGTTTCCTATAATGAAATTAAGCAACATATGCATTTGTGTGATTAATACAGTCATCGATCGAAGCAGACATAGTTATACAGAAGGACATAGTTATACAGAAGACGACGCAGACTAATTAATTAGTAACCTTGGTGACGACGTCCAGCTCGGCTTCCGTCGAGACACGGGCGCCGGTGCCAGCGGCGGTGGCCGGAGTTTTCTTCTCGCGTCCCGGTGCGGTAGGCAGCGCCGGTGTGACCAAAGGGGCCATGGGCGGCGGGGTCACGATGATGTCGCTCGGCGACCGGTTCATGGTGGAGTTGCTGCCGGAGAAGCTGGGCACGTGTATCGGCCCCTGTTGACCTCCCGCCATCCAGGCAGCGAACCCCTCCACTATCTGCGGGGGCATGATCTGGTGGATGCCTTCTCGGACTAGCTTTTGCACCTCCTGCTTGTCCACGGTGTTCTTCTTCAGCTCCTCCAGCTCCGCCTTCAGCCGCTCAACCTCGGCTCTATCCTCGTTCTTGGACGTCCTCTTCCTCTTTTTCTTCTCGCCGGCGCCGTCCGAGCTGTAGTACTCCGTGAACTTCACGCTCGTACCATAGCCTGACACACGGCCAGCTGATGTCGGCGGCGCCAACTTGTCCCTTCCCTTTGCAACGTTCATCGCCCGGTTGAAAGTAGTGTCCCACACTTCCCTCTCACCCTGGGACGACGACTGGCCGGCCTCAGCCTCAGCCTTCAACTCGTCCTCCTGCACACAAAGGTGAACACACTTAGAAATTTGAGATCAACGCAATGGACTTTGAGATATCTGTGGTATTTAAATTCACTTACCAGATTTTGCTGGAATTGCTTCACATCGTCGTGATCGGTAACGAACTCCCCAGTTTCCCAGTTGAGATAGTAGCGGGACCGGACAAAGTTCCTGGTCTGCTCGTCTGTGAATTTATCCCATGGGTTGTCCAGCCCACGTTTTCTTATTTCTGCGTCCTCCTTGTCCCAAGTGGGTTGTTTGGATTTGTAACCGCCGCTTCCCAAACGGTGGTTACCTAAGTTCCTCTTCCGCATTTCCTTCCCCCACTCGGTCCATATTGTACACTCCTCAGAATTTAAAAAGTCCTTAAATACCTCGAACTCTTCTAAGGTGATGTGAGGCTCGCCTGTACTAATCTCCTCCCAGCTCTTCTTCTTATGAATCTTCGCCTTCACCCGGCATTTCCAGCTGCTCAAGGCGGTGCTCATCTTCGTGGTGGCGTAATTATCCACATTTTTGGGTTTAGGGTTCGGGAAGGTGTATCGTTGGTGAACCCTCCTGAGCAGGTGTTCGAGCAAAGCCACATTCTCTTCGCTTCTAATGTCAGACGTGTTGATCGACACGCCTTCTCGGAGGATGCACCCTAGTTGCATGCTGTACCCTCGTGCAACGTGCTTAGGCTCCAACGGCATGCCACTTGGACTGACCTCCGTGATCACGTCCGTGACATTGTCCACCGACTGCACTTTACGCGGTTTAGTCCTTGCCCTCCGCTTCTTCTTCTTCTTAGCGGCCGGGTTGCTGTCGCCGGGTTCCGTGTGGTCGCCGCCATCGGTGCGGTCATCGCCAGTGGTCGTGTGGTCGCCACCATCTCCTGAGGTGTCATCCTCACCACCTTCTTCGTGGTACTCGGGGTCGGGATCCCGGACCTCCCGTTGATGCTCCTCAGCCTCGTCGCCACTAGTGACCGCGGCTTCGTCCCTCATATCGTCGGGCCATGTTCTGTACTCTTGCTTGCTCTTCGATGCTCATGCGCTTAGAAGCGTCGCCCGACATGTTTGAACTGCATTAAAAAGAGGCAAAAAGTTAGTATGACAAATATAAGAGAAAAAAAATCACCTAACTAAGTACTAAGATACCCCGGCCCATGCATTAGTCGCAATACCCCATATGTCCTATTTTTAGCAAAGTCATGCCAAATTTCACGAAAAAATTCGGCATGACCTTTGCTAAAAAAGGGACATATGGAGTACCCGAAATTGCCGGAACGGAAGTTAATCGACGTTCCGGCAATCTCAAGGGCCTCTCGGGGGTACCTGCAACCATTTCCAAATTTTAAAAAAACACAACTCGACGATGGTCGGAGCTCAATCACAATACCCCATATGTCCTATTTTTAGCAAAGTCATGCCAAATTTCACGAAAAAATTCGGCATGACCTTTGCTAAAAAAGGGACATATGGAGTACCCGAAATTGCCGGAACGGAAGTTAATCGACGTTCCGGCAATCTCAAGGGCCTCTCGGGGGTACCTGCAAGCATTTCCAAATTTAAAAAAACACAACTCCGGCCGGCATATCCGGCCGGCATCTCCACGACACGATGGTCGGAGCCAAATCCACATCTCAATAAAAAATCCACATCTCCCGCATCACAAATATTACAAGTTCTTAACATAGCAATCACAAATGACAAGGTCTTGACACAACAAGCAAATGTGAAGCTCCGGGATTCAAAGTATAGTTTTATGAACACAATTCTTCTCCTCTTCCTTCTTTTGTTTTCTTCAGATACATAATTAATCATGTCTAAATCTTCCGACATTTTTCTACAATGTACACAATTTCATTATTTCAACAGTGGATCCGTTTCATGATTCAGACAAGCTCATCACCACAGATCAGATCAAAAATAGAGAGGGATTAGAGGGAGGGGAGATGCAGCAACTCACCTTCCTCTGGTCCGACTGGTCGCCGCTCGCCGGAGGTCGAGATGCAGGTGCGCCGGCCACCGGGCTCCCTCCTATCTTCCCCAACCTGCAAACGAATAGATAGATGAGAGGATGCAGATGCGAAATCCAGGACCGGCCGGCGGCGCGGTGCGGCGAGAGAAGGTAGCCAGAGGGCCGCCGGCGACCGGCCGCTCGGGAGAGAGAGCAGCGGCGGCGGGGAGAGAGAGCAGCGGCGGCGGGGAGAGAGAGCAGCGGCGGCGGGGAGAGAGAGCAGCGGCGGCGGTGAGAGAGAGCAGCGGCCGCTCGGGAGAGAGAGCAGCGGCGGCGGGGAGAGAGAGCAGCGGCCGCTCGGGAGAGAGAGCAGCGGCGGCGGGGAGAGAGAATCGACCTGGGCCGCGCCGCCTACGTCTTCGCCTCGCGTCCGTGCGAGCAGCGAACAGGTGCGGGATGGAGGCAGGGTTTACGCGAATATCCAACGTTATTCTATGGCGCACCTAGCCGGTGCGCTACAGAATACTCGTATTCTGTGGCGCATGCACCCTGGTGCGCCACCGAATAAGCTTATTCTGTGGCGCAGGGGCATGGCTGCGCCACAGAATAAAGCCCAAAGTGACTGACCCTTGCGTGGGTGTGGGGCCCGCGCATATTCTGTGACGCATGGGCATAGCTGCGCCACATAATAAGCTTGATCTGTGGCGCACCAATAAGTAATGCGCCACAGAATGCGCCACAGAATAAGCTTCTGTGGCGCACGGCTATAAGGTGCGCCACAGAATAAGCTTCCATAGAATTGGCTTTTCCTACTAGTGTCGGAGTTTTGGTGGCTCGCGGGATAGTTGGGAGCCTCCAATTAAGTTGTGGAGTCGTGCCCAACCTTGTGATTCTTGTGGCTTTGGGAGCCGCGGGAATTCGGTGAGAGCCTCCAATTAAGTTGTGGAGTGTGCCTCATCCTTGTACGGGTTCGGTGACCACCCTCAAGTGTACCATAGTGGCTCGTGGCACTCTACATTGGTAGAGGCACGAAGGAGATTACGGTGTGCCATTTGACGGCTATTCGGGGATCACTTTGTGACTCCGCACCGCTCCAACGGAGACGTAGCTTCCATTGGGAAGTGAACTTCGGGATAAATCATCGTCTCCAAGTGCCTCGGTATTTCTATACCTGAGCTTCTTACTTATGCTATTTATGTTGTGATAGCCATCGAGCTTGAAGTAATATATCTTGCTATCACATATTTGCTTATCTTGTTTAGCATAAGTTGTTGGTGCACATAGGTTAACCTAGCTTGTTTAGGTTTCGTGCTTGATAAATTAAACGCTAGTTTTATTCCGCATTTATTCAAGCCTAAACCGCAAAGAATTTTAATTGCCTATTCACCCCCCCCCCCTCTAGGCGACATCCGTGTCCTTTCAGTTAGTCCCAGAAAATGTATAATAATGATATATAATGCATATAAAACATGTGACAATGATACATAAAACAAGCATGAAACATCAGAAATTATAGATACGTTGGAGACGTATCATTGTTCAGGAAGTCTGTTATTCTATAAGCAAGCAAGCTATTAATGGCTCAGAAGGGGTGAGTTCTATGAGATTGCTTGGACATATTCAAGGCCGTGATGTGTTGATCTTGATTGATTCGGGTTCCTCCAGCAATTTTATCAGCTCAACAATGGCCTCTCAGCTCTCTAGTATTCGGAAACTGTCGTAGCCAGTGCAGGTGAAGGTAGCTGGGGGTGGCGTTTTACAGGGTGACTCAGAAATTCCTGACTGTGTCTGGCAGTGTCAAGGTTATGAGTTCACCACTTCCTTGAAAGTGTTACCACTTCAATGTTATGATGTGATCCTTGGTATGCAGTGGCTTGAACAATTGGGATTAATGACCACACACTGGGCTAAGAAGTGGTTCCAATTTGATTGGCAGGGTGTTCAGTGTAAACTCCAGGGCATTATGGCTAATACCAGTCATTGTGAACCAATTTCTGTGGAGGAATTGCAAGCTTTGCAACAGCAGGATTCTATTTACTACATGGTTCAATTGTATGCGACTACAGATGACACCACACAGAAAACTATGCCTCGCATCGTTGCTATGGTGATGGATACCTTTGAGTCGGTATTTGATACTCCACAAGGGTTGCCCCCTCATCGCAAATATGATCACACTATACCTCTCCTGCCGGGTGCCAGTCCAGTCAATCTCAGACCGTATCGATACAGCCCATGCAGAAGAACGAAATTGAGAAACAAGTGAAGGAAATGTTGGCTCAAGGAGTCATTCAGCCCAGCTCCAGTCCTTTTGCCTCTCGAGCTCTGTTAGTGGGTAAAAAGGACCTAACATGGAGATTGTCTGTGGGCTTCCGACATTTGAATGCATTGACTGTGAAGAACAAGTATCCTCTGCCAGTAATTGATGAACTGTTGGATGAGCTTTCTGGTGCTACCTGGTTCACCAGCTTGGATCTTAGGTCCGGATACCACCAGATACGTATGGCTGAGGAAGATGTGTACAAAACAGCATTCCAAACACACCATGGGCATTTTGAGTACAAGGTGATGCCGTATGGAGTGACTGGAGGGCCTGCAACATTCCAAGGAGTGATGAATGACATTTTAGCTCCATTCCTGCGAAAATTTGTCTTGGTCTTTGTGGACGATATCCTTATATACAGCAAAAGCCTCGCAGATCATGCCAAACACTTAGAGAGTGTGCTTGCAGTCCTGGTTCAGCATCAGCTTAAGGTAAAAAAGTCCAAGTGTGCATTTGCCAAGCAGGAAATATTGTACTTGGGACATGTAATCAGCTCAGCTGGAGTCACAACTGATAAGAAGAAAATTGAGCCAATTATTAAATGGCCAAGGCCGAAAAATGTGAAGGAACTGCGCAGGGTGTTGGGCATGACAGGATATTATCGCAAATTCATCCAAGGGTATGGTCTGATAAGCCGTGTTCTCACTGACTTGTTGAAGAAGGGGGTGCCTTTTGTGTGGAACTCGCAAAGGGAAGAGGCCTTTCAAGCCCTCAAGCAAGCACTTGTCACTGCTCCAGTACTGGCTCTCCCTGATTTCACACAAACTTTTGTGGTTGAGACTGATGCATGTAACCGTGGCATAGGTGCAGTGCTACTACAGAACAACCATCCTCTGGCATTCCTCAGTAAAGCCTTGGGACCACGACACAGAGGGTTGTCAACCTATGAAAAGGAATGTTTGGCGATTCTCCTAGCCATAGACAAATGGCGCCCATACCTGCAACATAGTGAGTTCATCATCAGGACAGATCAGAGAAGTTTGATGCATCTGGATGATAAACGGCTGACCACTCCATGGCAGCACAGAGCCTTAACAAAATTGTTGGGGCTGCGATATAAAATTGTCTATAAGAAAGGAGTAGATAATCGTGTCGCTGACGCCTTATCCAGGAATATTACACCAGACACCGAGGAGCTGTTGGTGGTGTCACAGAGCAAGCCGGTCTGGCTAGATTCAGTGATTCAAGGCTATGAAAATGATGCCTTAGCTCAAGCTCGCCTAGCAGAACTTGCTATCCAGTCTCCGCAGGGGACATACTCGCTGCACAATGGCTTAATAAGGCACAAGGGGAGAATTTGGCTGGGGCAAAACACTGCTATGCACGTGGAAGTCTTGAAAGCTTTGCATACGAGTCCAATTGGGGGGCACTCTGGGTTTCATGCCACCTACCACAGAGTGAAGAGGCTCTTCTCCTGGCCTGGACTCAAGAACCAAGTGCGTCAATATGTAGCTCAGTGCACGGTATGTCAGCAGGCTAAGACTGAGAGGGTGCCATACCCAGGCCTACTTGAGCCACTCAAGGTGCCTCCGGGTGCTTGGCAGGTGATCAGCATGGATTTCATCATAGGCCTGCCCAAGTCTTCAGGTTTTGATTGTATTCTGGTTGTAGTGGACAAGTTCTCCCGTTATGCTCATTTTATGCCTCTGAAGCATCCTTTCTCGGCAATGTCCGTGGCTATGGCTTATGTGAAAGACATCTATCGATTACATGGGCTTCCTCTTGCAATTGTGTCCGACAGAGATCCCATATTCACAAGTACATTGTGGCAGGAGTTGTTTCGTCTGACACAAACTGAATTGCGTATGAGCTCGGCCAGGCACCTGAAACTGATGGGCAAACAGAGCGTGTCAATCAGTGTTTGGAGGGATTTTTACGCTGCTTTGTGAGTTCTTGTCAAAAACAGTGGCTGCAGTGGATTCCGCTAGCTGAATTTTGGTACAACACTACTCTACACTCCACTCTGGGAAAAAACACCATTCGAAGTATTGTATGGCCATGCTCCTCGCCATTTTGGTGTTGATGTGGTGGAGTCTTGCGCTGTGCCAGACCTGCAACAGTGGTTGAAGGACATGGAAGAGATGACTCAATTGTTGCGCCAACATCTTGAGCGGTAGACGCAATGCATGAAGAGTCAAGCTGACAAAAAGAGGACAGAGAGGAGCTTTAAGGAAGGTGACTTCGTTTACCTCAAACTTCATCCTTATGTGCAAACATCAGTTGCAACTCAAGGGACTCGCAAGTTGTCTTTTCGCTATTATGGGTCTTTCTAGGTGATACAAAGGGTGGGGAAGGTAGCATATAAGTTGAAACTGCCCGAAACAAGCAAAATTCACCCTGTCATTCATGTGTCTCAGCTGAAACAAGCAGTAGGAGCTCAGATCCAGGTACAATCAGCTTTGCCAGATGTTCCAATGGATGATATGACTCCAGAAATGATACTGGGTACTAGATGGAGAAAGGTTGGGCAGACATCGCAATGCCAATGGTTAGTCCGTTGGAAAGGCTTGCCGGAGTCGCTGGCTACCTAGGAATCGCGCGAAGATATACATCAAAGGTACCCAATGTGTTCAGCTTGGGGACAAGCTGACTCTCAAGGGGAGGGTAATGTCATGGACCCAACCGTGGATGTCGTGTTTGTACCATCAGGCAAGCAGAGAAGGAGGCTGAGGCGGTCTGGAAGAGTGCCAGCAAGGATTGGTGGGCCAGAGTGGACCAAGTAAGCAGCCAATGGGAGAAGAGAAGAAGCTTGCATCGACGCTTTGGTGGGCCTACGGGCAGGAACCTGCTTTTCTATTTAGATGCGTGTAGTAGTGGCTTGGCAGCTTTGTCTGATGACCATGGCGTGTTGAACTCTGTTTCCTTGTATCCCCTGCTTCTCCTCCTCAATCCCCTGCTTCCAATTCCCAGTCCCTGCTGTTTATGCTACTTGATGAACTAAGCAAGGTGTATCTGTAATCATATACTAGTGGTACCGTATCAGAGTCCCACCAGCAGTAAGCTAGGAGTAGCATATCCTATGCATATATCTTGGCTGACACCACAGAAAATGGCCTACGGATCGGAGTGCTGTTCCAGCGAGTTGACAGGACAAATGGTTTTCCATGAGCCCCGACCATATTCTTATCTGCAGCAGTTCGACGTCACAATAATGCACATTTTATTTGCTGAATGTCTTTTTTTTTTGCGGGTGCCGAATGTCTTCTTATCTCCAAAATGATTAGTATACGCTCAGCCAAAGCGACGTGGGAACAGCAAGGCGGAAGAAAGAAGCCGCATCCCAGATCAAAGAGCCACACCTAGAGAAAATAAATACTACTTCCCCCGTTACTATGAACTAGAAGGACACCGCGGGCTAAAAAATTTAGACATCAAATGAATGTGTGGTTTATAATTTAAACATTGGTATGCTTTAGGAGTATATTTGATTGATATTGATAAGATTATATCAACGGTTGAAGAAACGGATGTTGTGGATGGCTTGCATGAAGATGACATACACATTGCCTCATAATATTTCTAGAAACTTTTTGAATGAATACATATAAAAGAGCCCATAATTTTGAATAACAGCTATATGATTTTCATCATTGACAAAAAGTTCACGGGCGAAACTAATTTCGGTGTTCTACTTACACATGATTTACTTGTGTAAGTACATAGCAGAATGGTGTGATCTTATTATATGAACGTAAATAAGTGAACAATCTGATGGGCTAAAAAAAGATGATGTGGATTCTTGCATGTAGAGATAGAAAACAATTAATGGATGTTAGTGGGATGACATGGACAATTGATTGGCTAAAAGAGCAAGTGATGTGGATAGCTTGCATGTTGAGATAGAAAATATTAATTGAACTTAGTGGGGTTTTATTTTATAAGAAGTATAGATAAGACGTAAGCCAAATGTGATGTTTTTTTGTTTGTTGTCATTTGCTCCTCAGAAAGAAATCGCATGCCAATCCACGACGCCTCGTCCCAAACCAGAGAGCCACCCTGCAGAAATAATTTCCGAGCCAAAACCGCGGCCGCTGCGACTGTACCGGCCGGGCGCTGACCTACCCACCACTCGCAGCAATTCGCAATCCAAGCCGGAACCCGTTCGTTCGTTCGCTCGCTCGACCAATCCACCCCCTGCCCGCATCAGCAGCACACTCCAAACCCGATCCTCCAGTCCATTCCTCGCTCCTCCAGTCCACGCCCCAGCACGGCCGCCGATTCCACCGTCCGCCGTCCTTCTCCTCTCGGATCTCCTCCCCGGCCACGGCTCAAGCACGAGGTACTTCTCACCGACTCCTTTGCCATCCCTTCGCCCTGGCCTTCCGAATTTCGTGTCGCGCAGAGAGTTGTCCGGACGAGATCCCGCAGTCCGGCTTGGTCCTTTGTCTCCCTGGTCCGGGTATCTGGGGGTAGGAATTCTCCGCGTGGCTTTGCTCCTAGTCGCTGGAGCACAATCCAGAGGTTATCGCGGCCGGTAGTTGACTAGTTTCAGCGATTGTGCTTTCCCCACTTGCTCTGTGTACTACCGTAGCTTTAGGAATCTTCTACTTCTGCTTGCTGAAGCCCAAATGATTTAGGAAAGGAGGAGCGGATGATGTGTGTGACGCACGCCATAAGGAAACAACTACGTAGTATGGACTTTTATCTGCGTGTAAAATTTCGTCCGAACCGATTTTATTTCCTGTGCCTGCTTCAATGTTTTTTGTGGCTATATGTGATGATTGCCTAGCTTAATTCACGTCGTAATTACATGTCTCTATGGGTTTGGACTAGTTTTGTTACCGGACAGAAGCTTCACACCTTCATTTTCTGATCAGAAAAGCATCATACAGTTATGCGTATGTAAGGCCTGCGATGCCCTTACCTATATGCGGAGATTGGAGACCTATACATATTGAATTGGTGAGAGCATCACATCCTCTGCTGACATGCTCTCACTTTCTTTCATTTTCATCTTGTGCAGTGGCTTTGGAGTGCAGAGCATATTGACAAAGCAACATTGAGATATACATCTATTGGCATGTTAACGAAAGACACCGGAGATACTTGGTGCCAGACGCTCACTACGCTGTTGTTCCCAGTGTTATGACCTATGAGGTACTTCCTATCACGTAGCATAGTAGCTCGTTATAACAATCTTAATTGGTTACGTAATACAGCTTTGCATGTCTGACAGCTATTTTGCTCCATTGGTGGATGCTATCTTGTCCAAATTTGTTTTACATGCTGCCTGTAATTAATTTGCCAACTACAGTACTGTATACATCGAAACCAAACACCAGTTGCATCACTATATTGCTAACAACCTATTTCCTTATTTGGTGCAGGAGTTACTGAAGTTACCTGTGTAGTCTGTCTCCAATCTTCTTAATTTCGAACCTGGTATGTTATCAAACTGTTACAAACCCTGAAAGGTTGTTACTAAGCTGAAAGCTGTGGATTTATTTTCCTATTGACATGTGTGCTTTTATCAGGTGCATTCGTGAAAATGGGAGTTTACCTTAGCACCCCCAAAACCGAGAAACTATCTGAAGATGGGGAAAATGATCAACTTAAATTTGGACTTTCATCTATGCAAGGGTGGCGTGCAAGTATGGAAGATGCTGTGAGTTACTATTGATCACTGTTTGATGTTGTTTGATGAGAACTTACAGAAAGTTTTTTTTAAATGTAGTGGTATAGATTGAGTAACATACACATGGTGAGTGTAGTATGTTGTATTCAGTAGTAAAGCCGTCATTAAGGTGCGTGTTGGACCGTGGACAGGGAAACTACGAATACATATTTGAGTGTTTATTCGTTGGTTAATTGGTATATTTAGCAAAGCTGTGCACCTGAGAGATTTGATGTCTTATGTCTTGCTAATTCCTACCTGTTAATTTGCTGGACTTCAATGTAGCAAAAACCATGAGTTGAACGGTGATGTTTGATGGCTTGTTTCTCTTCTTGCAAACTAGACCTGGTGTTAGATGACTGTGCTAACAATGATCAAGTTTACTTGTGTGGCGTTATACCGAAAGACCTTTTGAAGAATACTTTTGGTTTGTTATTTCAACAGAGCCTGCGTTAGGCCCCTATTTCTAAAAAAAAGCTTTGAAGTGTTGTATACGAAAAGCTAACATATGCTGGAACCAACTGACTGAACAAAATGACAAATGTCAACAAATTAGAAGCTATGATCCTTGGTGACTTGAAGCTTTAGCATAGTACTAACAAAATCGAGGCGATGGAATTTCATCCATTTTTATTCAGCTATAGTTGCACAGTCTCAATTCGTTGTGAAATCTCTAATCCTTTCAGCAATCTTCCAGCATTCAGCTTTGCTAGATCTCGACAAGGACACGTCATTCTTCGGTGTTTTCGATGGACATGGAGGTAAGGTTAATTGAGAAGACCGTCACCTTTTCTTTGCCCATGTTCTTCTCCACATGATACCAAAATGGTTATCTACATCATATAATTATCACCTTCTTGCCTCAGGAAAAGTGGTTGCCAAATTCTGCGCAAAATATCTACACAGAGAAGTTCTCAAAAGTGAAGGCTATTCAGTTGGCGACCTGGGCACTGCTGTCCATAGAGCTTTCTTCAGGTATTACAAACTGTTAGATAGCCAGCTTGAGTGTTTTTCCATCTATTTTATATACTGATAATTTTTGTTGCGAGATGATATTAGCAGTAATTATGATTATGTTGATACAGAATGGATGAGATGATGAAGGGTCAAAGAGGCTGGCGAGAACTACAGGCACTTGGGGATAAGATAAACCAGTTTACTGGCATGATGGAAGGATTGATCTGGTCTCCAAAAGGCAGTAATTCAAATGATCAACATGATGATTGGGCTTTTGAGGAGGTATTTGTGCAACTGACATGAACTGCACGATCAGTTATTCCTTATAGGATAAGTAATCTGCATTGCACAATTAATTTGGTATAGCTCTTAAAAAATGTTTCATGAAGTCCGGGCGACTAATTGGTCATTTATAGCCTTTTCTTGCAAAATCATTCATTTATTATATTTGTACAGTTCTGGACTAGACATGTACTACCTAGTAATTATTCAAGTTGCAAAACAAGAGGTAGCATAGGAAGAAAATTAAACTCTGAAAATTCAACTGAGAGGTTTTGTTGCGAATAATGAGACCTCTTGACAAATTAATTCAATTTCAAAGAATTCAATCTTGTAGTTGTATGGCCATTAGTTCTACTCCCTCCGTTTTTTAATATAAGATGTTTTAGCATTTGTCCACATGCACATGTACACAAATGTATATAGACATGTATTAGTGTGCATGTTCACTAACTTTAGTATGTATTTAGACAACATGTGCAACACCTAAAACATCTTATATTAAAAAACGGAGGGAGTATAATTTTAGCATTCCTCTGTAGTATTGTTGCAGCTTAACATTGGTGCTACTCTGGAAGTCTTACAGGATTATCTTAACAGGGACCTCACTCAGATTTTAGCGGGCCAAACTGTGGGTGTACAGCCTGTGTTGCAGTACTAAGAAATAGTCAACTTGTTGTGGCAAATGCCGGAGATTCCCGCTGTGTTATCTCAAGGAACGGCCAGGTCTGTTTTGCTTGTCTTTTTTGTTTGAGACGAGAAGATACACGCATGAGCATCTCATTCTCTAGTTGAATATAATATAGGCATACAATTTATCAAGAGACCACAAACCAGAGCTTGAAGCGGAGAGAGAACGAATATTAAAAGCAGGGGGGTACATCCAAATGGGACGAGTAAATGGAACTATTAACTTGTCAAGAGCAATTGGTATGCATTTTACCTTTATGTTTTGTCCATATCATCCACCTTAGATGATTGCTCACGTATGCCAATTCTCTTGTAGGGGATATGGAATTCAAACAGAATAAATTCTTGACTCCCGATAAGCAAATGTTGACAGCAAACCCTGATATAAACACTGTAAGCAGTTCAGCTTCTACCATTGCTTTAACTCCTGTAGGTAACCAATCGCTATAATTCCTTTTTTGCTGGCAGTTCATATTATTTAAATATTTTTTGTAGGTGGAGCTTTGTGATGATGATGACTTTCTTGTTTTAGCATGTGATGGCATTTGGTAAAGCCCTCACTTAGTAATAGGGTTCCATTATTGCACGTGTTTATTTGTTCCATTCAGTCAACATTCAACGAAAGCTACAAGTTCTGATAGCCCATTTTCCTACTTTGTTTAACATTGAGCTTTCAACAAGACAATTTTTTCATAACAAGTAATGACCATATGCTCTGATGATAAATAGGGACTGCATGTCTAGCCAACAGCTGGTCGATTTCATCCATGAGCACATAAACAAAGTGAGCTACTTCAGAACGCTATACTTGTATGGATTTTATGGTCTTCAGCAGTGCTTAAGGGATGAAACAAAATGCAGGAGAGCAGCCTTTCTGCAGTGTGTGAAAAGGTGCTCGATAGATGCCTGGCTCCATCAACATTAGGTGGAGAAGGATGCGACAACATGACGATGATCCTAGTGCAGTTCAAGAAGCCAATTTACCATGACAAGAGCGCCAGTACTGGCGAACAGTCAGCTGTCGAGGACAAGAATGCCAGTGCTGATGAACAATCAGGTGTCGAGAACAAGAATGTCAGTGCTGATGAACAATCAGCTGTCGAGACGCCTGGTGACGTAGAAGTGTCATGAGTCAACTGATCAACTGCACGGTTGTTGTTACTCATTTTCTTCGTTGTTGTCGATCTTCCTGTTCCACTAAACTCTGTCTCTGTATTCAACGCACTAACGTGTACTTTTGTGATCAACGCGAACGAGGAGAACTCGTGATGTCGCAGCCTGGTAAACCTAAAGAATCAATTCTGAATCTGATGTGATGTACAGTACTAGTACTGATGTTGCAGTGGGTTAAACATGCATGCATGGTGAAGAAATTCTTGTGTAAATATCAACCGTGTGTTGAATTGTTGATACATCCCCAGTGGATACTCGGCATCAGTAAGTAGACCACGCTGTTTTTTGTGTTGTTTCCCTCCCTGACCAATCAAGTTTTTTTATTTTATAAATTCCGGTTGTGATGATTCGGTGCGTTGGACCTTGGACGTAAACTGACTGTACCTTTGAGTGGAAATGTATGTATTTAGCGCATTACAAAATAAGCTTATCTGTAAGTTCAGTAAGTATCAGTTTTTTTCTTACGGAGGTCCCAGGACCAATTATGTCCGTCTTATACTGATACTCCCAAGAAGCATGTCTTGTATAGTTATTGAAGTACTCCGGAGCTCTGTGGACGCTAGTTTTCTTTCGATCGGGACAGGGTCTCCCGTCCAGAATCCTACTCTGGCTGATCGAGGGTGGAAGGACTGTCTGCTAGATAATCTGATGACCTGCGTCATTGTGAACTAGACTATTTGATCTGCAAGAGAACTTGGAGGAACTAGATTGCCTCGGTGGTGGTAGGGTTCATACCAAGCACCCGCCTGTATGCATCGGAAGGAGTATTTCACCATGGTCCTGAGTTTCTTGTGGTCGGAGATAAGCTGCTCATACAGCAATGCTTCTACTCGGGTGGTCCTGAGTTTCATGTGGGGTCGGAGATAAGCTGTTCTTCATATAGCAATGCAATGCTTCTGCAAGGGAGATCGGGACCTTCGTGGCGATCATGGAAGAGTACGAGGGATTCACAAAGCCGCCTGGAAGACTTGCTGCGCATGTTCAAAAGTTCCTTCCTCAGATGCATTTCACTCATTATCCTTTGTTTATGTCATTCAGATAACTGGAGAGACGGCATGGAAGTAATTTTTTTTTTTTTGAAATTTTCCATATATAAATTAAACAACAGCGTTTGGATTACAGTCATTCAAAGCCGGTCTCAACGCGCAGGAAGGGACCGCACTTTGCAAAACACCACCACACAGCTCTCTACGACCTAGCTGGCATAATTCGTGAGCAACCATGTTACAAGTTCTACTAATTTTCTCCAGGATAACTTGTCGGTCCGGTGGTTTTTTCCTTCTGAACTCCTTTGCAATTTGGCCAACTTCAGACCTGTCAGCCTGGAGATCCAGGAAAGTTGAGAAAACATAAGAGCAATCTGTCTCCAGAATGATGTTGGAGGCAGAATTTGTAGCAGCAAGCTCGAGCCCCTTCAAGCAAGCGAGAGCCTCAGCGATCTCAGCCGATTTGCAGGAGTGGATAGTGTCCCAAGCAGAGATCACAGCTGAACCAGTGTGATCTCTCAAGACAACACCCCAGGCTCCACTGTTTGTTTCTTTAACGAAACTGGCATCCACATTGCATTTGACCCAGCCATGCTCAGGTTTACTCCAGTTAGCTTTAACAGCATTCTCCATGACGGGGACATACTGTTTCGCTTTTGGAGGATCATCGATCTTGCCTTTTCCTTTTCTGTCAGCTGGAGCTAGGCCCTTAACGATGCCCTGCAAAGAGGCTAGGTAATTTTGTAAGAAACGAATTGAGTTATCAATGGACGCGTCCCCTTTACCAAAAATAATGTCGTTCCTATGGTGCCAGGCTCTCCACCAGAGGAGCATTAGTTTCTCTCTCATGTCCATATTTTGCTTGTCTAAAAGAACAAGAACCCAATCATGGCCAGAACATCCGAGGTGATCATCATGTGGAAGGTTCCAGATTTCCTCAAGACCCTGTCGCAGGGCTTTTGCTTTTGTACAGCACATAGTAGCATGGTAGCCAGTTTCATCTTCAACGCCACAAATGTTGCAGGTGGGAAGTAGGTTTGGCAGCCTACGGCTGCGGTTCGCCTGGACAGCAATACTGTTGGTAGCTAGTCTCCAGGTGAAAATTTTTACTTTCTGTGGAACTTTAGTATTCCAGATAGTTTTCCAAATGGTTCTATCACCATTTGAGGCATAACTCGACTTTGGAGGACTACCATTGCGCATGTCCAGGGCCAGGTTATAGGCACTTCGTACCGAGAAGATACCATTTTTCTCCGGATTCCAAGACACAAAATCATCAACTTCAAAACTTGGCAGTCTGATCTTGAGAATTTCTTCAGCATCATAAGGTCTAAATATTTTCCTAACTACTTCTTCCTTCCAGGAATGATTCTCTTTGTCAATCAGACTTGACACCTTTCTCAATCTGGAATTGGTGTGGTTCGTTGTGACTTTTAGATCACCTCTCGGAATCCAATTGTCTCTCTAGATCCTAATATTTTCACCATTTCCAATCCGCCAGATAATACCCTTTCTCAGCAGTTCGAGGCCATGCATTATACCTTGCCAGCCAGGAGATGGATTTTGAATAAAAGCAGTATCTGTTAAATTTCCATCTGGGTAATACTTAGCCTTCAAAAGTCTTGCACACAAACTATCCGGGTAGGCAATTAGTCTCCATGCCTGTCTTGCGGAGAGCTTGATTGAATAAGTGGAGGTCCCGGAAGCCCATACCACCCTGGCCCTTCCTTTTAGTGATTTTGTCCCAGCTTAGCCAATGCATTCTTCTCCTATCATGTTCATCTCCCCACCAGAAATCTCTAGTAAGCTTCATGAGATCTTCACACAGGCTACTAGAAAATTTAAAGATGCTCATGGGGTATGTTGAGATGGCCTGAACAACTGATTTGATAATGGCCTCCTTTGCACCACTGGAAGAGTATTTCTCATTGTAGTCGGTAAGGCGTTTTTTGATCTTCTCCTTAACAGGCTGGAACTTACCATCCTTCATACGGCCTTCTGGAACAGGTAAACCAAGATATTTCTCTTCAAAACCCACTGCTTCAACATCAAGGATAGTCACCACCTCTTTGGCATTTACTTCGGAACATTTGTTTCCAATCAAAATGGAGCATTTGTCAGGACTGAGGAGTTGTCCTGTCGCTTGCTCGTATTTGTTCAGAACAGTTTTAACTTTTGTAGCTTGATCCTCATTTGCTTCAAAGAAGAGAAGACTATCATCTGCAAACAATAAGTGTGAGATGCCAGGGCTGCGTCTACACACTTTAAGCTCATTAATATTTCCATTATCAATTTCATTTTGGAGCAATTTAGAGAGACCATCAGCAACAAAAAGGAAAAGATAGGGGGAAAGGGGGTCCCCCTGACGCAGTCCTCTCGTGGGGGTGAATTTTTGAAGAATCTCACCATTCAGTTTAACCGAATAAGTCACTGTTTTGACACAAGTCATTATCCAATTGATCCATTGTTTTGCAAAACCTAGTTTCCCAAGGATACCTTCAAGATACCTCCAATCGACCCTGTCATAAGCCTTTGCAAGATCCAATTTGTAGGCTGCATACTTTCCTTTCTTATCAGTGCACTTCTGCAGGGAGTGAATGCATTCAAAGGCGATCAAAGCATTGTCAGTAATTAATCTTCCAGGGATAAAGGCACTCTGATTCGGAGCTATGATGTCTTGGAGAATTGGTCTTAGCCTGTTAACCAAACATTTCGAGATTATTTTATAGACAACATTGCAGAGGCTAATGGGTCTGAAGTCCCTGAGGCACACCGGATTTTTCTTCTTTGGAATAAGAACTATTATTGTGTCATTGATATTCTCCGGCATATTACCACATCTGAAGAACTCTTTTATAGCAGCAATAATATCGTCTTTGAAGATACCCCAGTGCCGCTGATAAAACCTTGCAGGAAAACCATCTTTACCTGGTGCTTTGAGCGGGCCAATCTGGAAAAGAGCATTGCTGATTTCATCATCAGTGAAGTCAGCACAAAGGGTTTCATTCATGTCGTGTGAGATTTGTGGTTGCACCAAATCAAGAATAGCTTCCGGCTGAACATGGTCATCTGCAGTAAAAAGATTCTTGAAGAAATTGGTAGCCAACTCCTCCATTTCGACTTTGTTCTCAGTTAAGGAACCGTTCTCTCTCTGAAGGTGATTTATTCTATTCTTCTTTTTCCTCCAGGTTGCCTTCTGATGGAAGAACTTAGTATTCCTATCACCTTCTTTAAGCCAGTTAATTCTGGACCTTTGACGCCAGTAGGTTTCCTCCTGTTGAAGAAGACTATCTAGCTCTTTTTCAATTTGGAATTTCCTATCTTGATTTACCAGAGAGTTTTGACTGTTAATTTGCTGCAAATCCCTTCTCAATTTTTCAATCCTCTTTGGGATGTTGCCAATGGTGTCTTTACTCCACTTTTGGAGGCAGGACATAACACCTGAGAGATTTGCAGCAACATCACCAAGATCTTTCGGTCTATTGTGGCCCTCCCAAGCCACTTTCACCTCATCTGTCAGCGAAGCTTCGCTCTCCCAGACAGCTTCATATCGTTGCATTGGGTTTTTTAATCTCGAGTCCTGATTCTGTTCCAATTTCAGTAGGATAGGACAATGATTAGAGCGGGAAGAGGTTAAATGACTGACTGTGCTGTCAGGATAGAGTGCAGACCAAGCAGGACACGCTACTGCTCTGTCCAAACGCACTCTCACATTTCTAGCACCTCTCTGTTTATTATCAAAGGTCCACGGCGCACCTTGGAATCCAAGGTCATGCAGATCACAATAAGATAACACCTCTCTAAAGTCCATCATTTGTTTTTCCCCTCTAGGTCTACAAGAGAAGTGTTCAGTTTGCCACATGGCTTCATTAAAATCACCCATCATAAGCCAGGGTAAATTTTTCATGGGTTTTAACCTTTTTAGCAAGTCCCACATGTGGTGCCGAAGGTGTGTGCGAGGTTCTCCATAAACAAAGGTACACCTCCACTTTATTCCCTTTTTCACATCCTGAATGATTACATCGATAATGCTACTATTTATTTTGAACAACTCGACTTCTACATTCTCATGCCAGAAGAGGGCTAGACCTCCCCCCTTCCCTACATTTTTAAAAGACACTGCATGTTTGAGACCAAGCCTCCAACGAAGGCTCTCTACAACATCTTTTTTCTGCCGAGTCTCAGACAAGAAGACGAGTTGAGGCTGGTGAGTGTGCACAAGGCGCTCGAGCTCATTGACTGTCCGGGGGTCGCCAGCCCCCGACAGTTCCAACCTAATGTCGTCATGGCTTCTGACAGGCACGCTCCTCCGCGCCTGTTAGTTGACCAGCGGCCCCTGGGCTGGTTGCCTCCTTTTCCTCCTCAACCCTCCTCCCTGCAGCACATCCTGACTCATCGCAGTAGCAGCTTTGTTCCTCATCTCGCCAGTTCCCCTGAAACGAATCAGGGGTGATATCATAGCGCGCTCGGCAGCTATGAGGCTTGGTCCTCTGTCACCCTCAAGATCACGTCGAATCAGCGGGGATCGGAAACATAGTGCCACAATCCTATAATCACAGCCTAAGGAAGCAAGCAGGATCCACGCAGAATTGATATTGACAATGAGATTAATTGATACCAGGCCCAGAACTGTGGCTGACAGTGCAGATGTGTTCCCAAATTTTTCAGATACTCCAGTATAATGCAAAGATTCAGATCCCCTATCTGTCCTTTCCTCTCGTCATCACAAACTCTGTTATTTGATTCGGGCTGCAATTTACTGACAACAAATTCTTTGATCTCTTTCCCAAGAAGTTCCATTTCAGGCAGTACCGTGGTGGATTTCTTCCCCATTGGGGGCTGATCTGTACTACGGGGTCCTGGGGATTCGGGAGATGTGATTACCTTCGTATGGATGATCTCCTTCCTCTCCTTCGAGGCCAAGACCTCCCACGCTCTTTTCTTGAAAGCCGCGATCTCCGGCCGCGCGAGGCCCGATCGGCTCCGCGATTTGTTTTCTCATCGCCTTCTTCGCGATCTCCCGGGCTCTTCGCCGGAATTCATCTCTATCCCATAGATCCCCGAGTAAGGTGGGTGTCCCCACCGGTGGTTTCGCTGTCGATGTGGTTCCCGTCGCATTCGGGAGGTCTACGCCGGCGGGCGGCGCCTCCGCCGCCACGTGCGTCGCCTCCGCCTGGATCTCTCCTCTCTTCCTCAAAACGGGGGTTGTCTCTCTCTCAAGGTCTCCGGTGATCTCTCTCTCTCTCAGAATCTTGACGTCGCCTCCGGGGTCGCCGGAGAGGCGAAGCGACATCTCTCTCTCAGAAGCTTTTTTGGGTCTTGGTTTACTGAGAAAAACGAGAGGGGAGAGGAAATCAGCTCGATGGGAGATCTGAGAGTGGGGAAGGGAAGAAGAACAAGATAATCAGATCTAGGAAGGATGAATGGGAGAAGAAAATTGGGGATGGAAAGATCGGCAAATCGCCGGCTACGGCATATCGCCAGTCGCAAGAGCTCTCAATCATTAAAACTGTCTTTTGACCAATCGCTTCATGGCATGGAAGTAATTTAACATTCAAAGAAAAGAATTCACACGAACAACAAACTCCAACCGGATTTCACACCACAAAGAGCATTCCACCTCTCTCAAATGAGTTTCAGACGAACAGACAATGGATATTGATATCCTCTAACCGAAGCTACACCGTAGTACAACAACAGTACAGTACTAGCTAGCCTGCCATGAGATCCGATAGAACAGATCTTGGGGCAAGAAGCAGCCGCTAGCTAGCCGGCGTAGATGTGTACCCCGATGGCGACGAGGAAGATGGTGATGAGGGCGAAGAAGAGGATGGTGTGCACGAGGATGGCGAGGCCGCTGGTGTGCATGGTGCCGAATCCCACGACCCGGCCCTGCGCCGGCAGCTGGAACAGCAGGCCCGGCATGAGCAGCACGAACAGCACCGTCGCGATCACCACCGGGCCCCAGTCCGCCATCTGATCCCCGCCGCCGCTCCAAACAAGCACCGACCGGCGACCACCAAGGCTGAAGGCTGGCTCTCCCTCTCTGTGGATTCAAACTTGGGAAGAGGAGCGTACTAGAAATGAATGGAGTAGGCAAGGAAGAGTAACGTTGGGATTTTATTAATAGGCGGCACAACTGCGCAGGATCTGGGGAAAAACGGTCGGCGGGAGGATTCTTGCTGACGCGTGCGCAAAGATAAGGACGACGTGGGGCGGGCCACGCGGTGTGCTCACGGAAGCGTTCTACGAACTCCACCCAGGGTGATATACCTCTCCTCTAGGAGGCCGACATGTCATGCACGTCCTGCGCGGCGGGTGGAAAGGCTCTTGTGGTGGAGTGGGAGCGAGCAACGGGCACGCGAACACGTCGGCCGGTTTGGATCGGAGCGCTAGCTATTTTGTACTCCCTCCCTCTCCGTATCAAAATATAAGCTAACTATTCCATGAGCCTTGCACTAAAACATGTCTAGATACACTCCGCATCGCTCACAGGGGGCGATACGAGCGACCACCTCGCGACCTCCTCCCGCCCCCCGATTCCTCTCCTCCTCGCCGCCGTCAGGCGTAGCCTCGCCGGGCAAAGCTCGGGGGGTAGCCGGCGGCGGCGGGCGCTCCTCCCTCGCGCGCGGGGGTCTCCGGCTGGGCGACGCGGCGCCCTGGACGGCGTGTTGCTGCGGCGGAGCTAGTACATCAGGGCGGCGGCCCCGGGTTTCTTCGGCGGTGTGCACGGCCGTGGTGGCTGTGCGGGCAGCGCTGCGGCCCGAGCTGGCGGCGGGCGCCATGGGTGCGATGGCTGCACGAGCTCGGCCGTCCGGGCCCGATCTGGGCCTGGGGGGCCCGATCTGGCCTGGCGGGCCCGAGTAGTCATCGATCTGGCCTGGGTGGTTGACTTCGAGGAGTTCTTCGGCACACTTTGCTGGTGGTCGTGGGGCAGTCGGCAGGCGCTGGCTGCTCCGACGGTGTCGTCTGTGCAGGTCGGCCGTGCGGCCGTGTTCTCGGCGCCTTGGTCGCCGGATCTGGCGAGGTGGGCTGCTGCCATGGCCCCTCGGCTAGGTTCTGGCTGGCCGGGGATCTAGCTTCGGGCTGGCCGGCTGGATGTGTAGCGGGGTGCGCGACAGAGGACCAAATCCCAGTTGGTCTTCGACGTTCTTTCTTCTAGCTGTAGCAGATTGTGATCTGGGCCTCACGCCCAGGTCCATAGCCTTGGCATGCCGGGGCGACGGCCCCGGAACGGTGGTGACTTTGGTCTGCCGCGGCTAGTGCGGTCGTTGCTGGAGTTGGCGGTTCACCGGCGAGGTTCCGCTCCGGCTCACGTGGCGAGGTCTAGGTGTTCCGGGCGAAAGCCTCGCACCGGTTTTTGTATGGTGCCGACGATGACGACGCCCCGGCGCGTCGCTACTCCTTCTTGAAGGCATCGTTGTGGAACCCGGCTCTCTCCACACCTCGAAGGCCAAGTTTTCTTCGGGTGAAAACCCAACTCCGTTGGAGTGGGCGGTGGCGGCGTCCTCGTCGTTATCTTCTTGAAGACACCGCCTTGAAGTACTTGCTTTGTGGGAGCCGTGTAGCGTAGCTCGCCGGTGAGGTTGGAGGATGCCGGGGCGGCGGCCCCGGACGGTGGTTGTGCGCCGAGGCGGCGGCCTCGGAAGAAGTTTTGTAGCGTTTTGTTTCGTGGCTTTTTTCTCTTAATCTTCTTTTCGGTTATTCATTTGCCTAAGGGCTGCTTGTACATATTCTACCTACTATTAATCGAAAAGCCAGCAATTGCTGGATCTTTAAAAAAAAACATGTGTGTGAAATAGCTAGAAAGTTTTATATTTTGATACAGAGGGAGTATTTTTCTTTTCTTTCGTGATCTGACCTAAACGCCCCCGTACCAATAGAATGAGAGAGAGGATCTTTGCTTCCCGTGCTCCGCTGCTCCTGATTTCTTAAAAAAATAAATCCAAAACGGTAGGTAGAAGTTCCAACGTATTGTAAAACAATTTAGTGGATAAATGCCACATGTTATCTGCATAGTCTTACAAGTCCTATACAAAGGACCATCATCGCCACACCGTACAATTCTAAAAGAAAAAGGGAACACCACACCATACAACTCCCCCAAACTTGTATTAGGGGAAAAATTGGCAAAGACTCGGGCTCCTGCACTTCCCACTCTCACAGCTCGATTTTGATTGTTTCAAGCAAGGTATACACGGATGGACGCTCGTTGTTGACGCGTTCCGGTGCTTCCTTATATATCCACCACGCCGTAAGCATGATCAACAACAAAGTGCCCTCACGCAGCTGGTGAGGGGTGGCACACAACACCATCGGCCACCAATCCGTGAAGACATCCACACCCAGTGGCGGACCCAGGAATACTTTAAAGCCCGGGCAAACTGTTAATAGAAAGGCTTAATACGCTATTTTTTTGGACAAATACGATGAAAATACATGGTGTCGGCCGGCCGGAAGCCCGGGCAAGCGCCCGGGCATAGGGGCGGCTGGATCCGCCTATGTCCACACCCAATAAAGGTCTCGAGGTGGATCGAATTCAGGACACAAGCTCATACCATTGTTCGCGAGAAGGGCCAGCCGGTAAGAATCCACACCTTAGTATTCTGATCAAACCGGTCGCATAGTGGGAATCACGCCGCGTGTGGTAGACCGTAGACCGCGTCACGCTAGTCTCTCACCCGTACACCATCTGTCCTGGTAAGCCAACCAGATAAAGAATTTCACCCTAGGTGGCGTCCAGGATCTCAAGTTGAGCTTCCCAGGGTCGCATAGTGGGCATAATTTCGCTGCATAATATGTTATATTTTATGCTACACAAAATCATGACTCTGAAAAAGGTAAAAGAGAACTCATTTTACTTGCTACATTTGTCAATTTTTATCCAAAAACTATTTTGTTTCAAATTTGATCGTACATAGTAGACATGTACATGTATTTTTTCAGAATATTTTGAGACGCAAAAAAAATGAACGTTTTGATTTTTTTCAGAACGTGATCGCTAGAGCTCAGGAGCTACAAATAATTTTCATACCAGCGGATATCTTATATTTACTAATTGGAGGCACCAAAGGAGGCACCACGTTAATCCTCAACAACTAAGAAAATTAACCATTGGATTTTCCGTATTGTCCATCTACATCCGTCAGATGGAAAAGAGAAAGAGTCCTGGTGTTTTGTCCCACGTGCACGCCATCGTTGATCAATTTCGCCGGCATCTCTCTTCGTCCTTTGTTGCCGTGTTTCATGCCCTAGGCAAATCTACCAGGCAATCTCCTCCGCCAACTACCAGGCAATCTCACTCAGCCGCCTCCGCCAATTCATCTCCGTTCTTCATGCATTCGCCGGACAGCATGTTGATCAGCAGCTGTAGGAGACCCATTCACCAGTTGCAGCGTCGCCCGCACTTCCTGCAACCTCCTCTCGATAGGAAACCTTGAAACGCTGCGTCCTCCTGCACAAATCCTTGACGTACTAGAGGTAAACATCACGGTTATGTGGTCTTTCTCATGTCTGACTCCTATCTGACTCTCTCTCTCTATTTTTCGGAAAGCAACATACTGCAGCCCTGCAGGACGGGTTACACTGGTGTTGATCTAGAGTACCTGCTGTGTGCACGGGCCTGTGTGTATGAATTCTTGCTGTACGTTATACAAACTTATCTATTCCAATGCCTCCATCTCATCACAGCAAAATTAGAACGCATCTATTAATTTGACCAGAACGGAGCCTCGGGTTTGGAGATTTTCAACCTTATAATCGCCTTTGTATTTTCTACATATTTGTTTTTCTTCTCACAATGATATATATTGTTGAATTAGTATACAATATATTGTTGAATTAGTATACACACTTAGTTTGAAATCTTGATGGCACCAATCCATGACTAGATGTAAGCATCATAGTCAGTGTGGTTGTTATCCAGGAGCCGTTCTTACCTTTCTTCTTCTTTTTTGCAGGGAAGGAGCTGCTCGGTATATACGAAAATCATCCTGCAATTGATTTTTGCACACTAGATGCATGGCATATACGAAAATCAACTTTTGGCTTTATGAACTCTGTTCGTTCCATGGTATATCTACATGATCGTAGGTAGTAATCACAATCTGATTCCATGGTCAGTCAGAAACACCCATGACGCCAGTCTCAGAACGAGTTGCTTGCATATTCACCTTTATATGTCGTTGTGTGCCAACCAGGTTACAGCCAAGGCTGCTCAACTCCTGTGTGCCAACTGCAGCCAAGGGTAAGCACCGGTGGAAATCCGGCAAGCAAACTTCCAACCTTTTCAGATCCTTGATGCTAAGGAGCTCCGCTTCAGAATTATATTAAATGGTCTGTTATGAGATTTCTTTTTGTAGTCAAGTTATTGTCCAGATTGCAGAAATTTTGGGATTTCATGAACTCGGGTTTATGGTATTCTCCATGAGTTAAATACTAATACATAATAATTAGCTTTTTTTGGTTAATTTTAGGTGTCTAATATACGTGGCTGGGTATTTAACAAAGTTTGTTTCTCATTATCTATAACAATATGATCATAAGGCTGGCTCTGTGCTCTATATCTAGCATCCCCATAAAATTATGAGAAAAATCCTTAAACTAAATTTCTATTACCAGTAGTCTTAGAAATCAACAGATTCTTATATCTTGCTCCGACCTGATACAAAGATAAACTTTTGTAGTATATTTATCACCTGCAGGGAGCTTTAAGCTTTTTATTTGATGAGAAGGAAGGTAAGATAATGTTTACAAGAGCACCTGGACGAGGAAAAGTTTATGCACAATTAGGGATGGCAAGTATGATATGTAACACAAAATTCTCAACTATGTTCAAAGTAATTGCTGATCTTGCCCTTTTTTTGTACACATGACCTCATTCTCTTACACCAAACAGAGCTTCTTTTTCAGTTTTTTGAATTTTCACTGCCCCAACCACGTACCAATCTATCTTGGCTGAGGAGAGGTCCTTCGGATCTCAACTTCCATGCCAGACCATACTGGATCCAATGCAGTGGAGAAGGTGGTGCGTTGAAAGCAGTTTGTATGATCGGACAACCGCCATTGTTGGTGAAGCTGCAGAGTGGAGGAACAATGGCGGACTGATTGCAGGTATACAAGGATCTGGATACTGCACTTTCCTTTCTTTTGGACATGTCTAGATACATAATACGTGGATGGCTATTATTTTTAAGTTCTGTGCAGTCTAAGTATAGGTTAGTCAATTCAACAAAGTCATGGGCGCACGTCTCCACAACGACCTCAAGCACCTTCTCTATATTTGCTGGAAAGTAGATCAGTCGTTTCGGAGAATAACCCGGTTGTTCAGTCTACTTTTCTCTGTTTCTCACAAGCAAAAACTAAATATTTGTTTACTTCTATCTGTTATTTCAATTTATGCTCAGACAATATTCATTCATGCTACGTAGTGCACCTTAGCCTAATGCAGTTTTCACATTTTTCAGATTTAGTATTCTGTCCAAAGTGAGCAGCACATAAGTAGAGTGTACCGTCAATTCAGTATATGCCAGTGAGGTAATTCTGTCGTGCCATCTTAAGAGGTTGCACAACAGTAACAATCAGTCGTGCTTGCCCAACACCGGATATATGTATATGGCTTTAAGTTTGGTCGGTATTGATAGGTGCTATACCTGACTGCGGGTAATACTATTGATCAAATAAATAATCATTCTGTATTTCTTACACAATATTCTCGACAACAACTTTTGGAAGATCTTGATTCTGTTATATTTTCCTTTAACATGAATAATTATTTGGATCATCTCTTATGTATTGTTCATTCTCCTAATACTTGAAGTTAAGTGCATACTTCAGCAGGTTCCTCATATAGGCACCTGAGTTAAAGGACGGGCTACAAAGTAAATTTAATTTAGCTTTGGCTAAAAATAAAATGAGGCATATTCTTCCTTCAAATGAAATGGCAGCATCCAGAAGTGGTGTTCGGTTATCATTCCAGTGATTGCTCTACTTGGCTATTTTGTATGATATTAAAATAGATTAAACTATATAAACCTGATATATAAAAGTAGAATGCATGTATGGATGACCAGTCCGATTGTTCAATTGTGTATTGTCCAAATAGGGTGTTCCTAAAGTTTTACTTACGCCTACGTGATAAATAAGATGGGAGCTATTTCACATTATTTCTATGTCATACGATCATTTAGTCAAAGAAAAGCGGAATCTTAAAGTCCTTTGTAATTCATTAAAAAGAAAGCATTGCGATGTCAACAACAATGTATTATTATAATTAAATGATAAAGTTCTACTTATAATATGTATTTAAAGAAGCTAGCCCGTGCAGGTGCACGGGTTGACGACTAGTTTTTAAAATGTTGTTTGTTTGACCCATTCAATTAAATCAGGATCCTGCCAGGATTAGGTGGAAGATTGGGACCTCTAGAAAATTTCAGCTGAGAGGTTTATACCTTCACCTGACTTAAGTTAAGAAATTTGACGATTTGAAAAATTAGAATGATGCATTTTTTACCAAAAAAAACTTCAAATGATTTCTGTATTTACAAATTGTGTAATATGCTTAAAGGTTGGACAATATTGCGTGAAAATCAAGGTCAACAAAGTCTTGGGGAGGGGGTTGAGAAGATCAAGCTGTTGTTGCGGCTCAAACAGTTGCAAGGCTAACATACTGAAGAAAGTTAATTGAATACGTTTTTTAAATATCGGGTGCATATGCACCCAGGTGCCGAAGTGAATTTCACGGTTCTGTTTGCTGGTTTACCTTGGTATCTCCATCTCCATGGTGTTTAAGTTTGTTCTGCTAGAAGTGTGCTGAAAAGTGAGCTTTGCTATGTGAGCTTGCTTTGCAGGTTTGTTTCTCAATTTTGTTGGGAGGAATTTCTGATGTTTTGTTTGTGTAAAATCTGACGGTTTCTATGGCTGTTTGGCTAAGTAATTTCGACATGAATGTCCGTAGATGTACTGATGTAGTACCGAGTGGAGATTTCATGCTACCGAGTTACACTGATCCCACCATATTCAAATATAAAAAATTGTATTTTAAAAGATTCAAAAAATCTTAAAACAATCATGCATGTTCTAAATGAAATATCCAGCAAGCGTGAAAAATCTCAATACAAAATACTACGTGTTTCCAGCTATACATGACAAATGTATAGTTAGAAACCTTCAACTTTTGTTATTTTTATGTACACTATAATTAATACTCCCTCCGTCCAAAAATAAGTGTCTCAAATTTGCTCAAAAGTAGATGTATCTATACTTGAAACATGTCTAGATACCTTCACTTTTGGACAAACTTGAGACACTTATTTTGGGACGGAGGGAGTACAAAACATTTCGCACTGTGCTTACACGTTTATAGTATGAGAACATCATTCTCAACATGCGGATTTTTTTGAATTTTTAAAACTTTAAAAGTTTTTTTGAATTTAATAAAATCGTTGGATCACTGGATCTCGGGAGCGAATGACTTTCCGTGGAATCCCAAGAATCAGAACTGGACGGGCCACTAGTACAGAACAGGGCATTAGTACCGGTTGTATTGGGCCTTTAGTACCGGTTGTGCAACCGGTACTAAAAGGTCGGGACTAAAGGGGTAACCCTTTAGTACCGGTACCAAAATACAACCGGTACTAAAGGGTCTCCACGTGGGCGCACAGACGCGCGCGACCCTGAGGGCCTTTAGTACCGGTTTTTCATAAAAACCGGTACTAAAGGTTCCTGCTATTTTTGCCCTCCCGCCTATTTTTTCAGGGGGGTTTAGGGTTTCGTTTTTTTCTTTTCGGTGGTTTAGGGTTTCTGTTTTTCCTTGTCGCTCATTTTTTCAGGGTTTCGGAGGAGATCACGTATAAAGTACTCACTACACATATGAAGTACTCATTACACACATAAGGTACTCTCGTTACATATAAAGTACTCATAATTACAATGGAGATCACCGCTAATAACTAGTACATGCATGGAGGGAGTCTATTGTTCGACATAGTGGAATTCACCGAAATCATCTAGGACATGCGTCAGAATGAATCCCGCCAATTCCTCCGCAATAGCTTTCACGCGGTTTTCTGGTAGGAGCTGGCTCCGCTTCCTTTCCAACTTTAAAAGAAGGAGATCAAATCAGTTATGATCGGAACTAAACACAATTGATGGTAGCAAAATAAAAGTTGTGTATGATGTTTACGTACCTCTCGATTTCTTCGACTATTGACTCTCTCATTGACCAAAGTGTGAATATACTCGCAAACGTAGTATCCACATAGTTCCGTCCCCTGTGGTTGTCGCAGACACCACTATACAAGAATATAATTTAATCAAATAATAATCAAGAGAACGATAATGGTATTAGAAAGATACGCAGACCTAGATACGTAGTAGTACTTACAGTGTTAGCCTTGAACTCCAGCTTCTGTGGCCATTCACCGCGTTCTTCCGCGATGAACCTTTTCCAAACCCTGCCCGGAAAAGAAAATGAATTGAGGAGTTATTACTTATACTTTTGATATCCGAAAATGAACGAAAGAGGACGATATAGTGCGATTGAAATTACCTCCTAAGCATTAGACGCACGCTTTTGTAATCATCTTGATTTTTCCTCAATGAATCCCAGACTTCAACTAGTCCTTCCTCGAGTCTAATGATTAGCAGAATGAAGTGGTACCTGCGCACATTTATATACGCAGGTATTCAGAACTCATCAATTACACTTAATATCGGGAAAGCAAAATAGAATGTGTACAAGACAGTAACACTCACCCGAAGTTGTAAGGAAGAAGTATTTCCTTTCTGGTACTTTGTCGCTTAAAACAAGTTAGCACAAGTTCCTCTGTGTCCTTGACATACCAAGGTTTTTCTACGCTCTCCACATTAACTTTATCCGGGTCAATGAACCCAATGTCCCAGATTCCTCCCATTCGGCATTCACGAATCTTCATTCTGCATAATAGCGTACAAAAGAATGTTGTGAGGATAATTACAAGCAATGAACGAGCTGAACTATAAATAATTAAATTACACGAATAAATAACTTACAGACAATAGAGGCTGAGGATAGATTTGTCGAGGGCAAGTTGATTGTACATCTGAAAAAGTTCGGAGAACGCAACCTCCACACCATATTCTCGGAACAAGTGTTGTTCCTTAACTCCCGCCATGAGATATGTCTTCCCTTCTTTTGCGGCGGTCATGTACCAGGTATGCAATTTATATAACTGTGTTGTTAGAGCACTCGGATTTTCGACCAGAGGCATCCCGAGTTCAAATTTATATTTAATTACCATCTCCGCTATGGGGACACCTGTGTCGCCAATGACAACTTCTCCATGCTCGATTTCCCGAGCTTCAGAAGGCACAATGAGCGGGGCGATCGATTGTGCTTCTTGTTCTCCGAGCTGGGCAACTCCTTTCCCGCACGCTTTTTCTTCCTCCTTCTTCTGTGAGGAAAGTACCTTGTCAATACCTCGCTCATAGTCTGAACGGGACGACGGTGGAGGGCAATACAGGTTGTCAACTGTGCGATCTTTTACCTCAGTTGCTATAGTCTTCAGGAGTTCCTTCATGGGGTCAAGTCTTGCCTCCAGTCTTTCCTTTTTTTTCTGTTCAAAAAAGGCTGCAGCCTGGCCTTGTGTCCTCACTTGTAATTCCTCCAAAGTCATCTCGCCTGCTAACTTCTCAGGAGCCTTGACTTCCTTGGTTTTTTTTGCACGTTTCTTGACAGGGGACGACGCCGTGAACAGCTTCCGCTTTGAAAAACTACTAGTGGCCGCAGCAGTCGGCTGACGGGAGGGCGCGGGCGATGGACTCGCGGTGGGGTCCCAATCGTGGGGGGAGGAGGGTGGACAATTCTGTGGTGAATTTCTAACCGGAGGAGTCGGTGGCCTTGGCGCCGAGTCTGGAAACTTGATTAAATTCTTCTTCCATAGAACGATACCAAGTTCGACATCTCCTAGTGTCTTCTCTCCTTCAGGTCCAGGAATTTCAAGCTCTATTGAGTTCATTCCCGGCATAATTTTCTTGACGCTGACACGAGCAAATCCAGCTGGAATCACACCAAAATGGAAGGTTGCTCCAGGTCGATGTGGTAAAGCATAGCCAATCGCCACCGGACAAGTAATGTTCAACATTGGCGCATGTAACTCACAATTTGTCTTCTCCGTGATATCATCCACGGGGTAGTGAGCCGCCGACGGTTCAGCAACTGGAGGAGTCGGTGGCCTTGGCGCAGGATCATCCTGTAGCTGCGTGGAACCCACGCTGCTTTTCCGCTGAGATGGGCAGGCATCGCCGGCAGGATCTTCTACTCGCAGCTGAGATTCCCTTGACTTGGTAATTGAGGCCAGTTGCTCCTGCACAACCTTCAACGAGCGTTCTAACGCAGTAACCCTGTCCGCCTCCTTCTTCTTACTTCTGCAATGTTTTCTGTAAGTTGCAGTGTCCTCCGGAAACCCTTCAAGAAAACCAACCCCGCCTCCTCTACCTCGACATCGTCCCCAGTGTTCTTTATTCCCGAGGGCGAGTGTCAGCTCGTCGTCCTCTCTATCGGGAACATATTGTCCCAACTTGACTAGTTCTATTGCGTCTTTTATCTTTTTTACGACCCTTGTAATTCTTTTCCTCCATTTTCCCTTTGCAACAATCTTCCCTGTTTCCATGTCCAACACTGCCCCATGCGCGAACAACCATAACTTGGACCTGTCGGGCCAGTCATCTGTCTCTGGAGGGATCCCTTCTTGACGCAGCTCGTTTTCATAGGATTCCCACTTAGGCACGGCAGTCTTGTAGCCACCTGAGCCCAAACGATGGAAATATTTCTTCTTCTTAGCATTCAACTTATTTTGGGTCGATCGGGCCACAGCGACGCCCGATTTCCTATACGCCACAAATTCAGGCCAGTCATTTTTTATCTTCTCTAGACGTCCAGTGAATGCTGGAGTTTCGTTCGCATATTTTCTCCACAAAGTGTTCTTCCACTTGTTGAATTGCTGGGCCATCTTGCTAAGAGTCCACTGCTTGACTTTATTCTGCCTACTCGGTGGGAGATCTGCCGGTAGGCTGAAAGAATTCAATATGGACTCCCAAAGGGTATCTTTAATTCTTTGTTCGAGAAATTTTGCGCCAATGTTCTTTTTCTTCGGCTCATTCCATTCTGCAACGGTGATCGGGACCATGTCCCTTACAAGAACTCCGCATTGAGCTACATATTTAGTGCAGATTCCATCGGGTTTCTCCGGTTTGCCTTTTATGCTAACTTCGTCGATCGACAACTTTGCACCATCCGGCAGCTTTAACCCTTTGGTCGGGCCTCGTTTAGGGATTGAGCTAGATGATCCAGACGGCTGAAAGAAAAATGTTTCGTTAATAAGTGCGCATATAAATCAATTAATGCATCTAGCTAGTGATCAACAAGACTTAATATATACCTTGCCGGAGTCGTTTTTAGCTAGTGATCCGGGGTTCTCTTCGTCGTCGTCGTCTCTGAAGTTTTGTAACTCAAGTCCCTCACCGGAGTCGTTCAAACATTTCGCGCTGAAATGTTCGGCGTCTTCTTCGTCGGAATCTTCTCCATCAGAATCTTCTCCGTCGGTATTGGGTCCGGCAGCGTTGTCAAATATTACTTGTTGCATTCGCTCTTCCTTCTCCATATCTCGGATGAAGGGGGGGACATCGGCGATGATGGGGGCGTCGTCCTCCATAGCTCAATGTCACTGCAAAATTTTCAAACTTAGCTAAAATTTCTAACTTAGCTGAAATTTCTAACTTAGCTAAAATTTCTTATACACTAATAAAATAACTTTTCAATATTTCTAACTTAGCAATATTTTAAAAATTTGGCACAAATTGCTAACACATTGCTAACACATTTTAAAAATGGGCAACAACACAATTGCTAACACATTGCTAACACATTTTAAAATTGCTAACTTTGCTAACTCAAATTTTACAATATTTGAAACTTTACAATATTTCAAATTTTCGAACTTAGCTAAAATTTTGAAACTTTGCTACTACAATTTCAAACTTAGCAAAATACACATATTTACATATTTACTAGAATAAATTTTCACATATTTACTAGAATTCAAACTTAGCAAAATTTACTCAAACTAAACATATTTACTCATCCTAAATATAAAATTTACTCAACCTAAAATTAATTTACTCACCCTAAAAACAAAAAAAATGAACACTTAATTTACTCAACCTAAAATGCTAATTGAAACAAGAATTTTCATACAAAAATGCTATCTATATTTCTGTTATTTTGCTAAAAACAGTAATAAAAAAAGTAATAACAGTAATAAAAATTGCTACTAAAAAAAAAGTAATTTAAAACTTAACTAAAAACAGTAATAAAAAAAGTAATAACACAAAAATTGCTACTAAAAAAAAATACTTAGCTAAACTAAACTTTTCTACATGGTGCTACTAAACTTTTCTACTACATGGTGCTACAAAAATTGCTACTAAAAAAAAATACTTAACTAATCCGCTGACGTCATGCTGACGTCAGCAATGGTGCGGGCGCGGCAGAGGCCGGCCGGCCAGGAGAGGGAGGGCGTTCGGTGCGGGCGCGGGCTCACCTGGCCGTGGAGAGGGAGGGCGCGGGCGCGGCAGAGGCCAGGAGCGGCGCGGGGGCCGGCGACGGGAGAGGCCAGGAGCGGCGCGGGCGCCGGCGACGGGAGAGAGGCGCGACCGCGCGGGGCCGGGGGCGCGCAACGGGCCGGGAGGGCCGTAGCAGGGGCGCGCGACGGCGGGGGACGCGGCGGAGGCCGGAGCACGGTGGCGGCGGAGGCCGGAGCACGGGGGCAGCGCTTCGCCGGAGCAGGGCCGTAGTGGAGAGAGGAGAGCGCTCGATCGATTTCTGCTAAGTGAGGAAGAAGAAGAAACGGCCGTGCGTTTAAGTACTAAAGGGCTTTAGTACCGGTTGTATATTACAACCGGTACAAAAGACCCCCCCTTTAGTACCGGTTGTAATTTACAACCGGTACTAAAGGCCTTTTTTCGGCGGTTCATTTTTCCCGCGGGAGAACCCCCTTTAGTACCGGTTTCTGTTTACAACCGGTGCTAAAGGTATTTGAAACAAAAATGCAACCGCTTGTTTTCTTTAATTTTTGGTACTGTTTGAAATAATTGAAACAAAATGCAACCGCTTGTTTTCTTTAATCTTTTGCTACTGTTTGAAATAATTGAAACAAAATGCTAAGTTTCAAATTTACTAACTTTCAAATTTACTAAAAATTGCATCGTGTTTAAAATTTTCAACTTAAAAGTTCTAACTTTGCTAACTTAATTGTCTATATTTGATCCAAATTTGACAAACTTTATATCAAATTTAAGTTGAATGTATTCAAATTTCAAATGGATGATTTGAGTAAATTTAAGTTGAATGTATTCAAATTTCAAATGGATGATTTAATTGTCCAAATCTTTTCCTACTGGTTATTTTCAAATTTGACTAAGTTGAATGTATTCAAATTTCAAATGGTTGATTTGAGTAAATTTGACATAGATTTAAATCCATATCATCAAAAAATTGAAACAAAATTGAAAGAAAATGCATGTTACCAACCGGGACTAAAGAATCACACGGATCGTGTGTTTCTTTCGAACGCTTGTGAGCCGTTGGATCAGGGGTGTGTTTCTTTTGAGAGCTTGTGAGCCGTTGGATTTTTAGAACTAAACACCAACCGGGACTAATGTAGTATGCCCAATCAGGAAGAAGCACACGGATCGTGTGCTTCCTTCCAGCGCTTGTGAGCCGTTGGATCAGCGGTGTGTTTCTTTCGAACGCTTCTGAGCCGTCGGATCAGCACTATCACGACCACTTCATAACCCATCCGACCCTATATATAGCCCACCTCAGACAGGTTACTCACTCACGCAAATCATTCCAGCGTCACTCGGAGAGGCATCTTTGGGCAATCAGCGGCAAGACGTCTCTGATGACCTGCGACCGTTCCAAACGGTTGCAGATCATCAGGGACGTCTTGCCGGACGGTTGTAGAACATCAGAGACGTCTTGCCGAACGGCACACAACTAGCGTCTACCCTTGCCACCGAATCCAATGGTTGGATTTAGCCTACCTGATGGCATGTTCCCTGGCATTATTGTGTTCGTCATTGTTCACCGGCCACCTCCTATAGGTCGGTGAACAATGACAACACAACGACGCTGTTGGAAACACAAGCCCTCAGGTAGGTTGAATCCAACCACTGGATTAGGGTGACACAATGATGAATTGCCGAGGAGGTGGGAGTGGTGGTGGTGGAAGTGGTAGCCATGCTCACGACCACGCGATGATCATGCAGCCCTACAGGCCCTACGGTGCATTTGATATGCAGTCACTCACGAGGCACTGTAGGGCTGTATGACGGGGAAACCTTGTGTTTTGGTCTCATTTTTTCAGATCGCTATGTGTCTATGTTGGATACGCCAGCGGTGTATAACAGTAGATGGATGGTTAAATAAGAATGGACCCGAGCAATGTATTATGTTCACCACATAAAGGTTTAATACATTATTACACATCACCAACAACATCCCTAACTAGTGTTCACTTTTTTCTTCGTGTGTGTCCCTTTCTTCTTCTTGCGCCGTAGCCATGGACAATCTTCATCATTTAACACGATGCTTGGGTCAGTTTTCACTTTGAAGGGCGGAATTTCATGAAACTTATTGTAATCTTCTGACATGTCTGTCTTGTCCTCCACTCCCACGATGTTTCTTTTCCCTGAAAGAACTATGTGGCGCTTTGGCTGATCGTATGATGTATCCGCTTGCTTATCTTTTCTTTTTTTCGGTCTGGAAGACATGTCCTTTACATAGAAAACCTGAGCCGCATCATTGGCTAGGACGAATGGCTCGGTGTGGTACCCAAGATTGTTGAGATCCACTGTAGTCATTCCGTACCGCCGGTCTATCTCTACCCCGCCTGACAGGTTGACCCATTTGCACTGAAACAAAGGGATCTTAAAAGAAGGTCCGTAGTCAAGTTCCCATATCTGCTGTATGCAACCATAATATGTGTCCTTTGTCCCATCGTCGTTTGTTGCATCAAAGCGGACACCACTGTTTTGGTTACTGCTCTTTTTGTCTTGGGTTTCCGTGTAAAATGTATTCCCATTTATCTCGTACCCTTGGAAAGTCAATATGGTCGAAGATGGTGACTTGGCCAACAAGTATAGCTCATCTTCAACAGTGCTGTTATTAATGAGATGTGTACGCAACCAACTGCCGAAAGTTTCCATGTGCTTTCCTTTAATCCAGAAGTTAGTCTCCTCCGGGTATTCGGAGCGTAAAATATCCATGTGTTTCACGATATACGGAGCCACCAATCTGGAATTTTGTAGAACTGTGTAGTGTGCTCGAGTGAAAGAATGCCCGTCCATACATGTTGTTGCTTTCTTTCCTAGCGTGCCTTTTCCACGCAGTCTCCCCTCATGGCGCGATTGAGGAACACCGATCGGCTTAAGATCATGAATAAAGTCAACACAAAACTCAATGACCTCCTCTGTTCCATAGCCCTTGGACATGCTTCCTTCTGGCCTAGCACGGTTATGAACGTATTTCTTTAAGACTCCCATGAACCTCTCAAAGGGGAACATGTTGTGTAGAAATACAGGACCGAGAATGGAAATCTCTTCGACGAGGTGAACTATGAGGTGCGTCATAATATTGAAGAAGGACGGTGGAAACACCAACTCGAAGCTGACAAGACATTGGACCACACCCGTACCTAAACTTGGTAGAGTTGCTGGATCGATTACCTTCTGAGAAATTGCATTGAGGAATGCACATAGCTTCACAATGGGTACTCGAACGTTTTCCGGTAGAAGCCCCCTCAATGCAACCGGAAGTAATTGTGTCATAATCACGTGGCAGTCATGAGACTTCAGGTTTTGGAACTTTTTCTCTGCCATGTTTATTATTCCCTTTATATTCGACGAGTAGCCAGACGGGACCTTGATACTGCTCAGGACTTGAAAAAAGATCACCTTCTCTTCTTTGGTAAGAGCGTAGCTGGCAGTACCTTGGTACTTCTCTGGATTCAGGTTGTCTCGTTCGTGCGTACTTTGATGGTCCTTCCGTGCATCCGATGTATCTAATTTCTTCTTCCCATACACGCCTAAGAATTTTAGCAGGTTCACGCAAAGATTTTTCGTCACGTGCATCACGTCGATGGCAGAGCGAACCTCTAGGATTTTCCAATAGGGTAAATCCCAAAATATCGAGCACTTCTTCCACATGGGTACGTGTCCATCAGCGTCTTTCGGAACATTTAGACTGCCAGGACCCTTTCCAAATATTACTTCCAAATCCTTGACCATGCCATATATAACATCACCATCAGGGCGTCTAGGCTTCGTTCGGTTATCTTCCTCACCTTTGAAATGTTTGCCTGCCTTTCTTACGTGATGCTTGTTTGGAAGAAATCGACGATGACCAAGGTACACATTCTTGTTACCTAAATATACACTGTCAGTCTTATCTAAACAGTGCGTGCATGCATTGTATCCCTTGTTTGACTGTCCTGAAATGTTACTAAGAGCAGGCCAATCATTGATGGTTACAAACAGCAACGCTCGTAGGCCAAATTCCTCCTGTTTGTACTCATCCCACACACGTACGCCCTCGTCAGACCACAACTGTAAAAGTTCATCAACTAATGGCCTCAGATACACATCAATGTCGTTGCCGGGTTGCCTCGGGCCTTGGATAAGCAATGGCATCATAATATACTTTTGCTTCATGCACAACCAAGGAGGAAGGTTATAGATACATAGAGTCACGGGCCAGGTGCTATGACTGCTGCTCTGCTCCCCAAACGGATTCAAGCCATCTGTACTTAGACCAAACCTTAAGTTCCTTGCGTCAGCTGCAAAATCCTTGAACTCACTGTCGATGTTTCTCCACTGCGACCCATCTGCGGGGTGTCTCAGCATCTCGTCTTCCTTACGGTCTTCTTTGTGCCATCGCAACAACTTGGCATGCTCTTTGTTTCGGAACAAACGTTTCAACCGTGGTATTATAGGAGCATACCACATCACCTTCGCGGGAACCCTCTTCCTGGGGCTCGGCTCACCCTCAACATCACCTGGGTCATCTCGCCCGATCTTATACCGCAATGCACCGCATATCGGGCATGCATCCAAATTCTCGTACTTCGCACCGCGGTAGAGGATGCAGTCATTGATGCATGCATGTATTTTCTCCACCTCTAATCCTAGAGGGCAGACAATCTTCTTTGCTTCGTATGTATTGTGCGGCAATTCATTATTCCTTGGAAGACTCTTCTTAAATATTTGTAGCAACTCCTGAAATGCCTTGTCAGATATTCCATTCTTTGCCTTCCACTGCAGCAATTCCAGGGTGGTACCCAGCTTTTTCTGGCCATCTTCACAATTTGGGTACAACAATTTTTTGTGATCCTCTAACATGCGCTCCAACTTTGACCACTCGTTTTCACTTCCGCACTTCATCTGTTCATCAAGAATGACCCGACGAAGATCATCATCATCGGACTCATCAACAATGACCTCGAGCTCAACTTCGTCTTCCCCCATTGTAGTATCGCCGTGTTCAGAGAACACAGGATAGTTGTCATCATCCTCTTCTTCAGGGTCTTCCATTATAACCCCTCTTTCTCCATGCTTGGTCCAACAAAAATAATTGGGCATGAAGCCTTCTCGCAACAAGTGGGAGTGTATGGTTCTTACGCTCGGGTAATTCCTCGTATTCCGACATTTATCACATGGACAAATCATAAAACCATTCTTCAGCTTGTTTAACTTAACCACATCGAGAAAACGATGCATGCCATCAATGAACTCGGGACAGCGTCGATCACCGTACATCCATTCTCGGCTCATCTGCATTACATAAATACATTAAAAACCATTACACCAGCTAAATAATGAATAGAGATACGTGACCAAATTAATTAATACAAGTTCATCACATTAAAACCAAAGTAGAGAAGTGCCCAAATGTGATACATAGTTCTCACGAAACATACATCAAACGAAACTAACATACAACTATCTAAAGAATTTAAATCCAACAACAAATGCGATCAGAATCGCAACCAAGGTAACTATTGAACCAACAGCATAATGATACCAAGCCTCTTGACTAATGACATATTTTCTAATCTTTTTAAGCTTGACGCGCATTGCATCCATCTTCATCTCGTTAGCAGCGATGACGTCGGCAAGCTTGACCCCGTGAGCATCGACGATGTCGGCAATCTTCAATTCCAATATCATCTTCTCTTCCAGGCATTGGAGACGAAGATCTTCACTTATCTTCAATTTTGCTTTTAAATCGTTGTTTTCTTTTTCTAAAAACTCGACAATAGGGTCGGCTGGAATTTCCGGTTCAACTACCTCCTAAATAAAAATATATCTATGTCAAGTTGGTCGACATGATTGTTATAACCATGAAACAAAATAAATAGTTATAAAAATATACCACATCGGAATCATAGACCGGACGAGGGCCGACGGGGACGGATATCAAAACCATGACACTATACATATAATAAAACATAAGAAAATTATACAAGAAATAATTATGCATTTAAATCATATAACTAACATTTTTTAAAATAAAAGATAAAAAAAGAGGCTCACCGAGGTGGTGTCGGTGACGGAGCGGCGCGGGCGATCGACGGCGGTCAGGAAGGGGACGGGACGACACTATATAAAACCACAAATTATACTTTAATTTGAGCTCAAAATGCATATAAAACAAATGAAATCCCTAACTTAGGAATTTCATCAAACACCTTGCAAGCACCACCAAAATCAAACTTGCTAAACTTGCACGAAAATGAGCTAAACTTGAAATGCCGGAAGAGAAGATGAAGTTGCTAACCCTTATATATGTAGGTGCCACCAATCTTGGAAGTTGTTGGAGAAAATGGTGGTGAATTTGGAGCTTGGGAGAGCAAAAGAGAGGAAAAATGGAGTGAGTTCGAGCTCAAAATGGTACTGGCTCGGGGTGGAAGAAGGTTATAGTGGCCGGGACCTTTAGTACCGGTTTTTAATACAAACCGGTACTAAAGGTCTGAGCGTGGGGCCACGGACCGCGGCCGCTTGTGCCGGCGGGGGCTCCACCCCTTTAGTACCGGTTTTAGTAGCGGTTTCTATGAAAAACCGGTACTAAAGGTCCTCGCCGCTGTGCCACAAACACAACCGGTGCTAGTGCCCTCCTTTAGTACCGGTTTTAGTACAACCGGTACTAAATGTGGCGTACCAAAGCCTCCTTTTCTACTAGTGGGCGCGATATGTGCCGGGCGCCCTATTGCCCTGTAAACGTCTTTTTCCCTTTCCGTGTAGTAACGGGTCCCGTTTTCGCTACTAAGCGTTATTATTCGAGATCCATCGCATGCCTCCCTGACTCCGTACTTGATTCAGCAACTAGCTAGTCCGAGACCAAGGCAGTATCGCAACACGTCCAACATACCCCATATAATGGAGTAGCAAGCATCGCTCTAACGTCCAAACGCTCCTCAATTGACAGGACCAACAACACGAGCAGCGAGCCGGCCACGAGATCGGCCGCATGAAACGCACGATCGAGGGACATGGTGCCGCCGCACCCGGCATCGATGAGGAGGCCGGCCAAGGCCAAGCGGAGAAAGAAGAACAAGCAGCACGCTTCACCGCCGCCGCTGGTGGCGGAGGACATGCTCGTCGAGATCTTCGCCCGGCTGCCAGCCAAGACCGTCGGCCGCTGGGCGCTGCCTTTCACGCTCGTGGGCCGCCACGCTCACGTCGGCCTCCTTTGCCAACATCCAGTTACAGGGGGCCAACCACAGCCAACGGCAGCAGCAACAGCTAACGGGCACGCCGCCCAAGCTCTTCTTCACGACGGCGGTGCGCCGCCTTGAAGCGTGGCGCCATGACGGGCCACCGGAGCTGCGTGAGCTCACCGGCGAAGAAGCTCTCCGTGAATTTTCCGCGCAGAAGCCGCACCGCGACTACTTTAGTCGGGTGTTCGTCACTGCCAAGCCCTGCCACGGCCTGGTCCTAGTCCTCCGCTGGCCCTGCCATGGCTACTACGTGTGCAACCCGTGCACCGGCGCGCTGCTACCTCTACCCGACACCAAGACGCCGTCCAGGATGTGCGGGCGGGACAGCTGTCCCCGCACCTACACGAACAGCGTCTCCTACGGCCTGGGTTACGATTCAGCTTCCAAGGAACACAAGGTGGTACGGCTCTTCTACCTCCGCGAAGAAGACGCCGACGACGCTGTCACAACCTGCGAGGTCTTCTCCATCGGCCAGGGCTCCTCCGCGCACTAGAGGCCCGCCGCTCAGCGCCCTCCCTCGTGCTGCACCCTGCGTCTATGGACGGTGGCGCCGGCTGTCTTCTTCCGTGGACGCCTGCACTTCCTCCAGAACGAGGGCGACTGCATCCTCACTTTCGACGTCTCGGGCGAGACCTTCGGTTCGCTGATGCCCCCGCCGGGCCTACATCCTTGTTTCAGCTTCGAGCTGGCGGTGCTGGATGGATGCGTGTGCCTTCATTACGTACATGATGAATTCTATAGGGGTACTGACACAAAATTCTACCTCTGGCGGCTAAGATCATACGACGGGCCCGGGCAATGGGAGCAGCTCTATTGCATTCACCAGAAAGCTTGGAAAGAAGCTATGCCCAACTATGACTACAGGAGTCACCGGATCACTCCACTTGAAATGTATTACGACGGTGACCGACATAAGAACATTTTGTTCACCACATGCACTCTCACGGTCTTCACGGTGGACGCCGACCTTGATGGTGACGGTGCGCCGAAGATCCTATTCGCACCGCCGCCAAAGACGGATAGCTTCAACAAAACAATAAGCTCTGGCACCCATGCCGTGGGTCTCTTGGAGGAGAGCCTTGTGTCCGTGGGCCGTCCAAGCGAGGAGATCATCTTCTCTTCGCCGTCAATGAGGGCTTGGTCGCAGGTCCTCGATCAAGTGGCTGCCGACACACTCGGTTGTTCCGTTGAGGCGGGAGTGCAAAGACTGGGGCGCGATGATCAAGAGCCACCGGTTTGTCCAGTTGCACACCACCGTCCATGCAAAGACTGGCAAGAAGAGGCCCCAGATCACCCTCATCGCGCCTTTCTACGGTCTTTTCCTGCCCCTCGAAGAATCTTGGGACGGGGTGATAGAGCAGATAGATACGGTGAAATTCTTGTTTACTGGCCGTCAAAGCAGAGTGGTTTGTTCCAAACCATGCCACGATCTTGTTGTTGGTAGTTGCACCAATGGATCGGGCTTTTCTTGGGATTTCGTATGCAATCCTACCATGGGTTACTACGAGCAGGTATATCTAGATCCCGACGGACGCGACTATTTTCTCGACGGTAGGATCGGACTAGGGTATGATTCAAGGATGAACACGCATGTACTAGTGCGTCTTGTGTACCACGAGAGAAACATGAGTACCGGGGATTACCATTTGGAGTGCTATGTCTATCTCGCAGACACAGAATCATGGAGACGAATCAGGCCTCCGCCGAGACCAGTGGCAGAAATGCAGTCTGCCTACGCCGATGGCAAGCTCTACTGGATGGTAGATCCCATTCTTGGGTCAAAGTCTTCATCTTCAGGATGTGAACTATTGGTACTCCCTCCGGTCCAATAAAACGTTCGTGAGAATTCAACGTGGGTAGTACAAATGGTAGGTACAAGTTCCGAGGAAGTACTAGACATTAGCACGGAAGAGTTCGAGGTGCTGGAAGGGCCCCGGTGTGAATATGATCAGATCACGTCCATCGTCGAGCTCCATGGTAATCTTTGTGTCGTGCACTCGGACGAGATCATGAACGCCATGGACATTTTTTTAGATAAAGGGCTTTTATTACTTTAAAAGGTTTAAGTATTACACCCGGCCTCTGCATAGCTAAGATGCACACAGCTACCAGTTCACCATCACACAAGTCTGTAAGCAAAAGATAAAAGGCAAATTACATATCAAAATGAGAAATTGTAGATCCGCCTAAGATGCTGGTAGGTCTATCCGGAGTCTATGTTGCCACCCATGCCAGGAAAATAACTCCCTGGCCGCAGTCTCCAGTCTCGACGCCACCTCCAAGAATAAGTCTCGGTGCTCCACACGCTGCAGGGATGACCATGCTCGTAGCGTCGCTGTGCACCGGTAAATAACCTGCATAAGAGAAGCATTTTTATCATTAAAAACCTTGTCATTTCTACATAGCCATAGCGACCAAATAACAGCAATCGCTCCCACCCTACTGAATAGTTTGAACCTAGGATCCACTCCATTTAACCAGTTGCCAAAAATGTTAGCAACAGAACAAGGGGGATGTAAGGTAGAACCAATCTGGATGGCTGACCATATAGACCTAGCGAACTCGCACTGGAAGAATAAGTGCGCAATGGTCTCGTCGTGTTGACAGAAGACACACTTTTTACTTCCGTGCCAATTGCGTTTGGCAAGGTTATCTTTGGTGAGAATTACTCCTCGACGTAAATACCACGCAAACACTTTAGTTTTTAGTGGAATCTTCATCTTCCAAAGTTTGTTATTATTAAAACTATCGACTGGAATTTCGGGTAGAATGAGCGCTCTATACATAGAATCAACCGAGAATTTGCCGTTCTTCGTGAGATTCCATTGAAACTTATCTGGACCTTCCGACAAATGGATTGAATCCAATCGGATGAGCAAAGCATTCCAAGATGCTTGTCGTGTTTCAAGTAAACTTCTTCTGAACAAAACATTTGGTGGGAAAGTATCCAACACCTTCGCGATCGTGTCACTTTTGTTTCGAACAATAGAATATAGAGCCGGATATTGTTCTTTGAGGGTAGATTGGCCAAGCCAAATATTCTCCCAGAAACGAATTTCCGATCCATCCCTAATTGAGAAAGAGCCATGTGAGAAAAAGAACTTCTTTGTAGCCATGAGGCCTGCCCAGAAGTGTGAATCACCAGGTTTCCAAAGAACCTGGGAAACAGCTTGATCTCCGACATATTTTCTCCTAAGGAGGGTTTGCCAAACTCCATCTTCAGAAAGAAGTTTAAATAGCCATTTACCTAGCAGCGCTCTGTTCTTGACCTCAAGGTCATGAACTCTGAGCCCTCCTTGGTCTTTAGGGCAGCAAACCACACTCCATTTAGTCAGTCGATATTTTTTCTTCTCACAATCCCCTTGCCAAAAGAATCTAGATCGGAAATAATCCAATCGTTTTAAGACCCCTTTTGGCAGTTGGAAGAATGAAATCATATACAGTACCATGTTCGTAAGTACCGAGTTTATGAGAACCAATCTTCCACCCAGAGATAGGAGTTTGCCTTTCTAGCTAATTAAACGTAATTGAAGCCTTTCCTCCACCCTTTTCCATTCAACATTTGTAAGTCTCCGATAATGAATCGGGATACCCAAATAGTTGATAGGAAATTGTCCTTGCTCACAGCCAAAAAGCTCGGCATACAAGGCGGCGTTCTCTTGGGCCTCGCCAAAGCAAAACAATTCACTTTTATGGAAATTTATCTTAAGACCCGAAAGTTGCTCGAAAGCTGACAAAATCAACTTAAGGTTACGAGCTTTTTCGATATCGTGTTCCATAAAAAGGATTGTATCGTCGGCATATTGAAGAATCGATAGTCCACCATCTACAAGATGTGGAATCACTCATTCAATCTGACCCTCAGATTTAGCGCGTTCGATCAGGATTGCCAGCATATCCGCCACTATGTTAAATAGTATTGGCGATAGCGGGTCACCCTGTCGGAGGCCTTTTTTCGTTTGGAAGTATCTGCCAGTGTCATCATTGACCTTAATGGCTACACTTCCTCCGGAAACAAAGCTATTGATTAACGCGCGCCACTCAGAGGAAAAGCCTTTCATCCTGAGAGTTTGTTGGATGAAAGACCACTTCACTTTATCATAGGCTTTCTCGAAATCAATTTTCAGGATTACCCCGTTCAACTTTTTCCTATGTAGTTCGTGGACCGTTTCATGTAGGACCGCGACTCCATCAAGGATGTTGCGACCTTGCATAAAAGCCGTCTGAGACGGGCGAACCACATGATCTGCCACAGTGTTCAGTCGAATCGTAGCCGCTTTGGTGAATATTTTAAAACTAACGTTAAGGAGGCATATAGGTCTAAACGGCTGGATCCTTTCTGCCTCGTTAACCTTTGGTAATAAAATTATCTCACCAAAATTGAGACGAAACAACTCTAGTTGTCCATTGTGAAGACAAGCGAACAACTGAACCAGATCGGCCTTGATAACATCCCAAAAGTTCTGGTAGAACTCAGCAGGAAATCCATCAGGTCCAGGGGCTGAATTATGTTTCATTTGGAAAACTGCTTTTCTCACTTCCTCCTCTGAATAGGGTTTAGTAAGTAGGCTATTTTCCTTCTCTGAAACCTGGGGTATATCCTCTGTTCGGGACTCATCCAAGGTGAAATTCCCCTCCTCAGGGTCACCGAACAGGTCTTTATAGTAATTTGTAATATACGACTTTAGTTGTTCCTGGCCCTCAATCGTTCCTTCATCCTGGACCAGAGAATGAATACGCTTTTTCCTGTGTCTGCCATTGGCAATACTATGGAAATAGTGAGTATTCGATTCCCCTTCTAGAATGAATTGAGCTTTAGAACGTTGAGACCATTTTAACTCCTCCTCGCGCAGTAGATTCGCTATCTGTGCATTTGATTGGCTCTTTAGCTCAATTTCTTGCGCGGATAGTAATCGAACTTCTGCTAATGCTTCTAGAGTATCGATTATCGAGGAAAGTCGTACTTTTTCTTTTTTAAGTAGACCAGTAGTATGACGAGCCCAACCAACGAGGTGAGTACGTAAAGCACGTATCTTATTATTCCACCGCTGGATAGGCGTATCACCCGCTACCGGTAAATCTCAGATCCTTTTAACCATGTCATGGAAGCCCTCACGGTGTAACCAACCAAGCTCAAACTTGAACCGTGGTTTACATTGCGGACTAGGCACTCCAGTGGTCAATAGAATGGGAGCATGATCCGACAAACCCTCAATACGTTCTAGAGCCCGTACCGACACCAATGGGAATCTAGCTTCCCAATCGGAATCCATCAGTACACGGTCTAGTTTCTCGTAAGTTGGTTCAGGGAGGGAATTAGCCCAGGTGAACTGTCTTTCCACCATCGTAATCTCTCTTAAATTCAAGCTGTCAATGACTGCTAGGGATGAAAACGGAGCGGAATATTTCCGACTTTTCCGCGGAAAAACGGAAACAGAATGGAAATACGGAAACGGCAACGGAATTTTGCAAAACGGAAACGGAAACTTTTATGCGGAAACGGAAACGGAAACGGAACAGCAGATTCCGGCGGAATGACCACGGAAACGGAACTTTCCGTTTCCGGTAATACAGAACTTTCCGTTTTTGCTATGCGGTGCTTTCCACATCCAGTAGGGCCAGTAATTCCAGTAGAAACATTTAGGCACATTACATGATATGAATAAAAAAAATAAAAGGATCTGAAGCTACCGTGTTTAGACCATATATACTCGCATATCATGTCCCTCTCGAGTCGTTACCAATTCGACATTTCAGTGTAGCACTAGTGTTAAGGACGATAGTAGATGTTTCTTAATGTTGCCAAAGTTGATAGCATATGCACACTATATTATATAATCATGATAACTCGTTATATTTTATTTCATCTTAGAAAATTGACAATTTTGTTGGTTTGATTGAGTTTTCGTGCATTATTTAAGGGGTTGTTTTGTTCCGGCAAACATTCGCTTTCTGTTCCGTGTCCGCACCGTATTCGGTAATATCTGTTTCCGATAATTTTTGTTTCCGTATTTGTTTCCGAGGTTTCTGTATTCGTTTCCGCTTCCGCAAACAAATATGAAAACAAATGTGGCACCACTCAGTTCCGTCCGTATCCGCTCCGTTTTCATCCCTAATGACTGCATTGAATAAAAGAGGCCAACGGTTGTCGAACCGACCCTTACTTTTCTCGAACGGAAACCGTAGCAGGTTGAAATCCCCACCAATGATAATAGGGTGTGGGTTATCTTTTGCTAGGTTTACCAATTCAACGAGAAAAGAAGTCTTAGACGCTTCCTGAGCCGGCCCATACACGGCGACAAGACTCCAAATGAAATTATCGGATTTATTACGGATGTGCATTTTGATATGAAAATTGCCTTCCGTAACCTCCAATACTTCCATGGTATCAGTCCTGACGCCTAGTAAAATTCCACCAGAGCGTCCATGAGGAGGTCGCGAGTACCACTCAAACTCTATACCGCCCGATAGTCGGTTCAAAAGAGATTGTGGAAATTCACGTCTTCCCGTCTCAGAAATAGCTAAGAAATCCAAATTATGGTCCCGAATACAATCAGCGAAGTGCAAGTGTTTAGCCAAGTCACCAAGACCTCTGCTATTTTTGAACATGCCATTCATCGGGAAACCGTGGGAGATTTGGATAACTTGGTCCATTTCCGGAACTTGTTGGCTGTAGATTTAGATTTCCGTGCGGATGCTTTGAGCTCATATAATGAACTCAAGCCGTCGTCATCCAAACCACCATCCAACACTTCACCAATTAGATGAGAAAGAAGCTGACCATCTAATGTGGCAATCGCTTCATCCTCGTCATCATAGGTGGCAGACAACCCAGTCTAGACTTTAGGAATAACCGTAAGACGGTCAAATTCCATATGCCTCAAGACGTTAGTTGACACAGCAATTTGTATTTTAATAGAACCAAGTTTTACGCCTACACTATTTAACTTAGAAAAAATTGCCGGAGATGAAAAAGAAAGAAAAAACTTTAAAAGGTCCGGGCGCGGCCACCACGCCGAGTAACGCCGGAGTGAAGCCTGCGGAGATGGACGTCGGAGGCGGCGGAGGCCTGCCGGAGTATCCGGGGCGCAGGGAGGCGGTCGCCGTGGCCTGAGGAGCGCACGCCGACGTCGGTGGCGGCTGGTCGCCGCGGGTTCGCGGTGGAGGCAGCGTCTGGGCGCCACACCCGTCGCGGGAGCGTGGAACCGCTGCAGAAACCGCGTTGGCGAGGGGTGGAGCCGGGCGCGTGGTCGACGTGGAGCCCGTGGCCGAAGCAGAGGTCCGGCGCGCCAGCCGGGCGAGGGCTCCATTGGTGGAGGCCACCACAACAGATCTCGATCAAGAACGCAGTGCCGCAGGGCCGAAAAAAAGCTGGGAGAAAAAACGGGAGAATGGTGGAGGGAGGCGGTGGGGGCTGCATGGGGGAGCTGCAGTGGATGGGAGAGGCGCGAGCGGCCGGCGGCGGTGGCCGGCTGGAGGGTCGCCCCGTGCGTCGCGGAAGACGCGCCCTCAGATCGCGATGCCACGGTGTGTCGCTACGGTGCTGAATAATCCCCGTAAGCTAAAATGTGTCGCTCAACGCCATGGACATATGGATGTTGGAAGGCGGCGTATGGTCTATTGGGTGTAGAGTAGAGCTCGGAGGGGTTTGGAATCGGTACTCATTGGAGGATACTAGACTGTTGGATGTTGATCCTACGGATGGGAGGTTGCTCCTCAACACTGGCAAGGCAATAGGGTATTACGACCCAATGACAATGACAGTAGAGACCATTTACCGTCTCGTAGGACGTCTGGACTGGAAAGTTCGCCCCATTACTTAGTCACGAAAGCTTGATTTGTCCATATATTATTCGCGTAGAGACATCGATGTGTACATAGTTTGTACGTTTCATGTTATTTTTTATGTGTTCAACTTCAAACCAACAGCGTCCTGCTGGTTAATTTGTTTGGCTTCAAACAACAACTTGCAACATCATGAGGTTGCATCGTGCAGTTTGTTTGTGTGCTTATCACAAGTTGAGCAGAATTTGTATAGGGGTTAACTTGTGCATTAGGAAATTTAGGTCAGTTGGCCACTTTGATCCTTCGAATATTTTTTCTTGAAGCCTAGAAGAGGAGGGAACACACCGTTGTTATCGAGATGCACTATAAGAAGGTTCCTGAATCGCATTAAATGGCATGACAGTCTGTTAGCAGGTTGCTCGTTTTGTTGGCATTTGTGGTGAATAACTTGTCAAATCCAAACAAAAGGGAAAATGTGCGTTGTTCAAAATACATGAAAACCCCCCTTGCTACGAAAGGGATCTATAATTTGTGGGAATGGTAATTTATTTGTTTGGATCAGAAGAATGTTCGTTGTTCAAAATATACAGTATTTTGAGTGTTACCTTATTTTCTAGGTAGCTAACAGTAGCTTGGCGTAGGACATTTAGTGCACATGCGACAGTGTGGTGATCAGTCATGAACATCACACTGGATGGACCAATGTAGACAGCCAACTGCTCGGCCGGAACTCTTCTACTCTAGGCATTACTCTCCCAACAGAAAAAGCGAAAGCTCTCCTCAATTCTGTGCCTGCCGTACGTCTCTCCCAACATCACACTGGATAGACCCATACTCTAGCTGGCGTGTCGGTACACCCTGCGTCTTCTCCTCTATACACTAGCTAGCGCTGCAGCACAGACACATACTGCAGTTTCAGTCTTATGTGAGTGTCTCTGCTTAGCTAGTGCACCGGTGTTGAGATGGACGCCGCCAAGGCTCGGCAGCATCAGGAGGAGGAGGAGGCCGAGCCGGCGTCGTCTTCCGAAGCCGGCGAGCCCGTGCAGAACCACCGCGGATGGAAGGCAATGCCATACGTCATCGGTAAGCAAGCGATTACATCATTTCCAAGCTCCATCTACCGGCCTGCCTCTCTGTGCTCTCGTTATGTATATATAAGACTTGCAGTGTTCATCTCTTTCTGGCCAGACTCTGCATCGAGTACACTATGCAAATCAATTATACCATAAGATCCATGATGAATGTATTTATAGTTCTTCTGAAACCTGCTATATCTGTATATTTTCTATTTGCTCTTACAAAAATAGTGTACCATCTGATCTGATGAACCCACAAAAGCAAACATTAAAGGAGAAGTAGGAATGGATGGTGACAATAATAATTCAGTTAGTTGCATCCGTGGCCTCACATGTACCTCTTGCTTCACTGAGACGATGAGTAGTGCCCATAAATCAGCGGCACTGCTGCCAAGCGTGCAATTATCTTTCTCCCTTTTTTCCTCGGAAAGGAGGAATCAAGCACCCTTGTTTGTGTAGAGCACAAAAGAAGATACTGAAGTTCTACGCAAATCAATTTCAAATTTACTGGAGTCGAGTGCGGATTATCTGCAAGGGTAGAGATGCTAGCCGTCATGTTATCTAAAAATGATCTAAAATGAGAATTGCAAGCATAGCTGGCCGGACAACTTACTATTGCCAACGAATTTGGTTTCCTTCTTCGTTATAACTTGCACAATGGCTTTGCTTTCTTTATATCGTACATGGTGGCCTAACTTCCTTTCTTATGTGGTTGCAACTTACATTTTTTACTAATTCGCAAAAAAAAACTTACTCCCTCCATATCAAAATATAAGACTTTGTACCTACTTTCCACACACATGTATCTAGACATGCTAGATACATGTGTATGGAAAGTAGGTACAAAGTCTTATATTTTGATACGGAGGGAGTATATTTTTTATCTTCTCTCAAATGACAATGTCGGGTTTTGGGTTTTCTATTTTTCCTCTTTTTCTCACATTCCTGTCAGTCCATAACCGTACTGTATCACATCTTAGATTTTATACAGTTCTAATGATTATCTTTAACTGCTACTCCGTACAAATTAGCTCAAAATTGTAAGTATTAAAAATGGTTGTCTGGTCGCTTGACGTCGCTCGCTATGGCGTGATGAAATCAACAACCTCCAAGCAGGCTCCACGTCTACATGACGCCGGCGACATCTCAACGGCGTGGGTGCAGGTTGCATAACAATTACACGGCTACAAAACAGTCACGCCATGAGACAGAATTTGTCACGATCGCGTGATAAAATTCCCATAACATATATAAGACTTTTTTAACGAAAAAAATGTAATGGTATGATGTTATCTAGTAACATATATACAGTTCCTTATAAATTAGTGGTCAAATATCTAGAAGTTTGATTGCATCCAATCTGGAAAGTCCATGTGTTTCAGGACAAAGGTACTTGCATATATGTTTACTATATCTTTAGACCAGCCACAACGTGTGAAAAAAGCGATTCAAAGGGTCCTTGGAACCGGTTCCATACGGTGTGGGCATCGGTTCTAACTTGCCAGAGAAAAGAAGCGACGCATATACTTGGTTCGGTTCAAAGCAGCTCAAAGCTATTAAATAGAATTCTTTTACTGACACCGTCACTGCAACCACACTCCAAACTGCATGCATAGACACAAATCGGCATGCATAGAGACTAAATAAGACTATTTCTTTGCAGCAGCTGGGTCCCATGTACAGTACACAAAGCGATTCATACACTGCAAGCAAACCGAAGCAATTCCTTTCACTGCCACAATTTCCTTTGAATCGGTACCACGTTGTGGCTGGTCTTAGAACCAGGCAAACATCTATAACTAATTTTAATAAAACTACAGTTCGTTGTCCGATTTAATTTTGGACTAGTAATTCTAGCCATAGGCAATTTGTAACCGTGACAATGTTTTAATTTGTTTGTGTATGCGAGAAGATTTTGCTAACTAATTTACTCCCTTTGTCCATAAAAGGATGCCTCAACTTTATCCAAATTTACATGTATATAGAGTCTAGACATGCTTTAGTGTGTAGATATGCAAATCTATTATATAATTAAAACACAGGACAATTAATGGCTCAGATTAAGCACACGAAAAAGTACGGCTCAGATTTAATCATCGTAGAAGGAGATTGGCATGTACACGGCTCTGACTAAAAGAAACGTGATATGTTCACGTAACAGTTTAAAAGTAAGTCAGCTTGATCGGTTTGGAATAGGAGAGATTGCATATAAATTACTATCCATCTAGCACGATCACATTAAATAGTCGTGTTGGTACTCGAGTAGGAGTCCTCAATGCCTGAAATCATCTACTAGCACAAATCTGAGATCTGATCGTGCAGATCGACCAAACGTCGTCAAGGCCTTCCGGCGAGTTATGCCACCGGAGCACATGCGACAACGCAGCAAGCGCGACATGCATGTTCGTTCTATCTACAACTTCGAAGCACGCCATTGGCCCCGGCAGTCTGAAGCATGTCATTAGTCCCGTCGGCAATGCCCAAGGGCCAAAGGTCATCCTGATCGGAAGGCACACCTGAGCCGTACATGCATGTAATTTTATGTCTAAGATAATTCCTCTCCACACCGTCGGAGCTGCACCACGAGACAGCGTGGCGATCGCCGTCCTTGCCTCCAGGCTAGCATCGGAGTGGAGGCCGTCGGCGTGGAGCATTTAACCTTGCAATGACTATTGGGCGAAGAATGCATCGGTCGGACAATAGCTATATGGACAGCGCGGATGACAGAGTGCATCGACGGCTCTTGGGCAAGCTATGCGCAGGCCCGGAGCTGAAAGATCACTTCAGCGTATGGGTTGTCATGATGAAGATGGCGGCTAGGCGTATGACGACGTTTGTGCTAAAGGTCGACGGCAGGACAGGAGGCCACAACACTAGGTTTTCGAAATTGTCGACAGCGTGCGGGCATCCGTCGAAGCGGAAAGCATGGAGAAGAGGGCAACATCATACGCTGTCACTTAACTGCGATGGAGTCCAGCGATTGATCACCATGCATGTGCGCACCGAAGTTTCCAGCTTCAGATTATAGGTAAACTGAATGAATTCTTCATACGATGTCCGTGCTCCCATTATTTATTCTTCTGCCAGGGCACATATGGCGAAGCTCTTCTCAGTGTGTGGCATTGTATTTGCGTACTGCACGTTAGTGCATATATACCATCGTCGAAGCTCTCAGGCATTGATTCGTAGATGTTAATTATTGTTGTTCTATAATTGGCTTTGATGTAACACATGGATGTTCAGACTTCAATTTTCTGCAAAAGTGCTGTTGCATTGGTTTGATCTCATCAGCCCAGTATACATGTTAATACTTAATACACGACAACTATATGTAGTCCTATTAGCCATTGAGATACCAGATTGGTTTTTTTTTTATGCTCAGGTCGAAGCTAACCATTATTGCATGAATTTGTAGAATAATCATGAAACAAGGTTTTGACCATAAAGAATAGAACAGCATCATGCTTTTTTTTTATCTTCATCTTTTCCTTTGAATTGAACATGAAACTAAAAAGGATCAGCCATGGAAATATTGATGTACACACCCGTGTATTAGTTTGTTCCAAAAAGGTATGAAGCAACATTGATTGGAAGTATAACATCAGTTTGGAATTTAGATAAAATGAGCTCACCATGTAGTTTTACTCGGTGCAGGGAACATAATTTTTCCTGGATTAGTGAATACTAATGGCCAGCGGTAACTGAACGTTGTTGCATAATTTGGTTTTGGAGTAGCGAATAAGCTTGGAGGTACGTATACTCAGTTGTCTGCTCCACATGCCGCAACAAGTATTTCGCCGAGGTATCAACTTTGTTTCTTGGATATTTTAAAATGCCATTTTTAAATATCTCATCAGCCCAGTATACATGTTAATACTTAATACACGACACCTATATGTAGTCCTATGAGCCATTGAGATATACCAGATTAGTTTTTTTGATGCTCAGGTCGAAGCTAACCATTATTGCATGAATTTGTAGAATGATAATGAAACAAGATTTAGACCATAAAGAATAGGATAGCAGCATGCTTTTTTTATCTTCATCTTTTCCTTTGAATTGAACATGAAACTAAAAAGGACCAGCCATGGAAATACTGCTGTACACACCCGTATATTAGTTTGTTCCAAAAAGGTACGAAGCAACATTGATTGGAAGTATAACATCAGTTTGGAATTTAGATAAAATGAGCTCACCATGTACTTTTACTCGGTGCAAGGAAAATAATTTTTCCTGGATTAGTGAATACTAATGGCCAGCGGTAACTGAACGTTGTTGCCTAAATTGGTTTTGGAGTAGCGAATAAGCTAGGAGGTACTCAGATGTCTGCTCCACATGCCGCACCAAGTATTTCGCCAAGGTATCAACTTTGTTTCTTGGATATTTTAAAATGCCATTTTTAAATAGTGGGTGTGCATCGAAACCTATGACACATAAATGATTTCCAACGTATGTTACATAGAAAGTGGCCTTGCTTGCAAAATTATAAATGTTCAGCCTTAGCTCAGACTGTGTTTATACACCATTAAAAATATAAGATAAAACTATTTCAAATCGTCGATGAAATATTGGATTAAATATTCAACACAAAGCTAAGAAGTATGGGTGTTCCACTTTTTTTTTAGTGCGGCACACCCTCTGTCCAAATCCTGGGGTCATCGTCAGTCTTGCATATCTTTGTTCGAAGCTCAGGTATATAGGAACTAACACAATATGTTGCAGGCTCTGCATGACCAAGAATTCTTATCCATCTTGCGTAACAGCCGGGTGAGACGATCAATATGAATGCGTCCCCTACGAAGGTTATGCTTCTGCATAAATCTACAACGAGCCCGAGAGACGATAAACCGTGAGACCTTTTTTCCCTGTCGCGACTACAAGGTGCTGAAAAGACAAGGCCCTTGGCTAGCATGGTCAAGAGCTGGTGATGGACACCGTTCTGCATAAGTCAAGGAGCATCGGACAGGGATGATGGACATCGTTGATTGCTAGAGTGGAGGAACGAATACAAGTTAATTTCATGTCGGACAGGGATGATGGACAGCGTTGATTGCTAGAGTGGAGGAACGAATACAAGTTAATTTCATGTCGGACAGGGATGATGGACAGCGTTGATTGCTAGAGTGGAGGAACGAATACAAGTTAATTTCATGGTAGAGTAATATGACCATAGCTATATATAATATAACTTGAGGAATTCTAAACAATGGCTTACTCGGGATTTGCGTTTCTACATGTGCAAAAAAAACATAACCTAAAACGTGGATGTATTGGAAAGCTCACAAATTGACTATCGTAATTCCTATATGTATTTTGGCTTCTTATTTCTCTCATATTGCTCACAAAATGGAATGAATTCGATAAAATTTACATTACATATGAAGATTCAAAATATGTCTGTGCTAGCCGCGCAATTGCGCGGGCGACCCAGCTAGTTTAATTGAATTCAGAAACATTGGTTGTGAGCAATCAGAAACATTGCACTGAGAGGAAATGAATTTAATTGAATTCAGTTTGTCGCTGCAGGAAACGAGACATTCGAGAAACTAGGGACGATGGGGACGTTGTCGAACCTACTAGTGTACCTGACAACGGTGTACCACATGGAGAGCGTCAGCGCCGCCACACTTCTCAACGTCTTCTCCGGCACCAGCAACCTTGCCACCGTGGTCGGCGCCTTCATCAGCGACACCTACCTGGGCCGCTATAGCACCCTTGCCGCCGCCACAATCTCCTCTTTCATCGGCATGGTCATCCTCAGCCTCACGGCCGCCCTCCACTCCCTCCATCCTCCCACCTGCAACAAAAGACAAGAATGTCAAGGCCCCTCGGGCGGCCAACTCACCGGGCTCCTAGCCTCTTTCTTCTTCTTGGTCGTTGGCGCCGGTGGCATCCGGCCGTGCAATTTGGCATTCGGCGCCGACCAATTCGACTCACGCACCGCCCATGGTCGCAGTGGCATCGCCAGCTTCTTCAACTGGTACTACTTCACCTTCACCATCGCCATGATGCTTTCGGCCACCGTCATCATCTACCTTCAGAGCAACGTCAACTGGGCGCTCGGTCTCGCCGTGCCCGCCGGGCTCATGGGCCTCTCCTGCGCCGTCTTCTTCATGGGAACGCGCCTCTACGTTCGCGTCCGCCCCGAGGGTAGCCCCTTCACCAGCTTTGCAGGTTCTCATCGCCGCCGCCCGCAAGCGCCGCCTCGCATTACCTGATACAACAACCTCACAGTTGTTTGACCCGTCGCATCGGAGCAAGCTCGTCTCCAAGCTCGCCTACACCGACCAGTTCATGTGCCTCGACAGGGCGGCCATTCGGGCGCCCGAGGACGTGCTTTGTGCCGACGGGAACGCGTCCGCGGACCCGTGGCGGCTATGCACAGTGCTGCAGGTGGAGGAGGTGAAGTGCTTGGCGCGCATCCTCCCGGTGTGGTCATCTGGGGTCATCTACTTCGTGGTGCTCACCCAGCTCGGAAACTACACCGTGTTCCAGGCGGCGCAGACCGACCGTCATATCTCCGCCAGCAGCAGCTTCGAGATCCCGCAGGGTTCCTTCGTCGTCTTCGAGATGCTCACTTTAACTCTTTGGATCCCGGTGTACGATCGCCTTGTGGTGCCGTTGGTCCGCCGGGTCACCAATCGCGAGGGCGGCATCACCCTGCTCCAGCGGATTGGCATCGGGCTGGCGCTCTCCGTCGCCACGATGCTGGTGTCGGCGGCGGTGGAGCGTCGCCGCCGACGGATCGGTTCGACAATGTCGTGCTTCTGGCTGGTCCCGCAACAGGTGTTGGTGGGGCTATCGGAGGCGTTCGGCGCCATCGGGCAGACGGAGTTCTACTATCGTCAGTTTCCGGAGAACATGCGAAGCGTCGCCGGGGCGGTCTTGTGCGTGGCGTGGGCGCTAGCGAGCTACGCCAGCGGGTTCATGGTGATGGTGGTGCAGCGGACTACGGGATGGCTGGCGCAGGACCTAGACGAGGGCAGGGTGGACCTGTTCTACCTCGTCACCGCCGCCATCGCTGCGGTCAACCTCGTCTACTTCGTGGCGTGTGCGCGGTGGTACAGGTTCAACAAGTCCAACGGTGATCACGATGTCAAAGCTGTAAATGTGGCACCGGTTTAGTAATTTTGTTTGGTTCAGAAATCCATATGCATGCATGGATTCATAGTGGTACATATATAGAGGTTGTGGTGAACATGTCAGCAGAATTATCTGATGAAATAATCAATACACCACGCAAAAGCAAAAGCAGATCAGAGCAGTAGTTATCTTTGTGCAACTTTCTTAGTATCTTGTATGCCTTTACCACAATTTTCTTAGCATCTTTTGTACAATAGGCAGGGTATCATCCACTTCACAGGGCACATGAAACCACAACTTCTGTCCACAGGAATTCATGTTTCACCATAACCAGCATTCTGTCCACAGGTAACCAACATTTCGTGTTCTCTTTGCTCACTTCAAATTTTTTTTTTGTAAACTCCAAACTGTGAATGTAGAATAGACCACAGTTTATATCAGCTGTTTTTTAAGAAGGAAAAAAATGAAGCAGTGATCTTTTCTGAGGCGACACCAATTGTATCAGTATTACTAACCTGCACAACACTTGCGAAAATTCAGTGCTACTTGTTTCAGTCAGGCAATGCCCTTGAGTTGAATAGACTGCAGATCATTCACACTAGTACAGAAATGACTATTAGTGACGCACCAATTTGGGATTCTGTGGCGCACCCCCAGGTTTGCTGGGTGCGCCACATAATTCTCGTCACTAAAATTATTTCTGTGGCGCACCCAGGGCGTGCGCCACAGAAAGACCAACTTTCTGTGGCGCACCAAGGCCGTGCGCCACAGAATCATGTCGCCGTGGACACAACAGAAGAATTCTGTGGCGCATCCCTAAACCGTGCGCCACAAAAATAGGTGCGCCACAAATTTTTTTTTGATGCGCCACAAAAGGATTTTCAGAAATACAGAAATTCACATTTTCCTGTATAAATACAGGTATATTACAGGGAATATAGGTATATTACAGGAAATACAGGAATAATAGAAACAATAATATATTTTGACACGGTATATGAAAACAAACACATTACTATGTCATCACAAACACTTATAGCCCAAGATACATACATATAGTGACAAGTGCCAAAACACAAGTCTACAAAAGTTCCATCTCGATCATGTCACACAAGTCTTAATTGGTACAAAGGTTCATCTCATGTCACACACAAGTCTTAGTACAAATGAAGTTGTCACCGCCGCGATGATGGAGCATGATCATGGAGTCCTCTTCTTGAGCGGCGCCGGGAACGGTAGAAAGCCATCTTTCGTCCTCCACTCTCTGGTGTCATTCTGCGCCTCTAGTCGTTCTTCGATATCCCTCTGACACAACCCAGAAGATGGATTGGGATATATATTGGTTAGTGATATAAATAGAGTATAATTTATTCATCTAACTAGAGAGGCAAGACAATCAATCAATTGTCATGGTTGGAAATCATATGGCTATCCTATTTGGGTTTCATAGCATAGCATATATATAATATATAACCCTACACATGCACTTCTACAAAAAATACACTAGTAATGCTTAACAAGGCTTTCTTTTATAATACATCCTACCTCTGGGGTAGTGGTAGGACCCTGATTTGTGAATGACATCGTCGAGGATGATCGTTGATAACTGCAGCCTGATGCGATGGAAATCTGTTCTGTAATCAGCATCGGTGAGAGCATCCGCCATTTTGGTGTATTCTGCGAGACCAGATGGAATCTTCGTTTTCTCGAAATCCCGGACAATCGCTTTAATGTGATGGAGGGCGTAGTAGGCCTCCTTCACGCTGCCATCCAGTTGCTTGATGCAATGGAATCCGGTCCCATGCTGGAACTTGTGTGTGTTGTCCTCCGTAAAAAATTCCGACTTCTTATGGAAGGGGCCGCCCTTTTGGACATAGGCCTCGAGAGCGTCACCGAGAACACCCTTTATTCTGGTGTATCGTCTCGGCGTGGTTTTTTTCCCGAGTCCAAATAAGTGACAATGGACCACCTCGGGGATACGTAGATGAGTGCGCAGTACTTGTCCCTGCTCAACACAATTGAAACGGAATGTTGGACAAAGGATCAGCGATGGAAGAAATGTACAAAAAGGCATAAGATACGACGGTGGCGAGCGGATGTGTACTTACTCGAAAAAGAAAGGCAGAAGAAGGGCGTTCTTCCTCTTGTTGGCCAGCATGACCCTTACGAGGTACTCCGTGGCCGTTTCCCGTGTCTTTGATCCTTCCACCAGATGGCTGTCGCGCATATAGTAGGGATCCACTATCGCGACGTACGGGGTATCATCTCTCCTGATCTTCATCGCCACATCGAGCGCATATAGGCGGACCATGTTATAGTCCATCCGTTTAGTGTGAAACAGGTTGAAGATGTCCTCGTACGCTATGAAGAACACATCCGCGGGGTCTTCCTGGATGAAGTCCACCAGCTCCTTCGGCACATGGACCGCGAACGCTGGGTAACTCGGCTGCTTGTCTTTAAGAAGGAGCTCCTCTAGATGCAAGATAGATTCCTGCAAGGCAATCATGGGTCCTTCTGCAAGGCAGAGCAAGTCCCCAGACAAGATAGGTTTACCAGCTTCATGAACTCGGGGGAAGCCATCCGCACGGGGTGGAATCGTGTCTTCAAGACCCCGGATCTTAGGAGCTGGCTGGCTCGCAGAGGTGGAGGATCCTTTTCTCTTCCTGTGCTTCTTCTTGTTCTTCATCTCTGGGGATTGTGGGGGTGAAGTGAACCCCGCTTTAACAGTTTCTTGCAGTGTGTTAGGGCTGAAAATATTACCCGGTTGAGCTTGATGATCGCCGGCATCCGGAGGCGTGTCGGTGAAGGCCAGGCATTGTGTGCATGAAGTGGGACGAGCAGGTTGACCGTGGTGGTCGCGGAAGGGTTCTTCATCCACAAGAGGCATGTACATACCATCCATGCAGGCGCCAGTGTTGATGTAGTCATCGACGTTGACATCATTCTCCTCCTCCTCATTGTCGTCGTTGCCACCAAGTTGAGGTGCAACGGCTTTGTCCTAAACATAAATAATAGCACATCCGTTAGTCGGGAAAGTCGGAAAGTCGGGGAATTCGGAAAGTCAGAACTAACCTTGGACGGTTGCGGTGAAGACGTTCCCAACAACTGTTTGTGGCGGTTGGTGGCGGCGACGACCGGCGGTAGCTTCGGCCGGTGGTGGCGGCGACCGGCGGTAGCTTCCGGCCGGTGGTGGCGGCGACCGGCGGTTCCTTCTGGGTGGTGGGGGCCGGGGCCTCGAGGTGGCGCCGCCGGTGCGCCTGACCCCATGAAGAACATCCCCAAGACGAATCTGGGTCTTCGGCCATTCCATCATCCACTTCCCGCATTCGCCAAGCTTCATGCGTTTCTCGGCTCCCGGAGGTTGCATGGAGGGGGGGGGGGGGGTCGATGTCATGGAACTCACGCAGTACCTCGCGCACATTGACTTTCATCACGACCTCGCTCATTCGGGTGTTGTGCATATCACGGGTCAAAGGTTGTATGATCTTGGCCGTTGCGACTTCCTTCAACTCGCCGCCGACCCCCACCCTATGCAGGAGTATGCAAGGCATGTCCTGGGAGTCAACACATGTTGGGCACCATGCATGAGATATGGCAGTCATCAAAGGCATATATAGTCATAGAAGATGTCGCGGACTAACTAATTAGTTACCTTGGTGATGGCGTCGAGCTCGGCTAATGTCGAGACAAGGGCGCCGGTGCCGGCGGCCGGCCTATCATTCTCCGGCCGCTCGTGCGCATTATCATTATTCTCCGGCCTTGGTGTATGTTGATCCACGACAGGGGGCACCGGTGGGGTCACCAGGACCGGCGACACGTTATTGCTGGAGGTGCTGCCGGCGAAGCTGGGCACGTGTATCGGCCCCTGTTGACCTCCCGCTTGCCAAGCAGCTATCCCCTCCAGCAATGCAGGGGGTAAGAAACTCCGGAGCTTCTCGTCCACCTTCTCGGCCACTAGCTTGTCCACCATGCTGGAGTCCACCTTTTCTTTCTCTAGTGTCTCCAGCTTCTTCCTTAGCTCAAGAACCTCGGCTTTATCTTTAGCCGGCTTCCTCCTCTCCTTTTTCATCTCGGTGTCCGTGCTGTAGTACTCGAGGAACTTCATGCTCGTACCAAAGCCGGTCACACGGCCAGCTGACGTCGGCGGCTTTGACTTGTCCCTCCCCTTGTAAACGTTCATCGCCCGGTTGAAAGTCGTGTCCCACGGGCCGGCCTGAGCCTCCTGGGACGACGGGCCGGCCTCAGCATCATCCTTCAACTGATTCTCCTGCGGACAAAGGAAATAAACGTGAACCCATGTAGAAATCAACGCAAATGGACTTTGAGATATCCGCGGTAATTAAGTTCCTTACCAGCGTTTTCTCGAAATCCAGCACATCTTTATAGTCGGTAACGAATTCCCCCGTCCCCGGTTTCAGATAGTAGCGGGACCGAACAAAGTTCCTAACTTGCTCGTCCGTGATTTTAAGCCACTGGTTCTCTTTCCCAAGTTTCGCAACCTCGGCATCCTCCTTGTTCCAAATGGGCTGTTTTCCTGCGTAACCGCCGCTTCCCAAACGGTGGTTACCTAAGTTCAGTGCCCGCATCTTCTTCCCCCACTCGGTCCATTTTTGAGCCTCCGGAGATGCCAAGGACAACTTGAATGCCTCGAACTCTTCTATGTCGATGTACGGCTCTTTGGCACTGATCTCCGCCCAGCTAAGACCCTTGTCAATCTTCGCCTTCACCCGGCCTCTCCAGCTGGTCAAGGCGGTGCTCATCTTCGTGATGGCGTAGTTGTCCACCTTTTTGTTTCCATCATCGGGAAATTGTATCGTTGGTGAAGCTTCTTGAGGAGGTCTGTGCGCAAAGCCTCATTGTCCTTGCTCCTGAGGTCATACGTGGTGATCGGCACGGTTTCCCGGAGGATGGACCCTAGTTGCATGCCGTACCCGCTTGCGATGTTCCTAGGCTCCTGTGGTTGGCCACTTAAGGAGACCTTAGTGAACGTGTCTGTGACGGGGCCACCGCTTGCGGTGTCCGGTCCTTCCTCGGCTTCTTATGCCTCTTAGCGGTCGGGTTACTACCACCACCGCCATCCGTGTGGTCGCCACCCCCGACATCCGTGTGGTCACCGCCATCGGTGGTGGTGGTTTCGTCCCCATCGCCGCCGGCATCCTCTATCAGAAAGTCACCATTGCCGTCACGAGCCAGTTCGGCGGCCTCCGCATCCTCCATCTCCTGGGAGAATTCCCAGTACGACTTGTTCTTTTCTCTAGCTTGTTCTTCGACGCTGATGTGCTTAGAAGGGTCGGCGTCGGAGGACATGTTTGCACTGCATTGAAAAAGAGGCAAAAACTTAGTACAACAAATATAACAAAAGTATCACTTAATGTAGTACTAAGATACCCGGCCCATGCATTAGTCGCAATACCCCATATGTCCTATTTTTAGCAAAGTCATGCTAAATTTCACGAAAAAATTTGGCATGACCTTTGCTAAAAATAGGACATATGGAGTACCCGAATTTGCCGGAACGGAAGTTAATCGACGTTCCGGCAATCTCAAGGGCCTCACGGGGTACCTGCACAAGCATTTCACAAATAATATCCCGCCGGCATCGCTGGCCGGCAACAGCATCACATGAATACATTTCCCGCCGGCATAGCTGGCCGGCAACAGCATCACAAACAACCACGACACGATGGTCGTGGTAACACAGAACACATGGTCACCGGAGGTTTTCGACGAAATGCTCACCAAAGGGGAATTTTAGTTTAGTAGTTGATGTAGTCGAAGCCGATGGTCTGCACAAGAAAAGCATAAGAATTAACACTTCTAGTACACCATAGTGGCAGTAGCAAAAATAGTGGCAGTAGCAAAAATCACTTCTAGTACACCATAGCAATTAACATAGTGGCAGTAGCAACTTTTCATGTACTAACACTTCACAAAATCACTGATGTACCCCAAAGAAACCAAACCATGATTTATCAAAGTATAGATAGTGTCTTTTGTGGAACTTGCATTAAGAAATATGTCAAGCAAGTAATCTTAGACTTACTGATAAGTAGAGAAAGCGACCTTCTGTGCGCACTCTGTTATTTTGAAATATCAACACTTTAAACAATGATTTATCTAGAACGTCATCTCTAGCAATTTTATACAGTTTTTTTAGATTGAAATTTTCCATACATATTATTTTCTTTGTTTGAGAGGTGCACGTGTTATTCTAGTGATGCCCAAGTTCGCTACCAGTAAAATGTGTTCACAGAGATTAAGCTACAACAGTCGATCGAGCCTCACCTGAAGGGTTGAGTTGGGTCCTAGGACATTTGGCTGCTATATTTGTTGCATAGAAGAGTTGCCATGCTGACTCTCATCAGTCTAGCCACCACAGGCCAACTAAACTGGATACATTAATGCTGCTACATGGAACAACTTTTGTGCTGCTGGATGACAAAAGGTAGTGCACAATAAACTTTGAATGGCCCTGTTGGGTGGCAAGTGTGCTAGTGAACAAATAATAATGGTTAGAGGAGTGCATATGTAAGTAATCCCACTATTTAGGTTTGGACACGAACTTGGCTTCTACTTCAGGGATGTGTTAATGTCTGCTGGGGAGTTGCGACTTGCGACTTGCGACATGGCATGGCAGCAACATCTGTAGCTCATAGCTGAACCCGGGGGCGGACCACGGTCTGTAGCTCAACCCGCCCTGCTCACATGGAGACACCCCGCAGTCCACAGAATCAACCTACGCTGCCCCCACAAAACCACGACTGCACCCACCGGTTTTCTGCCCACCGGCCAGTAACCCGCACTGCAATTTATATACCGAGCCCCCACTCCGCAGTCCTGGCAGAGTCCGACGACGCGACACAAACACCCTCGCCGGCACTACTCACATCACTTTCACGGAAAGAGTCGCTCACTGTCAGCCACAGCCATGCAGACCCAGGGCATCCTCCGCGTCCCCGGCCACCTTCCGGCGTCGCTGCCCCTCTCGCGCCGACAATGTCGGGTGTCCGCCACCGTAGCAATTAACATAGTGCAGCAGCAAACTAAACACTTCACAAAATCACAAAAGACACTATCTATCACCATAGCAATTAACATAGTGCAGCAGCAAACTAAACTGTCATGTGCAGTAGCCAGTTGTCATACACAGCGTCGTGCATACAAGGGGATGGCCAAAACAATCAAATTCTGTAAAAATATGGGTTTGGCATTTGACCAAACACCCTGTGTGCAGGTGTGGAGGGGAGGGAGAGGGGATGGAAGGAGCGGCACCTCGGGGAGGGGATGGTGGAGGGGAGGGAGAGGGGATGTCGAGGGCGTCGGCGTCGAGGTGGTGGGCCGGTGGCGACGGTGGCTCTGCTCGAGGGCGGCGAGGCGTCGGGCTCGGGCGCTCGAGGAGCGGCGAGGATGTCGGGCGTGTGCGGCCAGGGCACGGCGTAGTGTTGGGCGGGTCGAGCGCGGTGGAGTGGCGGCGAGGACGCGGTGGTCGTCGAGCGCGCGGGCGGGAGCTGCCGGCGGCGAGGGCGCAGTGGTCGTCGAGCGCGCGAGGACTTAGCAGTTTAATTTCGAGCGGCAGTTTCACTAGTGAGGGAGGCGCGTTGGCGGACCCACATGTAAGTGGGCGCAACAAAATTCTGTGGCGCACCGTTGGAGGGCTGCGCCACAGAAAGTCAGGATTCTGTGGCGCACCGTTGGTGGGGTGCGCCACAGAATTGTCTAGTACGAATTTAAAAAGCTGTGCTGATGTTTGATGACACAAACAGCAACACAGCCCAGTGGTCTCACACACAATGTATATTCAATGCACAGCCAGGTTCGAATCCTGGCAAACTCACTTTTTTTTTAACTTTTTTTCTTTAAAATTTGGTTCAAAAAACTTGCATTGTCTCACACACAATGTATATTCAATTCATACACATATTCAATTCATTGACTCATACATATTCAAAAACTTGCATTGTCTCATACATATTCATGATCATACATATATATGCTTCCATTGTCTCTCTCACACACACACACACACAAATTAAATACACCAAAAAAGTATTCTTCGTCTCGGTTCGAGCTAGCTTCTCTTCTTTCCCTTCTTCGCGGTTGAAAACTTTAGCCCGGTCACCTTGAGATTTCTTCGCGTGAACGGACAACCTTTAGTAGGCAGGGAGGTCTTCCTTCTTTGTGTACTAGTAGTAGGCATGTCGAAAAACTTGTCGAATTCCTCCTCGATCTTTGGCTCGTTGTCCAAGTCTTCCTCGGTGGCGTCTCCTTCCATTCCGATGATGCTCCTCTTGCCCCTCCTCACGACAACACGGTTAGGCTTTGACGGGTCGGCAATGAAGAAGCATTGCTCAACTTGGCTAGCGAGTACCCATGGCTCATTTTTCGCGGAGGCGTTCTTCGATTTGGCATCGGGTATTACCATGGTGGTGAAATACCGGCCTTCTTTGACGACGTCCTTGGCCCATCTTACACGGAACATTGGCACCAACTCTCCACGGTAGTTGAGCTCCCATATGTACTCAATCCTTCCGAAGTATCTTTCCTTGACAGTAGCCTCCTCATCGCCGTAGGATAGCATAGTTACTCCTGAGTTTTGATATTCGTTATTCTTGTCATTTTCCTCGGTGTAGAATCTGTAGTCGTTGATGTCGTACGCCTGATAGGTCTTTACGTTGTGCGAGGGACCCCGTGATAAGGAGAATATGAGTCTTTCATCTTCCGTAGATGGCGTTTTGCTCTTTGCTAGCTCCAGTTGCTTTTGCTTGAACCAACGCGTGAAGCTGGAGTTGTGCTCTCTGGTTACGTCTCCCTTCTTCCTCGGCCGGTCCAGGTTGTTGTAATGTTGCTCGAGTAAGCATTTGTGCTCTTCCACCCAAGTTTCGATCAATTGTAAGTGTTGTAGCGCGACCCGGTGAGCCCTGTCGAAGTCGTCCTTTCGACCCTGCATGCGGACAAAGATTGAGTTGGTGCCCTCTCGGTGACCATATCAATGGAGCCTGCCGAAGTGTTTCCTCCTGGGCAGACCAACATGCTGGTTCTCGGTGCTTAGATAATTCTGGCAGAAGGAGATGCACTCGTAGGTTAGAAAGCCCTTGGCCATGCTTGGGTCTGGACGGGCCCTGTTGCGAACGTATCCTTTCATGACACCGTTCATCCTTTCGAACGGCATCATGTAGTGCACGAACGTTGGCCCGAGCTGCCTGATGTCATCAACGACATGGAGAAGGAGATGCACGCAGATATCAAAGAATGCTGGTGGGAAGTAAATCTCGAGCTCGCATAGTATCAGCACGATCTCTTCCTGTAGCCTGTCGAGCTGCTTCACGCCGATCGACTTCCTGTTGATGACGTCGAAAAAATTGCAAAGGGCAAGCAGCGTATCACGGACGTGCTCGTCCATTATCCCTCGAATCGCAACGGGAAGTATCTGCGTCAACCGTGGGCAGTGCGCCACAGAAAGTTCCTAGATGGATCTGGCCCAATCATTGGACGTGGGACCCACACATTTTCTGTGGCGCATGAGTGCCCACCTACCTATATAGGGTTTCCCTACTAGTGTCAGTTTGTGCTGACATAAGCAAAAGAGAATACACCAGCCTCACTGTAATGTATTCCTAAAACAAAGTTTGATGCCTCACTGTAATGCTTCCACAATATATTTCGCAAAGCCAACGCCAATGATTAAAGGTTCAGAGAAACATAAGACTAGTCACAATGGGGAGTAACATAGGAGTAACATCAGTGCCACATAGGCAAAAAATCTGATGTGGCGGGTAATTAATGAGGAGAGAGATGGTGGTGGTAACTAGCTACGTTACCATAACATCACACATTTCAATGCAAGATGAGTGTATAACCTATTAAATATGACACTACACACATGTTACTCCCCACTATGGAGGTAGTAACTAAGAGTAGTAACATATGCATGTTACTAGTCTAAGATACTCCCCATTGTGACTAGTCTAAGTAAAGTTCCTCGATTTCAAAGTGAAGGCTTCACCCCATGAAAAAAAAGTTACGCAAAACCATAAATCTTTACCGAGGGAAACATCAAGGACTCATTTGATTCATAGGATAGGAAAAGTGGAGGAATAAGAAATGCATAGGATTAGAATGTCGTGTCTAGTTGAATCCTATAGAAAAAGTACTTTGTGTTTGATGACAAAGGAATTGTAAAAATAGGTTGGAGTTAATGCTAGAATTCCTATGGGATGTAGTATAAAGATTCCTATGGAAAAAAATTCTATAGAAACTAATCTTATGAATCAAACGACTAACGTAGGAAAATTTCCTATAGGATAAAATCCTTCAAAAATCACACGATCATGCATTTACAAATTGTGCAATATTCTTAATTATCAGGCTGTCCTCAGTTGTGTCTATGACTTCAGTTTTGCCCTCAGTCTCAAATCGTGCTCAGTTTTGCCCCTAGTCTGTGCACAAGGACTCATTCCGTGACTCTTGCCGTCTCCGTTAGGCTTTCTGACATGTGGGATCCAGAAGACAACCGTTGGCCGCGGTTTGTGGGACCCAGAATAGAACCGTTGGCGTGGCTTGTGGGACCCAGTTGTTGACCGTTTACTGGCGGCGGCGTGTGCTGTAAAAGCGGCGGAGCGCGACCCCGGAGCTCGCAGCGGTGAGCACAAAAATCAGCCGAGCGGGAGAGCGGCCACGCGCAGAGGTGGGCGGCGACCCCTGTTGGTAGGAAGGAGCCGGGCGCGGGCGACGGAGAAGGCGGCGTCCACGGGTAGCGCCGCCGACGGTGCGAAGATTGCCGTGGAGGGCGCGGCCGTCTGGTACAGCTACAGGGGCCGTGCGCGTAGGCTTTGAGATCCCCTTCGGCTCCGGGCGGTCGCGAATCGAGCTCGATGTCTTCTTCTAGCTCCCGCGCCACCTCGCGGATCGAGATTCCGGCGCGCATGGAGATGCCGATCTTCCTCTGTCCACGGTGCTGGGCGGACGTTGTTCGGAGGATTTCGCGCACAGCGAACAACACTAATCGTCCGTTCTATGTGTGCAGGCAGAATGGGGTAAGAATCGGAGCAATTTCACTATTTTAGTGCTGCGAGAATGGGGTAAGAATCAGAGCAATTTCACTAAATTGATGTGTTTGGCGTTATTGCAGATAAAATGTTTCTTTCTCTGGGTCGATGTTCTGGCCAAGACGCTGATGATTGAACTGCTAGACGAGCACGAAGAATGGTTGCCCATCGTGCCACAAACGGCAGCGGCCGTAGCGCGAGCTCCGGAAGAAGAGACGGAGGGTGGAGCACGCATTGATGCTGTTGAGTTTAGGAGGTTGAACCAGAAGATTAAGAAGCTCGAAGATCAAGCACAAATTCCCCTTTGCAATTACATTTGGGCATTTGTAGGTGTGGTAATCGCACTAGGTGAAATGTTGAAATTGTATGGAAAGGCATGATGTTGGGAGCAATTTGTAAGTTTGAAATTGTATGAAATGTTTGAAATTCAGAACATTTATCAATGAAATGCAGCTCTGAATACTGATAATCCTTAAAAGACAAAATAGGATTCTGTCAAAAAAAAGTGAGAACAGACTAATGGGCCAACTGCATCCAATTAGGCCCATTCGTAGTGGGCAAATGGGATTCTCTGGAAAAAAAAGGTGAGAAGGGTAGAAAATGAACAAAAATGGTGTGGCTGGGACTCGAACCCACGACATGATGTTGGGAGCAATTTGTAAGTTTGAAATTGTATGAAATGTTTGAAATTCAGAACATTTATCAATGAAATGCAGCTCTGAATACTGATAATCCTTAAAAGACAAAATAGGATTCTGTCAAAAAAAAGTGAGAACAGACTAATGGGCCAACTGCATCCAATTAGGCCCATTCGTAGTGGGCAAATGGGATTCTCTGGAAAAAAAAAAAGTGAGAAGGGTAGAAAATGAACAAAAATGGTGTGGCTGGGACTCGAACCCACGACCGGTTGGGTTGGTTGCCTGAAGGGCTGCGCTGGTAACCGGTGGGAGAGATGAAGAGATATTGAAAAGTAGAGGGAACGAAGCTATGTATAGTTAGTGTATGACTTGGTTTTGGATTTGACTACACATTTTTGTACTGATTTTTTTTGTCACGTTGCTTAACCACTTGTGTAGTTCTATCTTTGGGCACACATAAATTTGAGATTTGGGCACGTTTAGTTTGATATTTGGGCAGGTTGCTTGACCACATGTGTATTTTAATCTTTCAACACACATTGTTTTTTAAAATAACTCTTTCTTTATTAATTTGATATTTGGTCACGTTTAGTTTGATATTTAGGTATGTTTAGTTTGATATTTGGGCAGGTTGGTTGACCACATGTGTACTTCAATCTTTGAACACACATAGTTTTTTGAAACAACTCTTTCTTTATTAATTTGATATTTGGGCACGTTTAGTTTGATATTCGGGCATGTGTTTTTTGAAACAACTCTTTTTTTTGCGTAACCACTTGCTCTATGAAAACCTTAGGGCACGAACCTTTTTGACACATATAATGACTTGATAGATGCAAACGAGTACATAGGAAAACACATATACACGACCATAACATAGATATATAAATAAAAGCTCTTACATATAACACGACAAGCATAAAAGCCCTAGATAGATAAAAAGTTAACAAACGACACAACATCAACATAGTAGTAGAAATTAAAAGCCCTAACACACTAGGGCAACTCCATCTTCACGACAACCGGCCTGATGCATGCCTTTAGCACCGTCTTCACTCCTGCTCCTCCTCCTGGCCGTTCTCTCCGAGATAGTACGGGAGGCTGTGGATGTTGCAGTTGGGGAAGATGCTCGCCACGTCGGTGAAGAAGTTGTACGTGGTGAAAGTGATGAACTCCTGCCCACCAAAAAACACCTGGCCGAGCAGGTAGTAGGCATCGAAGCGGTTGGTGAAGATGGCGCGGTAGCCTGTCGTCGTCGCGCCGGCGTGGGGACGCAGTTCCTCGAGGCGGAACATCCTCGGAGAGCCCGCCGGGAGGTGATGAAAGCCCGCACGGAGGAACCCCTCGGCAAGGTCACGAGCACCCCTCCAGGGTGAGATCGCCCACACGCGGAGCTCGTTCTCGATGATGACTCCGGGTGGGGACCGCCTCTCCGGCACGGTGGTTGGCAAGCGGAAGGTGGGGGCGTTGAACTGCATCCTCGCTTCGCTTCGAGAGTGCTTTGGAGTTGGGTGAAGAAGAGAGAAGGGCGGCGCAGATGGAAGGTGTGGAGAAGAGACGGAGGGTTGGGTGGTTTAAATAGGGATAGAGCGCCGCATCTGTATGCGTTCAAACGAGGCGTGTCGATCCATATGCGTCGTAACTGAAACACTGCCGCATCTGTATCACGCGTGGTGTTTAATGGCTCTGAAAGTCTGAATCAAGCGGTGCATCAGCTTCTGCGTGGCGAGTGAACGAGGCGCGGCGCGCATGCATGCAAATGGCGTGGTCTCCGGCGCGTGCATGCAGACGCTGAGACGACCGACGGCATGCACTGCTGAGACGACCGACGGCATGCACTGCTGAGACGAACGAGGCCTGCAAACGCTGAGACGAACATGACGGCCTGCAAACGCTGAGACGAGCGCCGCCTTGGAAAGGCTGAGACGAGCGCGGTGCAGCACGGCCCGGCCCAACGGTTCATCGTGCGTGCGCTCTCCGTTTAAAAAAAACATTCCTCCAGCCAATCAGGTTGCAGAAGGAGGCATCCAAAAAATGAAAAAACTCGCGCACATTGTCTCCTTATGACATATACTAACGTCTCAAATCAATAAACATTGTGTACATACATTTCAACGAAATGAATGCATGATATATCGAAACTCAAACTATGAAGTCCAATGTTGAGTAGAAGTGGTTTTGGATGTGTAACATGAAATTTTGAAAAAACTCACCAAAGCTTCATTTTAGAGTAACTAAGAAGGATCCGGGCTTATTTTTTCATTTTCATGTTTTAAACTTGTTTAAATGTTGGTCAAACTTAGGTTTGACCAATTTTAAAATATTCATAATAAATTCAAAAAAAATCAAAAAATAGAAAAACCTGCGCACATAGTCTTCATATGTCATATACTGACGACTCTAGTTGATAAACAAGGTGTAGGTACATTCAAACGATCCATGCATGGATGTGGTGTCATATCTCAAATCTCAAACTACGAAATCTAAAGTTGAAGAGAAGTGGCTTTGCATTTGCAACATAATTTTTTTTTAAACTCACCAAAGCTCATTTTGGAGTGAATAAGAAGAATGCAGGCTTAATTTTTCATTTTCATGTTTTGAACTTGTTTAAATGTTGGTCAAACCTTAGGTTTGACCAATTTTAAAATAATCATAATAAATTAAAAAAAAATCAAAAAACAGAAAAACCTGCGCACATAGTCTTCATATATAGAATAGATGTCTAGGTAAGTTATTTGGCTGATTTAGACAAGGTCGAAAAAAATCTTGCTTACAAATGAGGCCGTTTACCCTACCTTCGGAGCTCTTTTCTAGCACATTTTTCATGAATGTGAGTTTACTTCCCAAAAGGTCTCGGATTTTGACATTACTCAACAGAAATACAACAAAAATAGTTCTAACATACATCCCACATCATTCAACAGAAATACAACAGCATTCATAAGGGTTGTTTCATAGAAATACAACATCATTCATAATGTTTCATAGAATCTTGGTGCTTTTTGGCACCACTTTGCTCCTTGTGATCCTTGTGCTACTTGCCATCATTTTGCTCCTTGTGCTCCTTGTGATCACTGTGCTCATTGCTTCTTCTCTTCTCCTCTTGGGTGTCGGTACCTTAACTGTCTTCTTCGAACAGACCACAGAGCTGTACAAAACATAAAGGGGAGTGAAATCATTTTCAGCATCATTTGGAGCAGAACATAAAGTGATAAATGTACAACAAATTCGAAAACACCAATATTGGCAAGATTTACATACCTAGCAGAAGGCAGAACCACAGCAAGGGGAGTGAAATCATTTTCAGCATATTTTGGTTCAACATCTGGAGCATCTTTTGGCTCAACATTTGCATCATGATCGTCAAAATAATTATTTGGAGCATCATCATCAAAATAATTATTTGCAGCATGATCATCAAACTCATCATTTGGAGCATCATCATCTGAATCATCATTTGGAGCATCATCATCTGAATCATCATTTGGAGCATCATCATCTGTTGCATCCGGCTGCTGACCAGGATTTTCATCGGAACTCTCTCCGAACGCTGGATCTACTGCATTATCACAATACTTACCGAAATGACCAGACCCACCACACCTTGTGCACTTACGCTTCCTTGCTCCAAGTCCAGCTCCTTCGCTGCGACGCCTGAACCGACTCTTCCTCGGTCTACCTGCTGCTCTCTTCAGAACTGGAGCGCAAAGCTTGAATCCAGGGTCCACTCTGTCCCATTGTTGTTTTCCCTCCAAAGCAGGCAAGGCATGTGCATATGTGGCTTTGAACTTTGCAACAGAGTAGTACTCATGAACATACTGTTGTATGTTCCCTGCTGGACCTGAGAGAGAAGTGATGAAAAACAAAGCATGAATGCATGGCAACCCAGTTATCTGCCATTTCCTACAACTGCAAGTTCTAGCTTCTAAATCCACTGGATATCTCCAGGCTCTCTGCTCTTTATCCAATACTGATACCTCTGCAGTGGTATCCGACAATAAAATCATGTTCATTTCCAAGCCTTCTGTTTTCTTCTTCAGTTCAGTCATCACGGAAGGGATGATAATGTGGCCCATGAATTTTGCCTCAGCTATTCCATCACGAAAATGAAACTTCTGCGCGTATTCTATCCTTATCTTGTCAAGCAAATCCACCAAATAAAGATCCTTTAGTTTCCGGATCGTTGAGTTGAAAGACTCTGCAAGATTATTGTGCACATACTCAACTTTGCTCAGTTCACTGAATTGGCTTCTGGCCCATAACTTGGAGTGGTGTGTTTCCAAGTATTCCTTCACTTTGGCATTCATGTATAACTGCCTCATGTGGTAGTTATGCTTCCTCACACTGCAAGTCAAAGATGCTGGCCATAAATTGTCAGTATATATCTTTCCTTTGAATTTCTTCACAAAATTTGCAGCAAGGTGACGCATGCATTCTCTATGCTCTACTCCAGGGAACACATTGTCCACAGCCACTTCTAAACCCTTGCAGGCATCTGTATGAATTACCAACCCATTGGGATGTTCAATAGCCCGGCGCAGATTCTGCAAAAACCAAGTCCAGCTCTCCTCAGACTCTGTCTCCAGCACACCGTATGCAACTGGAAATACAAAATTGTGTGCATCTACTGCACAAGCTGCTACTAACTGTCCTTTAAACCTGCCTGTGAGAAAAGTAGCATCAATAGCCAAATATGGCCTGCAGCCTGCCAAAAAACCCAGGCGACAAGCCTCAAAGCACACAAAAACCCTTCTAAAGCATTCCTTGGTCCTTGTCACTCCCTTCAGTCTGTACTCCACTGAGTGGTGATCAATTTCAACAATACTACCTGGGCTTGTCCTCTCCACTTCAGCTTTGAATGAATACAACAATTCAAAACTTTCATGCCAGTTACCATAGATAGATTCCATAGCTTTTTGTTTACCATTGAAGACCCTCATGTATGGTAAATCTATCTTGAACTTGTCTTTGATGTTTTTCTGCAATTCCTTTGTACCCACTTGATGGTTTTCTGCCACCCACTTCTTTACTTCATCTGCCACCCATTTTGACTTGGCTCTACTGATTGTTTCCTTCCTGAGAGTTGATTCTTGGCATGTGTGGCTAAAAGGGTTCACTTTGACCTGAATATTCGTGCTTTTTCGCATTTTAGATGCGTGCATCCTCCATGGACAACCCTCAGTCACACAATGCACTGTGTAACGTTGTTTATCGCTCTTGTCAACAACGAATGCACGTTCTGCCTTGATGCAGTACGTCACAAGTGCATTTCTACACTCACTCATGGATGAAAAAATGGTACCTTCTGCCATATGAGGGTTCTCAGGGTCCCATTCAACAGCTGGAAGGTCTTCCTCCTCATCTTCTTGCTCACTGTCAGCCTCATCTGGGATTTCAGCAGCACGAGATTCAGCAGCACGAGATGTCCGTCGTAAATTCTGAACAACATCAGAATATAGCCTCTCTTCATCATCCCCAGATATGTCAGCATCAGACTCCACTTCAACAGGTACCCTTCTGCCGGTGCCCACGCTTGTCGAGCCACCACGTCGCTTTGGATGAACTGAACTATTCTGGCTAGAATTGGCTTTACGACGAGATGGTTCTGTCCGAGAAGATGAACCCGTCACCCTAGGTCCAACTTCCGGCACAACCACATCAATTTGCAGCCTCACATTGAATTTATCTTTCTCCTTCTGCTTAGCAAACATGGTAGCGAGTTCTGCATCATTGCTAACTTTCACCCAATTTTTCCCCCCATCGTAGTATTTGAATTCCACTTCGTCATGCAAACCCCAAGGATATGGGCTGCAAAGGACCTCCCCAAATTGCCTGAAACTCCAATTGCAATCCATTGGCACTGAATAATCGAAACCTCCCTGGAATTTCTTCTTCTGGGTGTCTTCATCCAGGATGTACCGTCCCTTCTAATGCTCACCAAGAAAGCAAACCGCAACTCCATCCTAACCCACGAAAAACAGAGACGCAATCAGCACAAGCAAGCTCGGGAACCCATTTTCCAATTGCAGAAAAACAGAGACGCAATTGCAGAATTAACCTCAAATGCACAACCAAGCTATGTCCAATTGCAGAAATAAATAGCGTCCTATGTCGATCGACTGTTGAAATGCACAAACAAGCTAAATTGGAGGAAGCCCTACCCCTGGGGAACCCAGTCGTGGACGCGGCGGGTCTCCGGCCCGACGCCTGCCTCGCCAGCTACTCCGGGGTCGCTGCCGCTCGCCATTTCGCCGCCAACGTCCTGGTGGGGTGCACCAGCCCCTCACCTATCAGCGCTCCGGCCGGGCGCACGGAAGGAGCCCCGCCGCGGGTCGAGCAGGTGGCGGCCGCAGTGGCGGAACGAGCGCCCCACCCGTGTCGTCGCAGGACGGTGGCGGCGGATCTGCTGGTGGTGGTGGATCTGGTGGTGACGCGGGACGGCCGTGGCGGCGCAGGTGGTGGTGGCGGCGGCGCACAACGGCCGGTCGGGAGCAGGCGCGCATGGACAGATTGGGGATCAGGCCGTTGGGCGGTCCCACCTCTAAGCCCTGCACCCAGGCGGTCCCACCTGTAAGTTGCGGACCCACTGTCAGTAACGCCATCACACGGAATAGACTAGAAACTTGCCGTTTAGGGCAAACCATTGTAGCTGCGAATGAACTAGGGGCAAAACTGAGGACGATTCGCAACAAGGGGCAAAAATGAGTCCAACAAGGCTGGTAGGGGCAATCCATTAAATGACCCTATTCTTAACGGTTGGACAATATTGCACATGACTCGGCTCGGATATAGCCGCAAGGTTAACATACTGAAGAAAGTTTATTGGTTCAATTCTGCTTGTTTTCTTCATATTTTCATGGTGTTTTGTCGTTTGGTCCACTAGAAGTGTGCAGAAAAAATGAGCGTTGCTATGTGAGCTTGCTTGCAGGCTCTCAGGTCTGTTGGGGGCAAGTTGAGGAAGTATCCTTTTAGTTGCTCCCAGTGTTACTGTTAAAAATATTTTTAAATGTTTTAAATTAAATTTTCTATGATGAAGTGTGAGTGTTCAGTGCAAGTCGAAATTCAAAAGGAAATTTGAGAAATAAAAAGATAAATATAGCTACCATGAATAGAATATTTTTGTGACACTAGCGACACCTAAAGAGTATTTTTTAATATTTAAAATTGTTTTTTAACGGTAGCACATGTAGCAACTACATACATGACCGGAACGGAACGAACGGGTTAGTGAGAAAAATGTCATTAGATGTTTTCTAAGATTTTTTTTATTTCATAGAATCATCTTACACAAAATATTTAAATTGTACACTTTTTAAAATGAATACATGTAAAAAATGTCTTTTATATCACAGTGGAAGAGGCAAAAGACAAAAATTGCATAAAAAATTAACAGTTTCGATATACCAAAGATGATGTCCGTGCTAGTTTGCAAAAAAATAAAAGAACATTATGAAGCTTCGTATAATTCCAGCCTGTGCTCTCAGCGGATTATTGTTGTGTGACTTGTGAGCACAGGGTTGACAGCAAATGCATAATATGGTGGTCAAATTTGGAATCATCATTCGTAAAAGAACATAGTGATATGCAACTCTTTTTTTTTCGAAAGATAAAAATGAATGAGTGTTTGGGAGGAACTTTTTTTAGATAAAGGGTTTTTATTACTTAAAAAGTTTAAGCATTACACCCGGTCTCTGCATAGCTAAGATGCACACAGCCACCAATTCACCATCAATCCATTCGGTAACAAAAAAGAAAAAAAGGCGAATTACATATCAAAATGAGAAATTATAGATCCGCCTAAGATGCTGGTAGGTCTATCCGGAGTCTATGTTGCCACCCATGCCGGGAGAGTAACTCCCTGTCCACAGCCTCCAGTCTCGACGCCACCTCAAAAAATAAGTCTCGGTGCTCCACACGCTGCAGGGGTGACCATGCTCGTAGCGTCGCTGTGCACCGGTAAATAACCTGCATAAGAGAAGCATTTTTATCATTAAAAACCTTGTCATTTCTACATAGCCATAGCGACCAAATAACAGCAATCGCGCCCACCCTACGGAATAGTTTGAACCTAGGATCCACTCCATTTAACCAGTTGCCAAAAATGTTAGCAACAGAACTAGGTGGATGTAAGGTAGAACCTATCTGGATGACTGACCATATAGACCTAGCGAACTCGCACTGAAAGAATAAGTGTGTAATGGTCTCGTCGTGTTGACAGAAAACACACTTTTTACTTCTGTGCCAATTGCGTTTGGCAAGGTTATCTTTGGTAAGAATTACTCCTCGACGTAAATACCACGCAAACAGTTTAGTTTTTAGTGATATCGTCATCTTCCAAAGTTTGTTGTTATTTGAACTATCGACTGGAATTTCGGGTAGAATTAGTGCTCTATACATAGAATCAACCGAGAATTTACCATTCTTCGTAAGATTCCATTGAAATTTATCTGGACCTTCCGACAGTTGGATTGACTCAATCGGATGAGCAGAGCATTCCAAGATACTTGTCTTGTTCCAAGTAAACTTCTTCTGAACGAAACATTTGGTGGGAAAGTACCCAACACCTTCGTGATCGTGTCACTTTTGTTTCGAACAATAGAATATAGAGCCGGATATTGTTCTTTGAGAGTAGCTTGGCCAAGCCAAATATCCTCCCAGAAGCGAATTTCCGATTCATCCCTTATTGAGAAAGATCCATGTGGAAAAAAGATCTTCTTCGTAGCCATGAGGCCTGCCCAGAAGTGTGAATCACCAGGTTTCCAAAGAACCTAGGAAACAGCTTGATCTCCGACATATTTTCTCCTAAGGAGGGTTTGCCAAACTCTATCTTCAGAAAGAAGTTTAAATAGCTATTTACCTAGCAGCGCTCTATTCTTGACCTCAAGGTCATGAACTCCGAGCCCTCCTTGGTCTTTAGGGCAGCAAACCACACTCTATTTAGTCAGTCGATATTTTTTCTTCTCACAACCCCTTGCCAAAAGAATCTAGATCGGAAATAATCCAATCGTTTTAAGACCCCTTTAGGCAATTGGAAGAATAAAATCATATACAGTACCATGTTCGTTAGTACCGAGTTTATGAGAACCAATCTTCCTCCCAGGGAAAGGTTTTCCAGCTATTTAAACGTAATTGAAGTCTTTCCTCCACCCTTTTTCATTCAGCATTTGTAAGTCTCCGATAGTGAATCGGAATGCCCAAATAGTTGATAGGAAATTGTCCTTACTCACAGCCAAAAAGCTCAGCATACAAGGCGACGTTTTCTTGGGCCTCGCCAAAGCAAAACAATTCACTTTTATGGAAATTTATCTTAAGACCCGAGAGTTGCTCGAAAGCTGACAAAATCAACTTTACGTTACGAGCTTTTTCGATATCATGCTCCATAAAAAGAATTGTATCGTCGGCATATTGAAGAATCGATAATCCATCATCGACAAGGTGTGGAATCACTCCTTCAATTTGACCCTCAGTTTTAGCGCGTTCGATCAGGATAGCCAGCATATCCGCCACTATATTAAATAGTATTGGCGATAATGGGTCACCCTGTCGGAGGCCTTTTTTCGTTTGGAAGTATTTGCCAGTGTCATCGTTGACCTTAATGGCTACACTTCCTCCAGAAACAAAGCTATTAATTAACGCGCGCCACTGAGAGGAAAATCCTTTCATCCTTAGAGGAACTAGACACCACTTTGATATAGTAGAAGTTGAGGATCGAACCCAGGCTACCTAGTCCACCATCCGTATGCAACTCTTATTAAGAGTACAGTACGGAGTACTCCAAGCAATTTTGAGATCGATCGCCTGATGTCCCTGACTGCCTATCGGATTCGGGAAGAGTTCGATCGAGACGTATGGTTCCTACGGCTACCCCCATATAATGCAGTACCAAGCACAAACTTCAAAACACCCCAGTTAATCGGACCTCCGGTTAATTTCGCCTCGCAAATTAACAAGCGAGCGAGCGACGTCTGTGACATGAAGCACACGATGGACATGGTGCTGCCGCAGCCGGCATCAACGAGAAGGCCGGCCAAGCGCAGCAAGAACCAGGACGCCTGGACGCCTCTACCGGAGGAGATGCTTGTCGAGATCTTCGCCCGGCTGCCAGCAAAGACCGTCGGCCGCTGCCACCACCTGTCTCGTTCGTGGGCGGCCACGCTCTCGACGGCCACCTTCGTCGACCTCCACCACCACCAGTAGCAGGCCAGCCACAACCGGCAGCAGCAGGCAGGCATGCCGCCCAATCTCTTCTTCACGACGGCGCAGCGCAGCATCCACGCGTGCCGGTGGCGCCACGACGACGCTCCGCCGGTACTGCATCGGCTGACCGGCGCCGCCGCCCTCTCCCTTCTCCCGCAGCTGGACCACGACCGCTCTCTCCGGGTGCTCACCGCCAAACCCTGCCACGGCCTCGTCCTGCTCCACCGCTGGCCCTGCCATGGCCACTACGTGTGCAACCCGAGCACCGGCGCGCTCTCGCCTCTTCCCGACACCAAGATGCCGTCCAGGATGTGCTGGCGGTACAGACTACCTAACACCCACCTAAACTGCGTCTCCTACGGCCTGGGTTACGATCCAGCTGCCAAGGAACACAAAGTTGTACGGCTCTTCTACCTCTACGAAGGAGGCTCCACCGTCCCGGTTACTGCCTGTGAGGTTTTCTCGATCGGAGGGCCCGCCACTCAGCTCGCCCCATCATGCACCGTGCGTCCGTCGACGCCGGCCGTGTTCTTCAGTGGACGCCTTCACTTTCTCCAGCTGGGACATGGCGGCTGCATCATCACTTTCGACATCCACGATGAGACCTTCGGTTCCTTGATGCCCCCATCGGCATCCGGCATAGGCAATGTCCTGTTCGAGCTGGCAGTGTTGGATGGATGCTTGTGTCTTCATTATGGTGATGCCGCCAGCGACCACGACGACGCCAACTTCTACGTCTGGAGGCTAAGACCACCATACCATGGGGCAGGGGCAGGGCAATGGGAGCAGCTCTGTTGCATCCAACGGCAGGCTTGGCCAGAAGCTCTCCTATTAAACCGGATCTCTCCGATTGAAATCTACCGCGATGGTAATGGACAAAAGAAGATCATGTTCACCACCTGTGCTCTCACGGTGTTCACGGTTGACATCAACCTTGATGGCGGTAGCGCACCGGAGATCCTTCTCTCGCCGCCAACAGGCGACACTACCGTGGATAGCTTCATCGAGACCAGTTCAGGTGACCTCCATACCAGGGATAGCTACGGCGAGGAAATTCTTGGCTCCAATAATACCATGGGTTTGTTGGAGGAGAGCCTCGTGCATGTAGGCCGCGCGAGCGAGGAGATCGTCTTCTCTTCGCCGTCGAACAAGGCTTGGTCGGATGTCCTTAAGTGGCTGCCATCACGTACAGTTGTTCCGTTGAGGCGTGTGTGCAAAGATTGGCGCGCGATGATCAAGAGCGACCGGTTCATGCAGCAACACACTATCCACGCAAACATGGGCAAGAAGAAGAGCCCCCGGATCACGCTCGTCGACCCTCTAGCCGGACTGTTTTGGACTCTGGGACAAGGTTGCGGGAGGGAGCTAGACTCGAGGAATATGGTTGGGTTGTTGTTTTGTTCTCGCTTGGGAACTAGAGTGGTGTGTTCTAAACCATGCCACGGTCTCGTTGTCGGCAGCTACACTGGCACCACACAGCACGCTTCTTTTGATTTCATATGCAATCCTACCGCTGGTTACTACAAGCAGATGTATCTGGATGAATATCCAGACAGAGATGTCACTTTTCTTGCCGGCAGGATCGGACTAGGGTACGACTCAAGGATGAACAAGCATGTACGAGTACGCCTTGTGTACCACAAGAGAAACATGGACACTCGGAGTTATCAACTGCGGTGCTATGTGCATCTCACAGAGACAGAAGCTGCAGCGTGGAGACCCATCAGCTCTCCGCCGAGGCCCGTGGCCGAAATGCAGCCTGTCTTTGCTGATGGCAAACTCTACTGGATGGTGGATCCAAATCTTGGTTCCAAGTCTTGTACAGGGTGGTGTGAGATGTTGGCATTGGATGTTAGCACGGAAGAGTTTGAGGTGCTGCAAGGACCCCGATGCAGATATGATGAAATCACGTCCATCGTCGAGCTCAATGGTAATGTTTGCGCCGTGTGCTCGGACAAGGGCGCAAACGCGCTGGACATATGGACGTTGGAAGGCGGTGTATGGGCTATTGGGTGCCGAGTAGAGCTCGGAGACGAGTACTCGTCGGAAGAGACTGTACTCATGGGTGTCGATCCTGCGGATGGCAGGCTGCTACTCAGCACAGGCAGGGCGCTAGGGTATTACAGCCCCACAACAAGAACGATAGAGACCATTCACCGTTTGGTCGATCAACCTGGGATGAAGTTTTCTCCGGTTCTCAGCGAGGAAAGCTTGATCTGTCCGTATATTCGCTTTGAGAAAGCCACATACTCTGTAGGCGGGTATATGCCTCTTCTGATGTAACATGAGCATGTGATGTCTCGCCGGGATAAATGCCTTGTGTGCCTACAATCACGTCCTTCATATGCATCGTGTAACGGGAGCTCCTATATGGCGCATTACGCGGGACGAAGCTCCCGTCCGCGTACCCACCTCATGCTATTGGGTTCGGCCCAATTTCATCCGCGGGTGCGGAAGCTGCATGGTTTGACTGTTTCGTGTTGATTCCACTGCATGTTTCCATATTTCCCATGGTTCGACACTGTTTCGTGTTGGTTCTACTGCATGTTTGCGATATTTCGTGTACAGTGCATGCAAAAAATAGTTCGATTTGGTTTCCATGCCCGTTGCTAGTTTCTAACCAACACGAATGCATGATAGATCGGCCATCTCTATTCTACACAAATATACTTTAATTTAAAAAACAATACACGAAAATTATGTGCGTCCAATATAAAAGAAGTGAACAGGAAACTATTTTTGAACGACTTTAAAAAATGAATAGAAAATGACGATGAACGAAACTATTTTTGAACGATTCTAAAAGAACAGAAAAATGCCGATGAATGAAAACTATTTTTGAACGATTTTAAAAATGAACAGAAAATGACGGTGAACTAAAACTATTTTTGAACGATTTTAAAAATGAACAGAAGATGACGGTGAACGGAAAATATTTTTGAACGACCGCGTCGTGGTGCCGTTGGTCCGCCGGGTGACCAAGCGCGAGGGCGGCATCACCCTGCTCCAGCGGATTGGCATCGGGTTGGCGCTCTCCGTCGCCACGATGCTGGTGTCGGCCGCGGTGGAGTGTCGCCGCCGCCGGATCGGTTCGACGATGTCGTGCTTCTGGCTGGTGCCGCAGCAGGTGTTGGTGGGGCTATCGGAGGCGTTTGACGCCATCGGGCAGACCGAGTTCTACTACCGTCAGTTCCCGGAGAACATGTGAAGCGTCGCCGGGGCGCTCTTGTGCCTAGTGTGGGCGCTGGCGAGTTACGCCAGCAGGCTCATGGTGATGGCGGTGCAGTGGAGCATGGGATCATGGCTGGCGCAGGAGCTAGACGAGGGCAGGGTGGATCTGTTCTACCTCGTCACCGCCGGCGCCATCGCGGTGGTACAGGTTCAACAAGTGCAACGACGACCACGATGTCTGCCTCGATGAGAGGCCGAAGAAAGCTGTAAAGAAATCCATCTGCATCTATGCATGCATAGTGGTACATGGTTGTGGTGAATTTGGGATCAAACATGTCAGCAGATTGACCTGGTGAAATAATCAATAAACCACGAAAAAGCAAAAGCAGAACAAAGTAGTTGGCAACACTTACCGAATCTGCAACTTCTGTCCACAGGAATTCATGTTTCACCGTAACCAGCATTCTGTCCACAGGTAACCAATATTTCGTCTTCTCTTTGCTCAGTCCAAAATTGGTTTTTTTTGCCAACTCCAAACTCTGAATCCAGAATATACCACAATTCATATGAGCTCTTTTTTATGAACGAAAAAAAAAATGAAGAAGTGATCTTTTCTTGGGAGACATCAATTGTATCAGTTGGAGTAACCTGCACAACACTTGCGAAAATTCAGTGCTACTTGTTCAGTCAGACAATGCCCTTGAGGAGAAAAGACTGCAGATCAATCAGTTTGTGATGACAGAAGCAAAAGGAGAATACACCAGCCTGCATTGTGATGTACTCGGTATTCCTAAAAGAAAGTTCGAGACTGAACTGCTTCCACAATATATTTCACAGAGCCAGGCCATGATTAAATGCCCAGAGAAACATAAGGAAAGGTTCTGGATTTCAAAGTGAAGGCTTGACCCACATGATTTTTATTTAGGAAAACCTACTCAAATGGCAGGATTTTTCCATTTGATCTCTGACACGAACCACACGGAAATATATTGGTTAGTCTTAAATCAGCCACTGTCACCATGTAGGTTACAAATCATTATCAAGGCAGATATGAACCAAGAACCAGCACACATGACATAACACATTACTCTGGGCCCAAACACTGACCATTCCTGAAGCGTTTCTTCCCGAAAAGCACCAAATCATGGAGAAGAAGGTCGTCACGACGAGAGGGAATTTTCCGCAACTAGTTGCCGGATACCCCACTTCCGAGTTTCAAAAAATTCCGAAAAAAATCATGGACATGTGTCATGTTGAATCTACTACACCCAAAAAATTTCATCCCGAAATATTATCATATGTGACCTGTACAAAAAAGACAAATGACAGTTTTGAAATGTAGTCTACTATTCAAACTTTCATTTGTCTTTTTTGTACAGGTCACATATGATAATATTTCGGGATGAAATTTTCTGGGTGTAGTAGATTCAACATGACACATGTCCATGATTTTTTTCGGAATTTTTGGAAACTCGGAAGTGGGGTATCCGGCAACTAGTTGCACCCGCAACTAGTTGCGGATTGTCATTTCCCCGTCACGACACAATGACCTTGGCGATACAGAGATACGACAAAAGTGCCAAGTTCATTCTCCAAGCAAACTCTATTGTGGTTGTATCAGTTAGGTACATTTCAAAGACTTTGGCTGTGTGCATCGTTGTTATGCAAAAGCCAGGTGTAAGTGATATTTCGTAATAAAATGCCCTTTATCGAAAAAAGTACATTTTAAGGAATCAATAAAAGGCTGCCATTAAAAAACTCATTCTCCAAACATACCGAGGTTTAGAAACTAAATTACTTGCCCCTTCTTGAAAACATTTTAATAAATATGGCTGAGTGCATCGGTTGATGGAGAGGTCCAGGCAAATCAAATGGAAAAATCCTGCCATTTGTTTTTCCATTTGAGTTGCCCCATCTTGAAAGAAAAAAAAGCAAAATACTTGCCAAAAGTGTCAGCAATGGCTCTACTGAAGTAACAATCAGTATAACATACTAACTGCAACGCTCCAACTATCAGCTTATGGAAGCAAACAAACCATTTCAACAATAGAAATGCAACTCTTAATTTCTAAGAGCATAAAGCATTCCTCTCTGAAAAAACTTAATATCACCCAAAGAGCATGACAACTAGACTGAGTATCTCATGTTTTTCAATTTTAAAAAGAAACTCTCACGTTTTGTTGATGTCCTTTGTTCCTACACTGAATTCCTGGCAAACAAGTTGGATGGCATTTTATTGTGGTAGGGAGCATGACATTTTCAAATAAGAACAGTTCCTCTCGTGCTTCTTAACAATGCAGACTGAAAATAAATTTGTGGCTAGGTACAAATAATAGAAAGTTATAATAGCATTGATATAACATAGTTCAGAAAATTAAAACATAATGTTTTGAAGAGATCATTAGAAGCACCACATCATGAAGGCATTGGTGCTACTACGACCAGCCCAAATAGCCTGTTCTAGTAGCAGTGCTAATAAGTATTAGAACTAAAAAAAAGGGCATGACTCACACATGATAGCTCAGTGTAGATATATAGTCCAAGCGCGAAAGAAAACAAGAGATCTGAACCTTCACACATGCCCTTTGGAGGATGGAGGCTCCTCATCTATCTTGTTGCATCTCACTCGTCGGAATTGGAATAATGCTTTCTTTGAGGCGATGCCAAGTAAGCTCCATATCATATTGTCTCTTTCAAATATTGGCCATTCCTACACTGAATTCTTGGCAAACAAGTTGGATGGCATTTTATTGTGCTAGGGAGCATGTCATTTTCAAACAAGAATCGTGCCACTCGTGCTTCTTAAGAATGCAAACTGAAAAAAAAATTGTGGCTGGGTACAAATAATAGAAAGTTATAATAGCATTGATATAACATAGTTCAGAACATTAAAACATAATGTTCCAAGAGAATATAAGACACACCACATCATGAAAGCATTGGTGCTCCTACGACCATCCCAAATAACCTGTTCTAGTTGCAGTGATAATAAGTATAAGAACTAAGAACAAAGGGCATGACTCACACATGATAGATCAGTATAGAATATAGATAGTCCAAGCGCGAAAGAGAACAAGAGCTCTGAACCTTCACGCATGCCCTGTGGAGAATGGAGGCTCCTCATCTTTCTTGTTGCATCTCACTCATCGGAATTGGAATAATGCTTTCTTTGAGGCGATGCCGAGTAAGCTCCATATCATATTGTCTCTTTCGAATATTGGCCATTCCTAATAACTTTCCATCAATGTTGCAGCGCAACACGTGTTTATCATTATAGCCGATCAGCAGCTCACGCTCGTTGAGCGTAGTAATCTCACTCAGAATTCTCATCGTTGGATTAAGTCCGGTTACCGTTCTCTTTCTCTTTTCCTTTTTGAGAGTAGTTAAATCAAGAGGCCATGACGCCTCTATCGATGACATGTCAATCCGGTACTTGAGGTCCCAGATTTCAGTCTCGTAGTCTTTCATGACCCAAATATCCATATAGGTGAAGCGGCTGTCCGGGCTGAACAAACCAAGCTTCCCGTCCATGTCGAACAACTTCTCCAAACAGTCAGAATTGGTGGCGCCACCCATACACCGAAACAACTCGGTAGCCGTGTCGAAAACAATAATCTCGGCATGACAATTGGACATCCAGTGCAGGTTGCCACGGTGGTGGACCGGCGGATTATATGCGGAGTAAGGATCTCGTGGCAGCGCCTCGAGGAATGCTTGTTCTCGTGAACCCGACAACGCTGTCGACGGTCTAACTTGGATGTTCCTGGACTTGTTGTGTCCAACTGTGACGACATGTAACTTCCTTTCGTTCCTTGTCCAGTCCACAACTGAGGACCAGAGCACCCTATACTCCCCGGTTGCATGGTGCCGGTAGAGGCCGAGTATGGTGTTTGTCCGCTGAAATTCAGGCTGCGGCAGGGGAGCAAGCTGGCGGATGGCCGGGTTGCAGATGTAGAACCGGGATGATAATACGGACACCACGACGAAGCCATCGCTGGCGGCGTGGAGCCGGACGCAGTGAGCGTTCGAGAGATTCGGCCACAGCGGTTGATAGGAAGCTCTGCCGTGGCAGGAGGCGCGGAAGACGCCGAGTCTGTACTCCCGCTCCACGATGGGGAATGACGGCTGGCGGCGGTGGTGGGCGAGCATGAACTCGGGAGTGGAGGTGGCGACGCGCCACGGCTTGCGCACGACGCGGCAGCGGCCGACGTCCCTGGGAGGCAGCAGGATGAGTATCTTGTCGACGACGATCTCCTCGGGCAGGTCGTCCAGCTCGGTAGCGGCGACCATCCTCTCCACTGGCATCAACATCGCCGGTGCTCCGTCGGGCAGCGGGGTCCTGGAGTTTAAGACGGAAGTGGATATTAGAAGAAACAAAAATCCAATAGAGAAAAGCAGACGGAACGTCAGACAGTATCGGCCGCAAGCAGCGACTTGGAAAGAGAAGAACAGAAAATACTTTGCTCACCGGCGCTGGGACGGATCTCCGGCGAGCAGCTAGCTCCGCGTGAGTGCTCCGGCGAGGGGAACGCCGGCCTTGTTCTGCCTGGTCTGTCAGCGCTCGGGAGATAGCGTGGAAGTCAGACAGGCAGTTACTGGCTTCATTCACGCGCTGACGCAGCGAGGGATGACGAACGGGACGACACGAGAAACAGGGGAGCATCGCTGGTGTTTGTATCCTGGCCGCTCATCACAGATCGGATGGCTGTCACTTGACCGTAGTGCAAACAGACTGCAGCAGCACGAGTCCTGCCCTCCTTTGGCTTCGCCCGTAAGCAGGAACACGTGGAAGCCTCACGAGGAACCAGCAGAGCATCTCTCTGAGCATACGTGTCCGGGTCTCTCAGAGCATCTCAGGAGGAACACATAGGCACCCACGAGAATGAGATGCTCCAGTCACTGTACACACTTCTCATCTTCTCTCTTCTCACGCCACCGGGAGAAGCAAGCAAATCATCTCGACGACCCAGGGCAGGGCAGATCCATGGAGGGCGGCGGAAGGAAGGAGGAGGTGCCGGCGGCGGCCAAGGCGCAGAGAGGCGCCGCGTCGTTCGGCGTGTCCTTGCAGGAGTGGTTTCAGCACGTGAAGGCCAGCGTGGTGGGCGTGGCGCGGAAGGCGACGGCGAGGAGCGAGCAGGAGGCGGACATGCGCGTGGCCAAGGAGCAGGTGGAGGCCACCGACGAGGCCGAGGCCAAGAAGAAGCAGCTCGGCGCCTGATCACGCTTGATGGTGGCTTGCAGAGAAGATGCTGCTCGATCCATCGAGTCTTTGTGTGTAAGCACGAATTTGTCATGTGTAAGGACATGTAATAATATATATGTATGCGTAGTGCTAGATTCCGGGTCTTTTCTTGATCCGCTGATTAGTCCTTGTAACATTATCCAGCTGCAACTTTATCATTAGTACTTGGGATGGGTAAGAAGTGAAACTGTGGATAATAAGCTTTGTAAAACTAGTTGTACACGCGTCTCTGAAACAGCATCGTGTAGACCAATAATCTCTGACAGCTAAGTAAGTAATGTAGTGTGTTACAGTGTGCATAGCTACTGGAACTGCATGATCAGACTCGTTAAATAGAAACTGTGGGAAGCAAAAAAAAACATGGATATAATGTGACAGGTTGCAACATGTGTGCAGCTAATTTTATTCGCAAATAAGAAGAATATACTCACATTGCATAATAAAACCTGAGCAAGACAAACTGCGGAATGCCTTGGTAAAACTAGTTCAGCAGGCTGTGTCTGAAACTGCATCCTCTATTGATCCAATCGAACGATGTCGACAGCCATTCTACGGTGTGCTGCGCAGTAAGCACATTAATTCCGCTGCTGCATCAGACGGGCCACACAAAATACTGGCCAGTCCGAAACTCTGGTTAGCTCGAGCAAGGGCAGACCCAGGTTAACAACATGCACCTGTGTTGCTGTGTTGCGCAACGTTTTTCAGGGTCGCAAACTCACTATGCAGGCAATGCTCACGTTGCATGTAATGATGAACAACTAGCTGTCTGAACAATCCAGTGACAATGGAACTCCGGTCGAACAGAAAAGTAAATCACGGATCATGGAGTGCTTCTTGGCTGCAAGCTTGCCAGGGCGACCATTGGGTTTTCTTAATTCCCATGCTTTACTGTTTCAAGTAACACCTGAGCTAGCTAAGCTGCAGTACACGAACCTATTGACGACGACATAGCCAGCAAAAATGATCTAAAGTTGCAAATTCTATGAATACACGGTGCAAGAGTTTCAAAATCTCCTCCTAAATGATCAGCAGTGCCCGGGAAGCGAGTATTCTACATCCATGCAAAATTCCAACATCAAGTATCTCGCAAGTAACATTGCACTTGATCCTGAAATTTCCCATGGTTATAGATCAGAGCCTTTCTGAGCACTACAGGTAAGTTGGGAATCAACATTTACACCTTATTTTCATGGATCCAAAACTTTGGGAGCATTTTCACCTGATATTTTGTAAATATGATTCACTCTTCTTGTCGAGATGCGAGAATAGTCTATATGCCTCTACAGATTACTGATGAGTACCTTTTTTGGAACAGGTACTGGTGAGTGCATGCTGCAACTACTGGAAAGAACAGCTTCCACACAGCATAGGCAAAAGTAAACCTTGTTCCGGAAAGCACTAAATGAATTGCAAACTAGCCAGATTGGCACACAGGGAACACCACTCATCACCCAGCTAACCCATCTCACCGCAGCACAGTACACAAGAGGGCAAAAATCAAAACTAGATAGAAGTAACACAGAGGCACCTATCGTACAATCTACAGAAGGCATTCTACATAAGAACATCCTCTCCATGTAAAAAAACATGCCCACAGAGTTGCTTGGCCATTATTAATCAAGTTTGATATCCTACAAGCCATGTATTGCACTTGACTCATAGACTTGCAAGATTTCTAACTTTATTACCAATAACCAAGAAACTTAACAAGAAAAAAGTGCTTATATGCATTATTGTTACCCTATTAACTACATATGGATGGTACTCCCTTCGTTCCATAATTCATGTCATGGTTTTAGTTAAAATTTGAACTAAAACCACGACAAGAATTATGGAATGGAGGTAGTAAGAGAAAAGGCTAGGTCATGATGAAACTGAACTAGGCATATGTAGATCAAGGTGAAGTGTTACTCCTCTTCTGGCACAAGTTGACCCACATCATTTTTCATATCCATGCGTTCCTTATTAGTTTCAGCTGGAGTTTCCACAGGGCTATTTTCATGTACTTCGGTGTCCATGTTTGTATTTTCTACTTCGCTGGCCATGCTTGTTCTTTCGTTCTTAATTTCCACTGGATTTTCTATGGAGCGCCTTTCGTCTACTTCGATGGCCATGTCTATGTCCCCCTTAATTACCGCTGGAATCTCAGTGGAGTCATTTGTATTTACCTTACTTTCACAAGGAGAGGACAAACCTTCATTAGCTTTGGTATTCGTCCTCAGTGCCTCTATCGATTTCCAAAACTTAACTAATTTTTTACTGTGCTTCTTGCTCCGCAGATGGCCAGCCATGGTAACATTGCTATCACACCTGACTTTGCAGCGGTCACACCACAGGTAGTTTTTCTTCTGAAAAACTTCATGCATCTCTCCGTCTACTAGTATGCATATTTTCAAAGGTGTATCACAAGGGTCTATGCCGCTCTTGTCTCCGGTGATCTTCTGCAAGTTGTCTTTGTCATCAGTGATCACCTTGCTGCCTCCACACTGGGCCAGCTTCGCCTTATGTTTTCTTCCTTCAAGATGCTCATTCAGACCAGTTTCACAAGTTGCACTCACCTGGCATAGTGCACAGCTCCAGTCCTTGGTTAGTTTCTGTATTTTCTTTGGTACAGTTGGTCCAAAAATTGTATCTGCCTTCCTCTTCATCCCCTGGACTTTTGTTTTTGACGAATGAGCCTGAAATTAACATTTCAGAGCAGTAGTTAACTGGGTGTGCACATGTAACAACCTCGATGCACTTGAATAATAACATGTTTTGGGTATTTGCTTGGCTGAAGCAAACTCTCATGATCAGAAGTATCTCTCTACGCATATGGATGTCACCAGTTAAAGGAATGCATGGACATGAGTAAAATCCATGGGAAATAATCAATCCGTTTAAGCTCTGATCTGAGCCCTCATGTACCCAGTAAGCAATACTACTACTACAGAAACATCATAACCTTCACAAAAGAGTGGCGAGAACTGACACGGATCTACAGCCTGTTCACATGTCACCCTTTTTTTCGACAAAGGAAAAACTCTCTTTCTCACTCAAGTTCACCCAATGTACCTATCATATAATTTTTCTGGGTATTTCTGTTATCTAAGAGCGATTATCAGGAGCTATTCCACTGAGGTTTGGTGTTCCACTGAAGCAACCAGAAAAACAACCCTCCAGATAACAAGGATTGCTCACTATGCGTGACTGACCTGATGAGAGATCCTGAACTTTGTACAGAACTAATTGTTGCTGCTCAGTTAGGTCCAGGCCAAGTGAAATAAACATGAAGTGTGTAGCCGTGGTGGCCGCGGGAGAAGGCGGGATCGCCTTTGGCCTGGAACTCGCGGCGCACCTCCTCCTCGACGAGACGCCGCTTCACCTCCATCTGAATGATCTCTTCTCGCCGCGCCGCCTCCCAATCGAACGGCGGCGGGAAAGGCCCTGCTGCGCGGAGGTGGGGGGCGGAGAGCGTCAGGGGTTTGGGCGATTCTAGGGGAGTGAGATCACAAGCTCTGTTCTTGAGATGCTTACCAGGACCACCGAAGTAGTCGTCGCGGGGGTGGGAGAGCGGTGCCGGCGGGGAGCCGCCGGAGGCGGACGAGGAGGAGCCGGGCGGCCCGCGCTCGCCGGCGCGGAAGCGGAACTCCATGGGGTTCCTGGGGAGTAGAACGAATGGCGCGGATTTGCGAGCGGCGGCGCGGTGCGGAGTGAGTGCATAGCAACGCGCAGCTTCCGTCCGGCCGACCGGCGTGCGTCGCGACTCTGGTTAACGCTTCCCCGCAGCTCTGGCCTTTTTTTCTTACCGCAAATAAATGTCGGGCCGGGCTCGGTCTTCGGTTATCCGCTGCAAGTCTGGCCTGACAGCCCGAGGCACTTAAACGATAATTTTAGGATTATAAGTATATACTAGCACAAAGGTTGCTACGACGCTAAAATAATTACAATCACATTTGTGCCCACGATTAAAAACTCCACGAACTTGCATGTTGCAAGATGGTTAGGAGGCTGGTTGTACCCCGATCCCACCAGAGTTCAAATCATATATTTGACATTGGTGTTTCTCATTTAGGCGGAATATTCTTCAGTGTGAGGCGGCGTTCCCGTCGACAGCGAGACGACTGTGATGACTTCGTCAATCTCAAGACCTGACCGCGGCTCAATCTTTCGAAGGTGTTCATAGGGTAGGGTGTGCGTGTGTGCGTTCATATGGGTGAGTGTGTGCGTGTGTATGTGAGCGTCTAGTTGTACTGTGTTTCGCAAAAAAAAAAAAAACTTTGTAGTTAGATATTTTCGTGAAAATCCATTATTGCAATCCTTTCTTGCCATTTTATAGCCAGTTGTAATGAAACCAAACGCACCAAGTTGTGAGGGACAATCCATATACCAAGACCCCGATTGGATCGTCGGTACACAATATGGACCCAGAAATTTTGCCGACACACCTCCACCTGTCGCCCGATTTTTGGAATGAGGTGAACATGTCCGTAAATCTACCTTGTCATTTTGGCTAAGATATGCTCATCCAAGCGGGGCCCAAGAGAAAATCTTTATGGCCACATCAAAGAGCAGAATCAGATTGAATCCTATTTACAATGTTTATTTATACTAACCAATATGCTGGCTTTGCTGTATTTTTAGGATTATAAGTATATATTTCACCCTCAAATCTCTTAGTTTGGAGCAAAATTCCCGTGAACTATAATTGGTATGATTTAAACGCTCAATTCCTCAATACCATGTAAATCACCCCTAATGCTGGTATTGGGCAAATTTGGACGATTTTGCTGGCGTTGACTCTAAGAGATTTGACATCTTTCCGTAATAGTGTGGCACGGTTACACGATGCATATAAACGACGTGGTTGTAGGAACACAGGGCATCATTGCAAAGCAAGACATCACATGCTCATGTTACATTACAAGATGCATATACCCGCCCACAGAGTATGTGGCTTTCTCAAAGCGAATATACGGACAGATCAAGCTTTCCTCGCTGAGAACCGGAGAAAACTTCATCCCAGGTTGATCGACCAAACGGTGAATGGTCTCTATCGTTCTTGTCGTGGGGCTGTAATACCCTAGAGCCCTGCCTGTGCTGAGTAGCAGCCTGCCATCCGTAGGATCGACACCCATGAGAGCAGTCTCTTCCAACGAGTACTCGTGCGAAAACTCTCCGAGCTCTACTCGGCACCCAATAGCCCATACTCCGCCTTCCAATGTCCATATGTCCAGCGCGTTCGCGTCCTTGTCCGAGCACACGACGCCAACATTACCGTTGAGCTCGACGATGGACGTGATCTGATCATAGCTGCATCGGGGTCCTTGCAGCACCGCAAACTCTTCCGTGCTAACATCCAATGCCAACATCTCACACCACCCTGTACAAGACTTGGAACCAAGATTTGGATCCACCATCCAGTAGAGTTTGCCATCAGCAAAGACAGGCTGCATTTCGGCCACCGGCCTCGGCGGAGAGCTGATGGGTCTCCACGCTGCTGCTTCTGTCTCCGTGAGATGGACATAGCACCGCAGTTGATAACTCCGAGTGTCCATGTTTCTCTCGTGGTACACAAGGCGTACTTGTACATGCTTGTTCATCCTTGAGTCGTACCCTAGTCCGATCCTGCCGGCACAAAAAGTGGCATCTCTGTCCGGATATTCATCCAGATACATCTGCTTGTAGTAACCAGCGGTAGGATTGCATATGAAATCAAAGGATGTGTCTTGTATGGTGTAGCTGCCGACAACGAGACCGTGGCATGGTTTAGAACACACCGCTCTAGTTCCCAAGCGAGAACAAAACAAGAACCCAACCATATTCCTCGAGTCTAGCTCCATCCCGCAACCTTGTCCCAGAGTCCAAAAAAGTCCGGCTGTAGGGGCGACGAGCGTGATCCGGGGGCTCTTCTTCTTGTTGCCCATGTTTGCGTGGATATTGTGTTGCTGCATGAACCGGTCGCTCTTGATCATCGCGCGCCAGTCTTTGCACACACGCCTCAGCGGAACCACCGAGCGCGCTGGCAACCACTTGAGGACATCCGACCAAGCCTTGTTCGACGGCGAAGAGAAGACGATCTCCTCGCTCGCGCGGCCTACATGCACGAGACTCTCCTCCAACAGACCCACGGTATTATTGGAGCCACGAATTTCCTCGCCATAGCTATCCATGGTATGGGAGTCACCTGAACTGGTCTGGATGAAGCTATCCACGGTAGCGTCGCCTGTTGGGGGTGAGAGAAGGATATCCGGTGCGACGCCGCCATCAAGGTTGATGTCAACCGTGAACACCGTGAGAGCGCAGGTGGTGAACATAATCTTCTCTTGTCCATTACCACCGCGGTAGATTTCAAGTGGAGAGATCCGGTCTAAGAGGAGAGCTTCTGGCCAAGCCTGTCGTCGGATGCAACAGAGCTGCTCCCATTGCCCTGCCCCTGCCCCATGGTATGGTGGTCTTAGCCGCCAGACATAGAAATTATTGGCGTCGTTGACGACGTCCTCGTCGCTAGCGGCTTCACCATAATGAAGACACAAGCATCCATCCAACACTGCCAGGTCGAACGGGACATTGCCTATGCCGGATGCCGATGGGGGCATCAAGGAACCGAAGGTCTCGTCGTGGACGTCGAAAGTGATGATGCAGCCGCCATGTCCCAGCTGCTGGACAAAGTGAAGGCCTCCACTTGTGTTACTATAGTTCCAAAAACATGTTACAAGGCCATTTAGTAACACATTCTCAGATGTGTTGCGTTAGGCCGTGTTACTAGGAGGTGTTCACTGTCACACATAGTAATTGTTCCTACATGTTAAAAATTGTGTTACAGTTGTGCTCCAGTAACATGCATCTTATGTGTTACTGATTTCCCTAGTAACACATTTTTATAGATATAGTAACAAACTATTTTAGGTGCAACAACAGTACTAGTAACACAGTTTTCTAACTCTGGCAACAGAATTTGTAACACATTCTCGTAGCCCTAGCAACACAATAATCGGGTGATACTTTGACGTGGATGACACGTGTACTGACGTGGAAATTTATGTGGCAACTCATTATTATTATTCTTCAGAACTGGTAATGATGTTTTTTCTTTTTTTGATTCTGAGCAATTATTGGCCCCACATTTCCTTTATAATGTTAGCACACATGTTTTCACAGCAGCTTATATCTTATTATGCACTTAAATTTTTCCATTGAATTTGGATATCTGAGTTCAAATCTCAAACTCATGAAAATAACAAATTACATTTCAGTCACAAAATACATAAAAATGAATAACAACAAAACACATTTACATTAATGGGACACTATCACATGGCCAAGTCATGGCAAAACCAAGGAGAAGTTGATAACTAATCCGGGATGCCAGAATCGTCATGTTTGAGCTGAAACAAATAAGACTTGATTCCTTTTCCAACCTATGCAAGAGACAGCACCAACGTACCTGCAAAAATGAAAGTAAATTTTATTTACATGAATGAAGAAATATTCCAATTGGATATGAATGTAGATGATACATGACAGTAAGAGTGAGAGGTTATCATGTTTAGAAACTGATTAAGAGTGACAGGCTATCATGTACGATAATAGGTTAAGAGTGACAGGTTATCATGTTTAGAACAGATATAAATCTTATAAAAAACAGTTCCATTGAATTAAACCAATACTAATCTTTCATTACATACGTCAGAACTAACAAGGTAACTACATTTAGTTTTACCATATTACTTTTGATTTTACTTATAGCATATACAGTTCATTTTGCCTGCAACTGATTAGTAAAACAAATTGTATGAGCATGTAGGACGTTTGACTATCAAAGCATGTATCAGGTCCATGAAAAACAGTAACGACTTTGCTCTATTACACAGCAAAGAAAAGCATGTGTTACAATCATGGGCTAAAGGTATAGGTGGGAGGTGGCACATATGGGCATCCCTTAATGAAGAAAATACAAGTTCAGGCATTAACTGAACCTGCTAGTTCCAAACTGCATGTCAAACGTGATTTAGATGAGATATTATGCAAACGAAGCACAAAATCTCACCAAAGTGATGGTAATCCATAGCCAACATTTTCTCTCCGTCCATCAGTACCCAGCATATAAATAAGTTTCTCATCCTGAAATAAGAACAAGATAATTACGAAAAAGATTTGGTAAAAGACAAATTAATTCCGTACTTTTGTACAAAAAAATAATGCTGCTTGATAACTATTTATAAAACAAAAACTTAACTACTTCAAGGAAAATCCAACGGCAGCCATGATTTCTAAATTCTCTCTTGAATACGATTATATCCTAAATACTAATACAAAGTACTAACACAACCTAAATTCTCCCTCTTGAACACATCAAAAATACTAGTACAAAGTACTACCACAAAGTTCCAACCAACACTCAAAATCAGTTCATACTATAAATGGGTGGACACAGGATTAAGTCAATATGAGTAGACATTTAGAGGCTAATCACAGCACAGAACTAGTTAATCAACAATTAAGAATTCCAAACATCAGCACCTAGAATGCAGCAATTAACCAGACCACAATGCAATGACTAACTAGGCCAACATACAAAGATAAGTAATCGACTCAGTCTAGACCGCATGGCATTAAAGATAGCCAAAATATTTAGCACCAGCTGCACCTGGATAAAATAGATAGAAAACTCCTGTGCATAAGAACACTCATTGCAGTCTCAACGTAGGCTTTAAGTATTTACAGACAAATGAATCATCCTACTTGTAGTGAGAATGTAGAAACCATGGCAAATAATTTTACCGGACAATGCCAGAATTTCAGTTTTCTATTTGACGATCTGCTACTAGAAGCCAATACCTGACAAAAGAACATCGTCTTCTTGGATTAGCCCCGCAGCGCCAGGCCAGCCCACCAGCTTCCCAGGAGACTGCCGCAGCCACGACGACCGTCTCCATCCGACACTTGCAGCTTTAGCCCCAGGTGGCACATGGTACAAAATTGTGGATCCATCCCCAGATGCATCCGTTTACATGGTACGTTCTACACTTGATCTGCAAAAGGGCTGGGAATCAAAGAACGGATTGCACAAATCAATTGAAAGGGTAGGAGGAGAAGGGATACGACTGGTTCACCAAGACAAAAACCTGATCCTCAACGTGTGGAACGGAAGCCCAATCTGTGACATTGACGAGCTGGACGAGGACTGCGCGCCCTCCTTCCCGTATGTCGTGAAGGTTGTGGATCGTGTTGACGAATGGTGCTGCTGGAGGATCTGGAGGGGGAGGGGAGAAGCTAGATCTGAAACGGCGTCCAGACGGTGGCAGCGTAGCGAGGGGAGCGGGCGAATTGAGGATTTCTGGATAGAACTTCGGCGGCCATAGCGGGTTAAATCGTCTTAAAAATTCCTCAAAAAAAAAAAAAAATCGTCTTAAAAAAAAAGACGCCCGCGTACACGACTCAAAATTTCACCGCGCCGCGCTCTTTTTTTTATTAATATTTGCACTTCGATTTTTTATGCTCGTGTCGCTGATACTAGGACCCGCTGTATGCTGACCCCATGCGACATACTGTGTGTGACCCGTACAGAGTCTGTTGAGATTTTTACTTAAAAAGTTGGATATATTTATTGAGTTTTCGCAGGTATTCATCTTTTAAATATAATAATAGATGAAAGGAAGAGAAAAAATAGACCCAATGAGGATAAGTTTTCGCGGAAAATTCATAGTTACCAATCTTGCTGGGATGACTCTTCCGCAATAGGCCGGGGTAGATCAGCTTGTGACAAAACCGTCGATCATCACCGGTCCCAATCGTCGACCTCTACCCCCGACGTTGGTGTCACTGTCAGGGTCTCCTTGCACCTTTTTCGTTGCAGACGCTCGCGGACTTTGGAGGATACACATATATTGAAATAAAAATGATTCACTGATTCGTGTGATTAGGTTATACTCGGCTATCACACTTACCTTATATAGGGTGGATGGACTTCACATGTCAAGTTCTACGCATTACATGTTCGAGTGCAACTCTTACTATATAGGACGGCTGGACTTCCCAATAAAAACCTCTTGGTCATGTAGATGACAAACACATTGCTCGAGTCGATGCCGACTCCACCTTAGTGTCTAAACTCGAGCCGGATCATTCTTATGCCCTTCACTAGACTGTGTCGGCTGGCACTGACGATTTGCATCTTATAATCTCCATGTCATGTCTGTTTTGCCATATCCAGGTACTGCTCCATGCTGGCTCCTCATGCTTCCGCCTCCACCTCGAACACGTCCATCTGGGATTATGTCCTTCTCAAGGATTTCACCTCACATTTGACAGTCAGCCGAAAACGAAAGACATGGACGTCGTGGAGTCATTGAGTCGTGTCGCATCATCGAGTCTCGTCGACCGAGAGAGATGGACGTCCGACGTTGTAAGCGTGAGCATCATTGTGTTGGTGGTATTCGGGTTTAGCACGCTACATATAGAGAATATAGCTGAAGAAAAATTAATTGTTGGTTGCCGCAAATCTGAACTTATATTTAGAAGTCATTGTGAATAAAATATAGGTGAGTGTGGTAGAAAAATCATGGGACATGCATTGAAGTTTCTATTTTTTTATGGAAATATTTTTAATACCTACTTCGATCATGTGCAAAATTTCAGAATTTTCTATGCAAACTTTAGTATTATTTGAAATCAGTTGTAATAGAAATGGCAGAAATCTATTTGGGCCTTAAATAATGCCAAATTTATTTTAAACCTCTCAAAGTTATCTTGATAATATTACATAGTTCATCAAGGGTTCAGAAATTTTAACTACAAGTTCACAAACAATTTTCTGTAATTTTACAATTGTGTAGAAAAGGAAAATAAACATAAATCTCTACTATATAATATGAATAGAGGTGGTGATGATGGTAGGTCATGATAAAACTACCCCTGAAGTTGATATAAATTACGCATCATGCCACCTATAAGTGAGAAAAAAGGTTTGGATAGGTTCGTTTCGGTCCGTTTCACACCGGCGACGCCACCATCGCTTTGCACAAGCGCCCTGCCGGCTGCCCCACCCTCTTGGCGATACGCAGCCTCAGCCTCTCTTTCCTCCTCATATCCTGTCGTCTCTCCCGACCCAGCGCTCGAACCCAGGTCTGTTCCCGACTCCACCCAGCCGCCGTTTGATTCAAGCCGGGCGTCGGCGCAAAAATCGACGCCGCTTCCTGGACCGATCCCGTGGAGGCTACTTCAAACAATCAATCAAGTCCCCGTGCGTCTATAGCTTCTAGGAGATCGATATAGCTAGCTTCATGAGCCCCCACGGCATGACAATTGATTAGTGGAAGTGATGGTCGCGGCGCTTCCCCACGTCGCTGGCATGTCCTGGAGTGGCGCCTGACCTGCTGAAAAACTCGGTGGCCATGGTTACTGACGCCGTCCGACAGAGAATTCTATGTGTTCCGTCCAATTATGTGCTACTTTTTCGCTACTTCTAAGTTGGGTCAATGCCCCCTGCCGCGGCTGCCGACGACAAGACGAAAAGTTCATCAGGTGGAACACCAAGCCAACAGACTACACCTCTAGATGAGGAGCGGTGTTTAGATTTCCACTCCGTGGTTGTGCACTGTTCTCGAGTAAGTACCCTGCAGAAACACGGCAACAAGATAATTTCTATACTGATGCCAGCCAGCGTGCTATGTTTCTACCAGAGTGCACACAATTAAAAGAAAACGGTACCCGGAATGGTACAGTGCCTGGGTTAAAGCAATTCAGATGATTCAACATTCAAGCACGACATGGCTTGATGCCTATAACTGACCTACTATATTTTTAATCAGGCCATGAGAATATTGAACAATCGGCAGTGTATTTGGAGATAAAAATAAAGAACATATTTTAGGTATCCAGGTAATACTCCTTTTGGATCAATCTTGATGTATGAATTTCAATTGTCGACTTGCTAGATTTGATTACTTTCAAAATATATACTTGTGAAGACAGTGCAATCTGTTTTGATACAGCTAGCACTACATAACCCAATCAACATCTCGACTGAATTTCCCATCACGCCGCCTTGTTTATTCACGTCAGCTTAGCACAGTACACACGTCCCAAATTCAGAGCACAATAGTTCCCTACAAGAAGGAAACATACACGACATTTGCATGCTTGAAGAAACCTAAGGAAAATACTGATGATTACATCTTAATTCTTTGGTTTCTAACGCTCTGGAGGAAAAGCCTTTTATTTATTCTATCGTTTATATTTATAATTGATATTTGATTTTTCTCCTACCCGTAGCAACGCACGGGTATTGTGCTAGTAGAAGTAAATTACTTAACGTACTTGGGTCGAAACCCAACATGCCTAGAGAATTCGCTGTACATCTTGGCTGCAGAAGCCCACCAAGCATAGCCCCACTTCTTGTCCGAAGCCCATGATGATTGGGCCATAGGATCTATTGCTTCAGTTGGGCCAGTAAATCTCAAGTTAATAAACCGCCGACTATAAATATTTCAAGTACGTCGTTGTGTCCTTGTGGCTTATGCACTGTGTTTTTAATATAAGACCATAAGGTCGAATCAACGAGTGAACTATTTATTTAACTTACAAATTATTTATCCTTCGGTTCTTGCACATGGATCCCACATGCACTAAATAATATATATCATAATTTTCTTAGAAAATAAATAGAACTATATTATTATTAGAAATAATTACATTTTGTATGGACTGAGAAGGGTCCCACAAAAAATGTTGTGCATTTTAGCATCAAAATGTAATTAAATGGAAAGTACCCTTCGTGGCTTTGGACTCATATATGGGTCATATTACACCTCGGCATGGGTGACCTGATGTCCTCGGGCTCAATTTTATGCCAGAATCTTGGACGAGAAGCCTCAAGTATGTCTAGAAATAAATGGTTCTTATATTTTATCGAAAATAAGCTATTTTGTAAAACTATTTCACCCCGATTTGTTTTCTTAAATACACACATTTTATTATTTGGAGCTACGCCTGGGCCTATCTTTGTCAACTTGAGTTTTTTATGGGTCCGGCTCCAACCCGTCCTCGCCCGACATGTGCCTAGCCGTAGGTCATATGACATAGTGTCAATTGCCCTCATTCTTACCTCAGCTGGATAAGAAAACACGTAAGTACATATAGTTAAGTATAATTAAAAAGATAATCGTTACAAAGTGGGATAAGTAATTGGTCAGCACTGTGTTCACTAAATTGTTGTGGGCCGATTAATAAATGAGTGATATATTCTCTTGGGTTTTAAGGCTACTTTATGACTTTATTGTTTGAGGTTGTTATAAATTAAGATGGATAAGTAAAATGAGAAATTTACATACTCGCTTTTTTGTATTAAAAATACATAAGAAATTATTCCCCTTTTATCTAGAGTTATATAAATTGTAACACTATGTAGCAACGCACTAATTATGTGTTACCGTATAAATAGTTTGTAGCACATCCAGTGTAACACAATTTTTTGTGTTACTACTTCAATGTCTCGGTAACACATTTTCGAAACTTGTCACGTATGTGTTACTATCCGCCATGTAACATACATGATGTGTTACCGTAGTTTTACTCGGTAACACATTTTTCGATGTGTTACATGATTGTGTTACTTAAACTCTGTTTTGTTGTAGTGAGAACACGGCTGGCGTCGACGGACGCACGGTGCATGATGGGGCGAGCTGAGCGGCGGGCCTCCAGTGCGCCCCTCCGATCGAGAAAACCTCACAGGCAGTAACCGGAACGGTGGAGCCCCCTTCGTAGAGGTAGAAGAGCCGTACAACTTTGTGTTCCTTGGCAGCTGGATCGTAACCCAGGCCGTAGGAGACGCAGTTTAGGTGGGTGTTGGGTATTCCGTACCGCCAGCACATCCTGTGTTAGCTTAATCTTGCCTTGAGTAAGAATAAGCAAGGTTATTTGTTTCCTAATCAGGTTGGTGACGTGCGCCGAGAGTCCAAGTAGTAGTACGATACAAGTATTGGAAAGTTTAGCTAAGTTTGGTTAGTTTACGTGAGTTAGTGCATGGAGTCCTAGTACGAGTTGGACATGCACGTGAGTTGGAGTGCTAGTAGGTTTAGAGTTCAACGTGGAGTTTTTGGCTTGGTCGTGTATATATACATGAGGTGCTGCGTGAGATTTGTAGTACCGTGAGATATTAAGAGAAAATAAAGAAAAGGAAGAAAGGCGCGATATGTGCCTTTGGCGATAATTTTGTCCGTGTTTGTTTGTGATACTTTGATGTGATTCGATCCTGTGGGCGAAACCCAACATCCTGGACGGCATCTTGGTGTCGGGAAGAGGCGAGAGCGCGCCGGCGCTCGGGTTGCACACGTAGTGGCCATGGCAGAGCCAGCGGTGAAGTAGGACGAGGCCGTGACAGGGTTTGGCTGTGAGCACCCGGAGAGAGCGGTTGTGGTCCAGCTGCGGGAGAAAGGAGAGTGCGGCGGCGCCGGTCAGCCGATGCAGTACTGGCGGACCGTCGTCGTGGCGCCACCGCCACGCGTGGAGGCTGCGATGCGCCGTCGTGAAGAAGAGATTGGGCGGCATCCCTGCCTGCTGCTGCTGGTTCTGGCTGGCTTGCTGGTGGTGGTGGTGGAGGTCGACGAAGGAGGCCGTCGAGAGCGTGGCCGCCCACGAGCGCGACAGGTAGCGGCAGCGGCCGACGGTCTTTGCTGGAAGCCGGGCGAAGATCTCGACAAGCATCTCCTCCGGTAGAGGCACCGAGGCGGCCTGGTTCTTTCTGCGCTTGGCCGGCCTTATCGTTGATGCCGGCTGCGACAGCACCATGTCCATGTGCATCGTGTGTTTCATGTCTCGGACGTCGATAGCCAGCTTGCCTGTTTGCTAGGCGAAATTAACTGGGAGATCTGGTTAACTGGGGTGAGCTGTGCTTCGTACTGCATTATATGAGGGACAGGGTAGAGGGAGGAACCGTCTCGATCGGACTCTTTGCCGAATCCGAGACATGGTAGAAATCGATCTCAAAATTGCCTCCAACTACCTGGAGTACTCCGTACTGCACACTTTCAGAAAGAGTTGCATAGACTGTGTTCTTTTACGAGCCATGATTCCAGATTATGCAGTTGGTGTCTGTCTTCCGCGTTCATGAGTTTTTTTTTTTCGACCACCTGACGTCACGGTGACGTGCTGGTTGGATATATGCTGCGCGCGCTGCACGTAGGTGACGTGACGGTGATGGTCGCGTTGACCGCCGCACAGGAAGACACAGGTGCGGCGCCGCCCTGTAGTCATGTCCTTTATTGATTCCTCAATGTACCTAGCTGATACAACCACATTAGAGTTTGTTTGGAGAATGAACTTGGTACTTTTGTCGTATCTCTAGAGCATCGCCAAGGTCTTTGTGTCGTGACGTCCTTCTTTTCGAGGAATTGGTGCTTTCCGAGGAGAAACATGTCAGGAATAGTCAGTGTTTGGGTCTAGATAAATGAGTTATGTCATGTGTGCTGGTTCTTGGTTCATATCTGCCTTGGTAAAGATTTGTAACCTACATGGTGACAGTGGCTGATTTAAGACTAATCAATATATTTTCCGTGTGAGTCGTGTCGGTTTTCCACCAGTTTTCATCGGTTTTCACTGAAAGTTGGTTTTCCTAAAAAAAAGAGCATGGGGAATATCAAGCCTTCACTTTGAAATCCAGAAAATTGCCTTATGTTTCTCTAGGCATTTAATCATGGTCTGGGTCGGCGAAATATATTGTAGTGGAAGCAGTTGAGCCTCGAACTTTCTTTTAGGAATGCAAAGTACATCACAATGTAGGCCGGTGTATTCTCCTTTGCTTCTGTCATCACAAACTGGATGATCTGCAGTCTTTTCTCCTCAAGGGCATTGCCTGAATGAACAAGTAGCACTGAATTTTCGCAAGTGTTGTGCACTCACGGTACTACTGGGGAAATATTCGGTGGAAACCAACTTTCAGTGAAAACCGGTAAAAATGTCGTGTTTAAAAGTTCTAAAAATTCTCAACAAAAATTTATTATGCTGCAAAGGTAAAGTTCTATAGACACGTAAATTTGCAAGTTGAAACTCAAAATTATTTAGAAGCTATGAAAATGAAAAAATCAGCAATGAATAGTGGCAAAATGAATAGTAGCTATAAACATTACTATTCATGTCTGAATTTGTCGTTTTTGTATCTCCTAAGAAACTTAGAGTTTCAACTTGCAATTTTGCATGCCTATAAAACTTTACATTCCCAACGCAATACATTTTTGCTAAGAATTTTTAGAAGTTTTAGAATATGGCATTTTCGTGGTTTTCACCGGTTTCTACCGAAACTTGGTTTCCACCGAAACGTGGTTTTCACTAGTGATGTAGTTGGTGTCTCCCAAGAAAACAAAAATGATAGCCCGGGTTGGACCGAGTTTCGTCTTTGCCCGGGCCAAGCCTGTATTGGCCCAACGAGTCAGCCCGAGTCGACGCCGAAAGAAGCGAGCTAAATGTTGGCCCGGCCCGCCTTGTGTTCCTTCCCAGCTGGGTCGTAACCCAGGCCGTAGGAGACGCTGTCCGTAGAGGCAGCAGCGCGCCCGTGCACAGGTTGCACACGTTTTTTTTGTTTTGCGAACACCATTATATGGGGTTTGTACGTGCAGGGATACTCCATCCCCATTTCCATTATGTGGAATCGATCGGGATCTGATGCTCGATTGATGCGTATCAAAGTGCTAGGCAATATAAAAGAAAGTCAAACCTACTCGGGATGAATTAACAAACTCTTCTAGTCTAGGAGCTCCAACAACTTGATTCCTGTTGCCGGGCCTGCCAGGTAATGGGATTATTAGGACATGTACAATGGTAGAGATGGTTGGTCTTCTCTTAGCTCTCCATGTCACTTAGAGAAGACAATAAATGGTAGTTGTACAATGTGTTATCTCTTATTGTCATCTCTAGCAATTAATGAGAATTAATTATATTTAGAAAGAAATTATGTTAATAAGGGAGAGCATATGGTACAATGCACAAAATAATCTTCTTTTAATTTTTAAGAGATCATCCCTTAGCTAAGGGAAGGCAATCCTCTCTCTCTTCATTCTCTTTCCTCCAACTAAGCAAAAATCCGACGTGGCATCTCTAAGGGAAGGCTGATATCACCGCATTGTACATGCCCTTATACAACTACTATAGTACTATTAGAGATCAGATCAGATCAGATCAGGGAGTAGTATAGATTAGTCGAGATCGGCACCAACAGGCTGTGCTATCCCTGCTTACGCGGAGGCGGATCGGTTGACCTCAAACTCTGCATCATGCAAACTAATATCACTTGTCTCTTCGTCGTGCCAAGTAGTAGTACAGTAGCATCAAGGTATCCAATGTTTCGTCTATAAATAACAGGGATCCCCTATCCTAACTCTTCAACGCATGAGTAAAACCTCAGTCCTTCAAATCCTTTCTCTAATCTTTGTCTTTCTTGATATTTTTGAAGAATCAATCGGTCGCATCAATGGCTTCATCCGCTCTGAAGGTGCTTGTCGTCGCTGTATGTGCCGTCCTGCTGGTCGGCCTCAACTCCAGCCAGCCGGCGTCAGCACTTAGCTGTGCCGACTGTGCTAACAAGGTCGCCAGGTGTCGAGATATTTGTTTTAATGCTTCATTCGATTGCAAAAATTGCCCTGAGGTATTGTCGAAGGGGTGCGGGGATGAATGCTACAAGGGTTGCTTGGAAGTGTGCGGTCGTTTTGCTTCATCGGTTGCTGGGGAATTTGTCGTAAGCGACTGAAGAGCGTGGGCATGGGTGTCTGGATCTTTCCATCTGTTGTTTGCCATATTTTCTTTTCATTTCAGACATCCTACCAGCGTGAATCCACATGGCATGCATTAATCGTTGGTGTTATGCAGGATATCAGTAATAAGTGATGGAGCTTTTTTTCCATCTGTATCATTGTAATATGTAGTTTGTTACACCAAATGTATGTGTCTTATGTTCGTTGTTTGATTAAACTATATGTGTTTGTTTTGGTTTGGTTGAACTGTTTGTATCACTGTATTAAGTTTGTTATGCTACTTTTATATGTAGTGTATTACGTGTGCTTCTTTCCTAATATTCTTTTCATTGAATTCTCTATGTCAGTTTGGTTTTGGTTTATGTTGTCAAGGTTCATGCACTAGCAAAAGCAATCAAAAGTCTAAACTGATGGAAAGGATTTGTGCAATCCACATACACACTTCAACACCCCTTTCATATGTGACGCAGAAAGTTAACACGTGCAAACTAGAGTAGAGCGACGGTGAGGGAATCTCACTTATGGCAGAAGAGACCTACACGTGGACAAAGAGAAGCGCAACAACAACTTTTAGATAAATTGTGAAAACCAAGGAATTTCATAATTTATGAATCTCCTCAAATATCCAAGCTGCATGTTATTCTTTTGGTTACAAAATTTGATGTGCTTTTGCAAATTGGGAGCTACTTGAACATTTTTTTTAGTTCCTCTATGTCCATGGAGATAAATGAAAGAATAGTTCTTTTGTTACTCTGTGGGCATGTTTTTTTTTACATGGAGAGGATGTTTTTATGTAGAATGCGTTCTGTGAATTGTACCATAGTTGCCTCTGTTTCTTCTATCTAGTTTTGATTTTTGCCCTCTTGTGTACTGTGCTGCGCTTCGGTGAGATGGCTTAGCTGGGTGATGAGTGATGTTCCCTGTGTGCCAACCTGACTACTTTGCAATTCATTTAGTGCTTTCCGGAACCAGGTTTACTTTTGCCTATACTGTGTGGAAGTTTTTCTTTCCAGTAGCTGCAGCATGCACTCACCAATACCTGTTCCAAAAAAGGGTACTCATTAGTAATCTGTAGAGGCATATAGACTATTCTCGCATCTCCGACGAGAAGAGACAACCGTATTAACAAAATATCAGGTGAAAATGCTCACAAAGTTTTCTATTCCATGACAATAAGGTGTTAATGTTTGCTCAGAATGGTTATGATCTATAACCATGGGAAATTTGAGGATCAAGAACTCCCCCATTACACAAGATAAGATGTTTTAGTTGTTTCACATGTTGTCTAGATTAGGCCAAAAAAGAGAGGACATATACATATGTACATATTTGAATGTGGAAAAAACCTAAAACATCTTATATTGTATAACGGAGGAGTATAATGTTACTTGCGAGATTTTGATGAAATTTTGCATGGATGTAGAATATGCGCTCTCCCAGAACTGCAGGTCATTTGAGAGGGGATTTTGAAACTATTGCTCCGTCTATTCATAGAACTAGGGATATTGGCGCGGCAGATGCCGCGGCCCGTGTGGTGAAATTTGAATTTTAAAACGTTTGCATTTGAATGATGTCTAGATTTAAATTTGCTTATTTTTTTTTGGGAAAAGCTTGCAGTTATGAGTTGTTTAAATTTTAGAATTTGTTAAAATTGGGAAGTTTTTTTAAAATTATTTCTTTTGTTTACTGAATGTTCGGTTTTGAAAGGCGGTCGAAAATTAAATTCTCGTGTTTTAATTTTGGTTATATGACATAAATAGGCGCTGTTTATTCTTGCAGTTATTTTTTTCCCGTATTTAGAAATAACACTGTGTCAAGAATTTTAATTTCAAAATGGTCACATTGAAAAGTTTTTCGGATTCGAATCTATTGGAATTAAAAAATATTGTGTGTTGGCAAGTTTGTCAGGAATTTGAAGATTTGAAATTTTAATTTTGGTCATATGACATAAATAGGCTCCGTGGCGCAACGCCATGGAGGAGGAGATGACTTGCATCCGTGAGAACAACACTTGGAAGCTGTCGACACTGCCAGCTGGTCACCGCGCCATCGGACTCAAATGGGTGTACAAAGTTAAGCGTGATCCTGAGGGAAAGATCGTGAAGTACAAGGCCCGCCTCGTCGCCAAAGGATATGCTCAGCGTCAGGGCATTGATTTTGATGAGGTTTTTGCACCAGTGGCTCGTTTGGAGACAGTACGTCTGCTGCTCGCCGTGGCTGCGCACCGGAAGTGGACAGTCCATCATATGGACGTGAAATCGGCATTTCTCAATGGGGAACTCGCCGAGGAGGTCTATGTGCATCAACCTGCGGGTTTCGTTGATAACAACAATGCTGACAAGGTTCTCAAGCTGCACAAGGCACTGTATGGACTCCGTCAGGCCCCGCGAGCGTGGAACGCCAAGCTGGACTCATCCATGGAGTCTCTGGGCTTCGAGCGGTGCGAGCTGGATCATGCTTTGTACCGGCGCGCAGAGGGCGATGGAGCACTGCTCGTGGGTGACTATGTCGATGGTCTCATCATCACAGGGACCAGCAGTGTTGCCATCGACCAGTTCAAGCGACAGATGCACGAATTGTTCAAGATGAGTGATCTAGGACCACTAAGTTACTATCTGGGCATTGAAGTCAAGCAGGAAGCCGATCGAATCACTGTCAGCCAGTCCAGCTATGCCAAGAAGATCCTACAGGCAGCTGGGATGCAAGATTGCAATGCCTGTCACACACCAATGGAGAATCGTCTCAACTCTCAAGATTGGAAAATTGGTCGATGGTGAAGTGGTGGATGCAACTGCATATCGTAGCCTGATCGGAAGCTTGCGTTATCTGGTCAACACACGACCTGACCTTGCTTACTCTGTGGGGATCGTCAGCAGGTTCGTTGAAGCACCCGTTAAGCAACATTGGGCTGCAGTGAAACAAATACTAAGGTACGTGCAAGGAACGGTGGACTATGGCTGTGTGTACAGATCAGGTTCAGGTTCAGAGGTCATCACCGGCTACAGTGACAGTGATTTAGCTGGAGACTTGGATGATCGCAAGAGCACTACTGGGCATGTTTTCTTCCTTGGATCAAGTGTTGTTACGTGGTCCTCTCAGAAGCAGAAAATAGTGGCTTTATCAACGGAAAATGCATTTTGCTCCCGGGCACCACTGCTCCCTCCCTTTTTAAAAAATTAGAAATCATATTTGTGAGCTTCAAAAAATTCTGAAAAAAAATATGGACGTAGTCAATTATATATCCCAAGAACGAGTAAATTTTCAATTCAAGATACTTTATATTTTAGCCTCAACAAAAATAACAAATGTGATCAAACTTAGAGATTTGAAAATATGCATAGTTAGATCCACATTTTTGTTATTTTTATGTAGCTCAGAATACAACTTATTTAAAGTTGATCTTTTACACGTTTGTAGGATATATCATTAACTACCCTCCCATTTTTTTCAGAATTTTTTAAAGTTTATAAATATGATTTTCGAATTTTTTAAATGGGAGGGAGCAGTGGTGCCCGGGAGCAAAAACTCTCCACTGATCAACGGAAAAGCTGTGAAGCAGAATACATAGCGGCATCTACTGCATGTTGTCAGGCTGTGTGGCTCAGCAGGCTACTGGGAGCAGTGGCCGGAGAGGAACCAAGGAAAGTGAAGCTGCTTGTTGATAACAAATCGGCGATTGCACTTTGCAAAAATCCTGTGCACCATGACAGGAGCAAGCATATTGACACTCGATTCCACTTCATCAGAGAGTGTATCGAGCAGGGCAAAGTGGATGTCGATCATGTTCGCACTGATGAACAGAAGGCAGACATTCTTACCAAGTCACTTGGGCGTGCCAAGTTCTTCGAGCTGAGGCAAGCACTTGGAGTGATGAAGGTGAGCTAGGTGCTGCAGGATTGAGGGGGAGATTTGTTGAACTAAATCCTGCTGCACGCTAGGTTCAGTTAGTTTCCGTTTTCTGAATAAATGTCAGGCAGTGTGTCACTTGTCCGCACCTTGACAGTAGCTAGGTTCAGTTTCAGTTTTCTGTAGCCTAGTTTGTCGCTGCGATCAGTTCTTGTGGGATGGCACGAGATGTAGCTGGCCGTGATGATCGTAGTGGCTAGCGCACGACTTGGGCCTCATGGGATGGCATGGCCAGTAAGCCCGGCGTGTACGGCCGTTTTCAGTTCCGACATAGGTGGATCTCTGAATCTATCTATACTATTATTAATCTATATGAGGAAATTACAAAAACATACCACAATTGAGGCAGCAGTTGTGGGTCAGTACCAGTTGTGGTAATTTTTTCTAAAAACTACCAACATTGGGTAATCACAACAGGCGGCGCTGAGAGCTCGTGTTAGGACGTCTGACGAGTCGGGGCCCATGTCAGAGCCGACGTGGCGCTGACGTGGCGCAGACGGCCGTTAGCGCGCGCCGTTTGGACCCGCACCCGTGCGTGGTCTTGACCAGCCCGGTCGGACGGCTCGGTCGGAACCACTCACTCGAGCCCGCTCGCTGCCTGTCTTCTTCCTCCTCGCTCGCTGCCGAGCTCCAGTCCCAGCCAGGGTCGCCGCCCTTCTCCGGCGTGGTTCTCCAGCTGCCGCCGCCGTCGCCGTCGAGATGGTGAGCTGGAGCGACGGCGAGACGTCGAGCAACAGTTTTATAAGCTCGGAGGTAAGTCATTCATCCTCCATTGCGTTAGGGTTCCGATTTGGGGATTTCATTGATTCTTCGATTTAGCCTCGATTAAGCCTCGGATTCGTTCTCTTTTGCTTCGCTGTAGTATCCAGAGGGGGGCATCATTCCTGAATCGATCGAGGATCCAACCTGGTACGGCATTGCTTTCGATTCGACGTATGTTTGCTGCGTCCACAAGGAACTGCCGGAGAGGCGTGTAGCTTATCAAGGGAGGAACACTGGGAGGCGTTTTTTTGGCCTGCGCAGTTGAGAATGTAAGTTCTTGCACGTTCGATTTTATGTTATTAGTTTTTGTTTAGATATACATGGTAATGAGGCTATTGTTACATAGTTATACATGCTAATGAGGCTATTGTTAGATGGATATGTTGTAGTACTGCCTGCTTATTAGTAGACAGAAGTAATAAATATTTATCTAGTTGTAGTAAATATTTATCTAGTTGCATACTGATTTAGTTGCATATTTATCTAGTTGCATATTTAGTTGCATATTTATCTAGTTGCATATTTATCTAGTTGCATACTGATTTAGTTGATTTAGTTGCATATTTATCTAGTTGCATATTTGTCTAGTTGCATACTGATTTAGTCTTTCTTTTTTTGTAGCAAGTTGAAAACTGTGGTTTTGTGGAGTAGATAGATCCTGAGTGGCCAGATTCACTTCAGTATGCATTACATCAGTTGTGGAGCAAGCTAGATGAGCTCACTGTGAAGAATCTGGAAGAGCATTTTGATCACACTTGTGTGAGCAAGAATCTGACTCATGACCTGCGTGAAATGGAGAAGAAATACAATGACTTAAAGGCTGAGGTCAACAAGACGGTGGATGAGACTGTGAAAAAGGTTCAGCTCGAAAACTACTATGCCAGCTTGAAGGAAGAAGAGAAGGATGGAGCAAAATTTCAAGCGTGTGTTGAAGCAAAGAATGAAGCTGAGGCAAAGGTGGCAGAGATGGTGGAGGAGAACAAAAAGCTTAAGCAAGAGCTGTTTGATCTTAAGCAGGTGCAGAAACAGAGTGAGGTTCAGAAGGAGGTGGAGAAGAAAATCGAAGGAGGTGAAATTGAAGCACTGAAGGTGGAAAAAAAGAGGCTGAAGCATGCTCTCTTTGATCTGTTCAATGCACACCATGCAAAGAAAGAGAAGCTCGAGAAAATTGAGAAGATCCTTCATGGTTCCAACTAGATGTAATAGCTTAGATTTAAATTAAGCATCAGTATGAATTTGCTGGAAGTTCTATTCGTATTTGTGGACTTATGTATGGATTGTAATTGACCTATGTATGGATTTTAATTAGTGGAACCTCTATTCGTATTTATGTTAGTTGATCATTATGTTCAAATATGCATGTACTGCAATCTGTTTGAATATTTGTGGCATCCTTGTTAGAAGTAGGTAGTTGTCGTCGACGTAATTCGTCGACGAGTCGTCGACGTAATTCGTCGACGACAACTAGGTGCATGTAAGTAGATGATAGTTGTCGTCGACGTAATTCGTCGACGACAACTAGGTGGATATAAGTAGATGATCTTTCAACAGAATTCAACAGAATCACACACAACCATTAGAGCAACCATTTCAGCAAAATTCAACAGAATATACTCAACAGATGTACACACAACCATCATTTCAGCAACCATTTCAGCAAATTTGTCTTCTAATTAGTTAAGTCATCTCAGCATACATAGAGTTTTGGGCAGAACAAGAACTAGTGGTAACCAGCAAGTTCTGAATTACAACCACATCACCAAAATATAGCCAGCAGTTGTGGTAAACAGCAAGTTCTGAATTATACACAACAATTGCACCAAAATACCAGCAAGTTCTGGGTTTAACACACAACAATTTCAGTTGTCAAATTCAGGAGGAAGGGCCAGGCTCTCCATCACCATCCTTTCGTTGGTAGCCACAGTTGAAGTAGCCCCATGTCTTGTATCTTTTGTAGGCACTCCCATCTGTACCATCACCATCATCTTGTCTTGCTCTTGGAGCTGTAAAGGCTGATCTTGGGGCAGCAAATCCTTGTCTTGCAGAATAGCCTGATCTTGCACCAGAAGCTGATCTCACAGGAGGTGGTGGTGCAGCAGAGCCCTGACTTGCAACAGAAGCTGATCTCCCAGCTGGTCCTTGTGCAGCTGATTTTGCAATTCGGCGTCCAGCTGGCTTCCAGGTGCTGGTGGTGGAGGTGATCTTCCAACTGGTGGTGGTGGTGGATACCTTCTTCGTGGTTCTGCTGGAGCAGCTGGAGATGAGCTTGCAGAACCTGAACCTTGACTTGGTGCAGAACCTGAACCTTGACTTGGTGCAGGTGGTGGTGGTGGAGATGAGGTTGCAGACCCTGCTTCAGCTCTGTTGGGCTGTTTCACAAGAGATAAACTAGGTAGATAAATGGCAGTGCATAGATAAATAGCTAAACTAGATAGATAAATAGGTAAACTAGATAGATAAATGGCAGTGCATAGATAAATAGCTAAACTAGATAGATAAATAGGTAAACTAGGTAGATAAATGGCAGTGCATAGATAAATAGCTAAACTAGATAGATAAATAGGTAAACTAGATAGATAAATGGCAGTGCATAGATAAATAGCTAAACTAGATAGTTAAGTAGTAAAAGAGATAAATAGCTAGATAAATAGATAGATAAATAGCTAGATAAACTAGATACATAAATAGTAAAAGAGATAAATAGCTAGATAAATAGATAGATAAACTGACCACATGCTTATTCTTTCTTATCATCAAATCTGGCCTCAATGCTTTTGGGCAGCCGGTGTATTTGTGACCCTGCAGCTTGCAGTTAGAGCAAGTAATCGTCCCCATTCTAGAAGTATCTTTTGGCTTTGGCACCTCAAACTTTCCCTTCCTTCTCTTCTCTTGCCTCCTGCCCTTTTTGATATCAAAGTAAGGTGGTTCAATATCAGGACCACCTGTATTAGGCCAGTCATGTTGGCCTGGCACAGGATAAATCAGAGGCTTGTATGCTTCAATATACATCGGTTTCTTGAAGAAGGGGCTGACATAATCCTCTGGAAACTGCTTCGCCTTGATAATTGCAGCGCAGGCATGGTTGCAAGGCAGCCCTGTGACATCCCACCTTCTACACCCACATGTTCTAGCCGCCAAATCGACAGCATGTGTCTGGTCACCCTTCCCGTTTGTCACTTGCCACAAGTCTGTTCCTGAGATCATAGGTGTGCAATATCTGGAGTACTTCTTTGCCATCTCAAGCTGCTCAGTGTAGTGAGGAGTGATCTCCCATCTAGCTAGTTCTTCCCCTTCTCTCTTCTCAAAACCCCTTACCATTAACTTGTTTTTAATGCCTTCAATCATGGTTCGTATAGGTTTCTTCCTTACATCCAGGATGTACCTATTAAAAACCTCACTAAGGTTGTTGACAACCAAATCAGTTTTGCAGTTGGTGTCGAAAGCATGCCTTGCCCATGTGTGAGGAGGGATCATACTTAGCCACTTCCAAGCTTCTTCACTCTCTGCCTTCAAATTGTCCATTGCCCTGTCGAATTGGTCCTTGTGATAAGCATAGCTTGCAGCATCCATCAATTTCTTCAGATCTTCCCCTCTGAACCCAGCTGTTTGGAAATTTGCATAAATATGCCTTAAGCAGAATCTGACAGGGCTTTGAGGAAATACTTGGCTGACAGCTGAAAGGATGACTAGAGGGGGGGGGGTGAATAGGCAACTACCAATTTTAATTTTCTTTTCAACAAGTTAAGGAATTGCTCAAATATAAGTTCTCTAGATATGCAACTAGGTGAACAATCCTATATGATGAGCAAGAAGCTAGCTAACAAGATATACTAAACAAGGTAAGCTAGCAATACAAGTAAAGGTATATATAAAAAGGATAAGCACACGGTGACACGGAGATGATTCCCGAAGTTCACTTCCCAATGGAAGCTACGTCTTCGTTGGAGCGGTGCGGGGTCACAAGTGATCCCCGAATAGCCGTGATATGGCACACCGTATCTCCTCCACTATATGATGCCCTCGAGGTCGGCAACAAACCTTTACAAGGATGAGGCACACTCCACAACCGAATTGGAGGCTCTCACCAATTCCCACGGCTTCCAAAGCCGCAAGAATCACAAGGCCGGGGCACGTCTCCACAACCGAATTGGAGGCTCCCGGCTAGTCCCCGCGGCTCCCAAAGCCACAAGAACGACCAACGACCGTCTAGGGTTCCAATGAACCCAAGATGCACAAGTTCCTCTAAGGAATGGATATGGAAATCAAATCGCTTTGGTGGAAGGGTAGATCTAGGTCAACTCTCCCAAGTCCTAGAAGGACAAGGTGTTTGAGTGGCTAGGGAGAGAGATCTACCAAGTTTAAGCTTGCAACAATGGTGGGGAAGATATTTCTGGTCGTGGTTCCCTCTCCAATGTAGGAGAAGGCCTTTATATACTGCCCCCAGATTCTAGCCGTTGCAGACAGGTAAATCGGATAATCCGATTCAAGTCATCATCGGATTATCCGATGGAATCGGATAATCCGATCAGACTATCATCGGATAATCCGAAGATCCTCAGTGTGAAGTTTCTTCTAGTCCTTAGCAGAATTCCAGCGAAATCTGAATATCGGATAATCCGATACTTCCAACTCGGATAATCCGAACATCTTCAGTGTAAGATTTCTTCTAGTCCTTAGCAGAATTCCAGCGAAATCTTGATCATCGGATAATCCGATATTTCCAACTCGGATAATCCGAACATCTTCAGTGTAAGATTTCTTCTAGTCCTTAGCAGAATTCCAGCGAAATCTTGATCATCGGATAATCCGATATTTCCAACTCGGATAATCCGAACATCTTCAGTGTGAGATTTCTTCTAGTCCTTAGCAGAATTCAGCGACTTGCAAATCGGATAATCCGAATCTTCAACATCGGATAATCCGATTTACTTCAGCAACAAAACTGGCTCTTTTCAACTCCCTTTTTGGTTTCGATGCAAAGATGTTTTACACACTTAAAACCTGCATCACTTGATTCACATGTTAAATCGTCACTAGTGTTGTTGCCTAACACACAAAACACAAGGGATTAATAAATGTCCTTTCAATCTCCCCCTTTTTGGTGTTAGATGACAACACTAGGATTTGCAAGGAAAGCATAGTTATATATTATCTAGATTCCCGAGCTTAAGTCATGAGAAGCTCCCCCTGAATGTGTGCATATAATTAAATTGCATTGGAATACAAATGCAATACATATAGGAGGAGGACACTTCCAAATAGAGGAAACTAGATGGAGACATATCAAAATAGGTTGAGTTTCGATAGTGGACTATACCTTGTGCATAATAGAGTAGAAATGAACCTTAGCACAAGAATACAACTCATAACCATATTAGAAATCCATATGTCTCATAACTTAAAGGTTCACACACATAAGTTCCACATGAAAACACAACACAAATAAGTTCACGAATAAGTTCGACATAAATGGACACAAGCGCAACAAGAATGGTAAAAGCATATGCTTGTGCCCGAAACCCATGCAAATCCCACACGGAGACCTAATAGAACTACTTCTCCCCCTTTGGCATCGAAACGCCAAAAAGGGAAAAGAGCGATGCTACGACCCAAGTAGATCACTCCGTCGCAGAGGCATCATCATCATTGTCATCACCATCCCTTCTGAAGACTCATAAGTACGGGCACGAGTGTAGGATGGCGGGAAGGGCCGGCAGACGCTGTCTCTAGCAGATGAGACTCAAGCTGAGTCCATGGAAACTGAGAGCCCTCGTTCCACTGAGCAAAAGAGAGAGGAGCAGACTCTGGAGGATCATTTGGGAGGCGAGGAAGGTGCTTGAGAATGTTCTCCTGCCTAAGATAAGTGTCATATTGTCCCCTCCGGATGTCAGCATTCATGCACAGGATGTTCCGCTGGAACCAGTTGAGTTTCTTGGGCGGATCAAAGGAAGGAACCGAGACGGACGAGTGGCACCACGACGAGCATCACCCATGAAGGAACCACGGGCAGGAGCTGCAGCAGCAGAAGATGGAATGACCTCTTTCCTCTTCTGATAAACCTTCTTGTACGGATGGGGCTCCATATCATACCGGCTGAAGTTGTGGTTCTTCAGAGTGTCCTTGATGAGCATCATGATGTAAGGAGCATACGGAATAGTGAGCCCACTGACCAAGAGTCATACAACTCACGAAAGATAAAATGCATCACATCCACTGTAAAATCCTCTTCAGGGTTTTCATTCTCAACAATTTTCTTAGCAAGGCAAAGCAGATTTGCAAGAGGAGCAACTATATTGTCATTGTTACCTCCACTGGGAGCAATAGTTGAGCGGAAGATGATCGCAAGCTGGTCATAGAGGGGCAGGAGGCCCTTTTTTTCACCAATAATTGCACCAGCCCCATACATATCCTTCATTATGTTTTTGTTGAACTTCTCAACAGTGTGCATAGTGTAACCATTGGGAGGAAGGTTGCTCTGGTAGGGTGCATAGCCAAGAAGAGTAGACAACCGAGCAAAGGAGGATGTGCACTGAGTGCGACCCGTCATCCACTTCATGGTCTTTATGTGGTCAGTCTCGATCACCAAGGTGGAGAAAAACTGCAGAATCATTTCCACATTGTAGGGGCATTGCTTTCAATGAGTGAAACCAAGCCCATCTGTTCAATCACATCTGCAGCTTGAGCATAACTGGCCTTGGCCTTGATATCTCGCATTCTGTAGGGCTGCATCGGGCGAATAGGGTGGTTATAATGCTTATAGATGTCATTGTATATATATATCTGCTCCATGCACCAGAAGTTGGGATCTTCAATATCATCATCTCTTGGCATACTCGTATACCAGTTGGACTGACGGATTCGGGCATAGTCAATTGGGTTCATGGTCAAATAGTTGGGGCGAGTTTCCTTGAGCTTCTTGGTTCTATGAGCAACTTGCTTCTTCTTCATGGGTTGCTTGTCTTTTCTAGCATGTTTCTGTGGAGGACTACCCGAATCACGACTGCCGGAACCACCTGTGAGATAGAATAATAGATGGATAGCATAGATGAGTACACACAAGTCACAGAGCAAGGAATGGTACAATGTACACTAGAAGAGCATCCCTAAGTTGAGTCTACTAAGTCCTGGACAAATCAAGATGTGGCTGAAAAATAGCACTGAGCAATTTCGGATAATCCGATTCAGTATGAATCGGATAATCCGACTGGTCGGAATATCCGGTTCAGACTGAATCGGAAAATCCGATCTGGATCTGGCAGCAACAAAGTGATTCAAGTCCTAGGTCTAGCAGTAGATCGACAATAAGGGGGGCTAGCCTAGTGTTCTAAGTACCAAGGGGAACCACAACCACCAGCCAAAACAACTTCTTCCAAAGATTTAGGTGAGGAACACCTAGGAGATGAGAGAGAAGAAGTTACCCTCGTCCATTGAGGAAAAAGCTTCGGTGAATGGTTCCCGGGGAGGAGGAGCACCAAATCCGGCCAAATGCCGGAGTTGGGGCGGCCGGAGATGCCGGGGAGGCGCGGGAGAGCAGGAGGCGGGTGGTGGAGAGAGAGGGTCGGGGGTGGAGAAAGCTCGAATGAGCCCTTCACCCCGACCCCTGCTCTATTTGGAGACAAACCGCCAAATCGGATAATCCGATTTTGACTTGGATCGGATATTCCGATAGTCGGATAATCCGAGCAAGTCAGAATCGGATAATCCGATTTTCAGGATTTCGTTAGAAATTCTGGCCTGCTAACCCTTTCTCCTCAGTTTCAAAATAGGACTTGTGTGCATAAGATGAAGTGTTTTTAGGAAGATAGGCTTGGGATAAGATTGTCAAACTGACATTGGTACTCCACACTCAAACTTGCAAAAATCGAACACGGAAATGCCAAGATGAGTGGGTTTCCCATAAAACCAACAATAGGACCAAAATTCCAAATGATTTTCAATTAAGACCGAAAAGAACCAACTCTTCATAAAGAAGAGGGCGGTGGCCAAGGCCACCATGTATGAGTTTGTGGTGTGACACCGCGAAGATGTATCTCGGGTTCACGGCCACTACTCGTCATTTAAGCTCACAATTCATGAAATGAAAATATAGAGACAAAATGAGTTCTTACTATCGGCATAATGGGGGGAGGGATAGCCCAATGGATTAGGACCGCACTCCCCCTATGTCCATGCCTACATCTAAACCAAATAAGTATCGTCTAATATGGGTAGGTATGCAAGAAATCCACTAAATCCAATTGGATATGTCCACCACATTTAGTTCTCCTCTCAACTCCTTGAATCTTGCTTCACCAAGAGGCTTCGTGAACATATCGGCGAGTTGATGCTTGGTGTTGACATACTTGATTGCAATATCACCCTTCTCAACATGGTCTCGAATAAAATGATACCGAATCTCAATGTGCTTGGTCTTGCCATGAAGAACCGGGTTGTGTGCAATTTTAATAGCACTTTCATTGTCACATAAAAGAGGCACTTTGTCACAAATGACACCATAATCCTTTAAAGTTTGCCTCATCCATAATAATTGTGCACAACAACTACCGGCGGCGATGTATTCGGCTTCGGTGGATGACGAGGCCACACAATTTTGCTTCTTGGAAGACCAACTCACAAGGGACCTACCAAGGAATTGGCATGTACCCGAAGTTGATTTTCTATCCATTTTGCAACCCGCCCAATCCGCATCCGAATAACCAACAAGATCAAAGCTTGTACCATGGGGATACCAAAGACCATAGTTGGGAGTATCCAACAAATATCTTAGAATCCTTTTGACCGCGGTTTCATGACTTTCCCTAGGACTTGATTGGAATCTTGCACACATACCCACACTAAACATAATATCCGGTCTAGATGCACAAAGGTAAAGCAAGATCCAATCATAGAACGATAAAGCTTTTGATCAACTTCCTTACCATCCGGATCTAAGTGAAGATCCGCCTTGGAGTCCATGGGAAACTTATATGGCTTGGCATTGTTCATATCAAATTTCTTGAGCATGTCCTTAATATACTTGGCTTGACATAAGAATGTTCCTTCTCGAAATTGGTGGATTTCAAAGCCAAGAAAATAATTCAATTTTCCCATCATGGACATCTCAAATTCCTTGGTCATTAGCTTGCCAAATTGATCACTAAATTCACGGTTAGTGGAACCAAAGATAATATCATCAACATATATTTGGCATACGAAAAAATCTCCATTTACCCTTTTTGTAAAAAGAGTGGGATCTATTACCCCAATTTCAAAGCCACGGTCTACTAAGAACTCCTTGAGATGATCATACCAAGCACGTGGAGCTTGCTTGAGCCCATAAAGAGCCTTATGTAGTAAGTAGACGTGGTTAGGAAATTTAGGGTCTTCGAAACCCGGTGGTTGTTTAACATACACCAATTCATTTAGTGGACCATTTAGAAAGCACTTTTAACATCCATTTGATATAAGACAATATTATGAGTAGATGCATAAGCAATTAGTAAGCGAATGGATTCAAGTCTAGCAACGGGGGCATAGGTTTCACCGTAGTCGACTCCTTCGATTTGGGTGTAGCCTTGTGCAACCAATCTTGCTTTGTTGCGATGACTTGACCATGTGAGTCTTGCTTGTTCTTAAATATCCACTTGGTTCCAATGACATTATGGAGGAGTCATTGGGTTTTCACTAATGACCATACTTTGTTGCGCTCGAAGTTGTTCAACTCTTCATGCATAGCCGCAACCCAATCCATGTCTTCAAGAGCATCATATACCTTGAGAGGTTCTAAGCTAGACAAACAAGAGACATGACCACAAAAGTTAGATAATTGATTGCGTGTGGACACACCTCTACGGATACTCCCAAGGATATTTTCTTTGAAGTGTTGTTGGTAATCCAATTTTGATGCACGCCGGATGACCCGGCGTTCCAAGGCTTGACCAATTGTTTCACCAACACAAATATCTTCATCATTGCCTTTATCTTGCTCATGGTCAACCGAAGTGGAGTTCTTGGAGTTGTGGGTTCATTATGTTCTTGTTCACCACTAGAGTTGGGTGGGTCTTGACCATCTTCTTGATCAATTTTGAGGTGGATGGCTCAACTTGAGTAGAACTTGTTCCTTCTTCTTGAGTATCATCAATAGGTCCTTCAATAGGAATTAGTTCTCCAATCCCCATAGTTCTTATGGCTTGAGATGGAGCATCATCACCTACATCATCATGATCAATATGCTCCGCTTGGGAGCCATTATCCTCGACAAACTCCACGTTCATAGATTCTTCAACACACCCGGTGGATATGTTGTAGACCCTATAAGCATGAGACTTTGCGGCATATCCAACAAATATACCATCAAAAGATCTAGATTCAAATTTAGCAATTTTGCAACCTTTAATGTAAACATGGCATTTGCATCCAAAGACTCGAAAGTAAGATACATTTGGCTTTTTACCGGTGAGGAGTTCATATGGTGTCATGTCCTTGAGAGGACGGAAGAAGAGCCGGTTTGAGTAATGACAAGCGGTGTTGATGGCTTCGGCCCAAAAGTTGTATGGGGAATTAAATTCGGCCATCATAGTTCTTGCCATATCAATAAGAGTGCGGTTCTTCCTTTCGGCAACACCATTTTGTTGGGGAGTATATGCAGCGGAATATTGGTGTTGAATGCCCTCCCCACTTAGGAAATCATCCATAGTGTAATTCTTGAACTCCGTACCATTGTCACTTCTAATTGCCAAAATCTTGGAGTCATATTGGCGTTGAACTAGGGTTGCAAAGTCAATGAATATCTTTTGAGTTTCACTCTTCTTCTTGATGTAGAAAGTCCAACAATATCTTGAATAATCATCCACAATCACCAAACAATATTTCTTGCCACCAAGACTATCATATGTGGGAGGCCCAAAAAGATCCATATGAAGGAGCTCCAAAGGCCTCTTAGTGGAGATAATGGTCTTCTTGGGGTGATTCTTCTCATGCATCTTTCCGGCTATGCAAGCACTACAAGGACGATCTTTGGAAAAATTAACATCGGTTAGTCCTACCACGTGTCCACCCTTTACAAGAGTTTGTAAATTTCTCATACCGACATGGCCAAGTCGGCGATGCCAAAGCCACCCCTTGTCGCCTTTAGCCATTAAACATGTAGCGATTTGAGTGGTCTCTTTTGAGAAATCAACCACATACAAACCGTTTTCACGAAATCCAACAAAGGCGACATTGAGTGTTTGAGTGAAAAGGATGGTCACGTGGTATTTATTAAAAATAACGGTGTAACCGGCATTGCATAATTGACCAACGGAAAGTAAATTGTATGAAAGAGATTCAACAAGAAGGACCTTCTCAATGGATAACTCCGGAGTGATCACCACCTTACCAACTCCCACTACCTTGAGTCTTGCATTGTTGCCAACGGTGACATGAGAGAATGAGAGTAGTTGTTTCAATAAGTCCTTTACTAGTTCTTTGCTTCCGGTCATATGGGATGAGCATCCACTATCAATGAGCCATGAAGATCCACCGGAAGAGAAACCCTACAATAATCAAGTCTTTGATTTAGGTACCCATTTTGGAATGGGTCCTCTTTTGTTAGTCACAAGGGTCTTTGGAACCCAAATAGCATAGTGATAATCATCTCCATATGAAGAGCCAACATATTTAGCAAAAACACAACCATTTGTAGATTTCAAAAGAACATATGAGGGGTTGTATTTTCCCGCAAAGTTATTGTGAGTGGCATTGCCCCTAGTGACATTACCACTCCCAATAGAGTTGTCATTTGCTTTGGCTAACTCCCCCTCCTTCACAAAAACAATATCTTTGGAAGGGGGAGTCGCCTTCTTCTTCTTGTTGTTGACCTTCTTAGAGTTGGGTGTGAACCCAATTCCTTCTTTGCCAACCACTCCCTTTTGATTGCTCAAAAGATCATTGAGGTTCTTTTCCCCTTGGATACAAGTGGCTAGGCCCTTCTCAAGTTGGGCCTTCAACTAGTGTTTTCCTCAATAAGAGATGCCTTGACACATAAAGGGTTAGTGGAACAAGCATTTGCATCTTTATCATTATGAGAAGTGGTGAAGCTAGCATAGATAAATTGAGCTTGTAGTTTGGCATATGACTCCTTGAGTGTAGTGAGCTCACTTGAGGTCACCTTGTGGGTTTCCCTAAGTTGCTCAAAACCCTCAAAGAGCTTGTTATGACTCTCTACAAGTTCCTCATTTTTACTTTTTAGATCAATAGCAATTTGAATAGAGGTTTCACGAGTTTCTTTTGCCTTGGAAAGATCCATGGCATGTGTCTCCTCAAGTTGCTCACGGAGCAATTGTTCCTCAACAAGTTGATCTTCTAGCTCACCAATTTTGTCGGCATGATCACATGCATGCCCTTCGAGCTCACAAATCCTAACATCCTTCTCATTAAGAAGATGCTTGGCTTCTCCATATTGATACATGAGGGCCTCAACCATTTTCTTGGTTGGACCTTGGAGCTTGCTAATGAAGATAGAAATTTTATCCTCTTCTTCAATTTTCCCTACATCCTCAACACAATCCAATAGTGATGGGTTAGAGGAGATAGTAATTTTTGGTGGGGAATTCACCTTTGTTTCCTTGGCCATGAGGCACATAGGCTTGGAGATCTTGTCGTCGTTTGGAGATGAGAAGAGGTTGGCCAATGATGGAGGAAGGGTGCCCATTGCAAGAGCCGCCATTCCTACTTCTTCACTTGGTTCTTTATCCTCCTCACCTCCGGACTCGTATTCCTCTTGATGGGATGCCACAAGAGCCTTTTGAGGTGATCTCTTCATGTAGGTAGGCTTGGGGTGGTACTTGTTCTTCTTTAGAATGAGTTGACCACCATTATCCTCTCTTCTTTCATAGGGGCAATCCTTCACAAGATGAGTGTCCTTTCCACAATTGAAGCACATTCTTTTTATTGGTGGAGGGTTGACGCTCTTGTTCTTCTTGTTCCAAAACCGGGTGGCGGCAAGTGCAAGAACTTCATTGAGCTCACCCTCCAAGTCTTCTTCACCTTCATAGACCGGGCTTTCTTCATATCTTGGATGGTCTACCACACGAGCCTTCAAAGCAAGAGTCTTTGGGCCACGGACTTGGTTGAAAGACTTGGATGTGGACTTCAATGTATCATAGGTGACAAATTGAGCCAAGATGTCATTGGGAGTCATTGTTGTGTAATCCGCTCTTGCATGGAGGTTCATCACCATAGTTTCACTATATGGCATAATTGCTTGAAGGAACTTGGCCTTGACCCATTCATCATCCATATCCTTCTTTCCATTTTCCCTACATGTCACCACAAGCTTGTAGAGTCTTCGGTAAAGTTCGGTCGGAGTCTCTTCGTCTAGCATGATGAAGTTGTCAACTTGATGTTGAAGGACGGCCGCATTGGAGCGTTGAATGCCCTCATTTCCTTCATACACGGTTTCAAGATAGAGCCAAGCCTCATTGCAAGTTTTGAGATTCCGCACATGATCTTCATCATTTGCGGTCATAGCACTCTCAAGAATGTACTTGGCATTTGCATCAAGTTGCTCATCAATCTCTTCTTGCTTGGTCAAGTTGTTGGGATCAACTGGGTTGAAACCATGTAGAACCACCCTCCAAAGATGCACCGATGAGCTGCGAAAATAAGACTCCATAGATTTCTTCCAAGTGAAATAACGAGTATTATCAAGCTTAGGAGGGGGTCTACCAAGGTTGGTTATATGAGGTTGAGTGAGTGCAACTTGAGTGAGATAAGAGCTAGGTGGAGCAAAGTTAAGAGAAGGCTTCTCAATAGGTTTATCATTTTTATCCTTGTCACTAGCTCCCTTAATAGGGCTAGCGGTTGATGAGGAGCCATTTTGATTAGATACCCGAGTATACACCTCATCCACCATTTTGCCTTTCATGAACCCAAAAAGTTCAATCATGGACTTCATGGTGATTGGGGCATCACCCTCGGGAGGGATTATTCCCGCTTCGATTAGTTCTTTGTCAAGTTGTTCTCTATCAAATTTTTCTTGTTCCTTAGCAAGTCTTAACTCCTCATCTTTAGCACGTTGTACATCCTCCGCACTAGCCATCCTCCTCTTTAGGCGATTAAGCCCTTAATAAAGAGACCTTGCTCTGATACCAATTGAAAGGATCGAGTAGGTTGACTAGAGGGGGGGGGTGAATAGGCAACTACCAATTTTAATTTTCTTTTCAACAAGTTAAGGAATTGCTCAAATATAAGTTCTCTAGATATGCAACTAGGTGAACAATCCTATATGATGAGCAAGAAGCTAGCTAACAAGATATACTAAACAAGGTAAGCTAGCAATACAAGTAAAGGTATATATAAAAAGGATAAGCACACGGTGACACGGAGATGATTCCCGAAGTTCACTTCCCAATGGAAGCTACGTCTTCGTTGGAGCGGTGCGGGGTCACAAGTGATCCCCGAATAGCCGTGATATGGCACACCGTATCTCCTCCACTATATGATGCCCTCGAGGTCGGCAACAAACCTTTACAAGGATGAGGCACACTCCACAACCGAATTGGAGGCTCTCACCAATTCCCACGGCTTCCAAAGCCGCAAGAATCACAAGGCCGGGGCACGTCTCCACAACCGAATTGGAGGCTCCCGGCTAGTCCCCGCGGCTCCCAAAGCCACAAGAACGACCAACGACCGTCTAGGGTTCCAATGAACCCAAGATGCACAAGTTCCTCTAAGGAATGGATATGGAAATCAAATCGCTTTGGTGGAAGGGTAGATCTAGGTCAACTCTCCCAAGTCCTAGAAGGACAAGGTGTTTGAGTGGCTAGGGAGAGAGATCTACCAAGTTTAAGCTTGCAACAATGGTGGGGAAGATATTTCTGGTCGTGGTCCCTCTCCAATGTAGGAGAAGGCCTTTATATACTGCCCCAGATTCTAGCCGTTGCAGACAGGTAAATCGGATAATCCGATTCAAGTCATCATCGGATTATCCGATGGAATCGGATAATCCGATCAGACTATCATCGGATAATCCGAAGATCTCAGTGTGAAGTTTCTTCAGTCCTTAGCAGAATTCCAGCGAAATCTGATATCGGATAATCCGATATTCCAACTCGGATAATCCGAACATCTTCAGTGTAAGATTTCTTCTAGTCCTTAGCAGAATTCCAGCGAAATCTTGATCATCGGATAATCCGATACTTTCCAACTCGGATAATCCGAACATCTTCAGTGTAAGATTTCTTCTAGTCCTTAGCAGAATTCCAGCGAAATCTTGATCATCGGATAATCCGATACTTCCCAACTCGGATAATCCGAACATCTTCAGTGTGAGATTTCTTCTAGTCCTTAGCAGAATTTCAGCAGACTTTGCAAATCGGATAATCCGAATCTTCCAATCATCGGATAATCCGATTTACTTCAGCAACAAAACTGGCTCTTTTCAACTCCCTTTTTGGTTTTGATGCAAAGATGTTTTACACACTTAAAGCATGCATCACTTGATTCACATGTTAAATTGTCAATAGTGTTGTTGCCTAACACACAAAACACAAGGGATTAATAAATGTCCTTTCAACAGCTTTGATGAGCCCCTGTGTAAATTATTGTCAAACAAGTGGTTTATTTCAAATAACAAAGGCATTATTGTAGTTGATAGTTGTCGTCGACAAATTCGTCGACGACAACTTGATAGTTGTCGTCGTCGAAATTCGTCGACGACAACTATGTGTATAGAACTAGATGGTCTCGATAGTTTACTACAGTAGATGGTTAATTTACCTAAATTGTGTACTGATTGGTTTACTACAGTAGATGGTTTACTATACTACATTGTGTACTTTCCACAACATACCTTCTGTCTGTCAGACATAATTGTGTACTTGCCAAATTGCCCTTCGGTTCCACCTAAAGCATACTTCAGTTGAGTAAGAAACCAGGCCCAGTTGGCTGTGTCCTCTACTGGGACAATTGCAAACGCTATTGGGTACATGTTGTTATTTCCATCTCTGCCTGTTGCAGCTAGAATTTGAGCACCAGTGGTAAGCTTTATAAAGCATCCATCCAAGCCTGCAACATGAATAGCAAGTTAGTACTGCATTTTCAGTTGCACAAAATTTTAGAAGTAAACACAGCAATAAAGTAAAGCTTCCATCTCACCTATGAATGGTCTGCATCCTTTGAGAAAACCCTCTCTTGGTCCATTGATACAGAAAAACAACCCATGGAAAGTGGGGCCAGGGTGAGGGTTCTGTTGAGTAGGAGCTGCTGTCACTGTGGTCACAACTACTCTACTGCCAGGATTAGTATCAACCACTGCCTGAGCAAAATCTCGAAGCCTGAAGTACTGCTTCCTGTGATCACCTAACACAACATCAAGAGCCAAATTCTTTGCCCTATAGGCCATCATCTTGGGCATAGTAATACCATGCTGTTGCAGGGCAAGGTCTATGAGGGACTGAATATTTGTGTGAGGATCAGATCTGAACATACCTTCATAGTTTTCAGCCAACCATTTGGCACTGACCCTAGTTGATTCAGTTGTGGTGTTACAGTAATGTTGTAGGTACATCTTTCTAATGCAAAATGTCTTCTCCCCACTGATCTCAGATGCGCAAATGTAGAAAGGACAATCCTCTTTGATGCACATCACAATAACTCTCAAATTGAAGTTCCTGTGATATATGAAATTCCTGCTCTGTGCAATGTGCAAATTGATTATTGCCTCTCTGAATTGCTGCACATTTCTGAAGCACATCTTCATGCAAAGCTGCTCGTGTGCATGCATCCTCCTCTCATCATACCATTTCCTAGGTTTCTGTTTCTTTGCTCTGCTCTTTCTTCCCTCCTTCGGTGGCACCATTGAAATTGGTTCAAACATATCATCATCACTGTCAGATATAAAACCAGTGGATCCATCATCATCTGATGAAGGTATGTAGTCAACAACTGACTGAACAGGCACACTGGAATGAGACCTCACTGTGGGCCCTTTTCTACCAGGAAACTTCTTCTTCTTCTTCGCAATTTTCACAGGTTCAGGGACTGGCTCCGAAACAGGAGCATCATCTGTTACAAACAAATCTTTGATGTCAGTGTCACCTTCACAATGCAACATTGGATCTTCTCTGACCCTCCTCCTCTCCTCAAACCTCTCAGCTATTTCTTCTTCTTCCTTTGACCTGAATTCTTGCATTGCAGCAAAGTCTTCCTCTCCCATAGAGAAATATCCAGCATCTTCTTCATCACCTGAGCTCACATCTTCTACCACAACTGACTTGCCCTTCTTACCCACCACATTCACACTTTCTTGAGTCAACACATAAGGATTACTATGACTACCACACTGACTTGCAATAACAGAACCATCATCGTCAACAACGTACACAGGAGGAGGACCCAAATCAAGCACAACTGGTTCTACATAAGTAACAATGGATTTAGCTGCAGGAACAGAGGGAACACCAGCTCTGCCCCTCTTGACAATCAAGTTCAGCACTTTGGTTGATTGAAAATAATCGAGCAGTTCATATATTTTTCCATTGTTATCAACCAGTTCCATTTTCTCTCTCTTTCTGCAGTAAACTGAATCCCTAATACCATAACCATATGTCTCAATCACTGCAAGAATGTTCATATAGGTTATATCATCTCGGGCAAGTGTCCTCTCAACATTATCTACTCCATCGAAATCAATTCTGACATCCCAAACCTCAGCATCCAAACTACAAAGCAGTAGAAACAACAAAATTTCAGAAAATCCACAATTGCAGTGAACCCTAACCCTAAATCCCAAATTAACTACACCACTGTATAGAACTCAGAGACAGAGATGAACAGATCAACTTACTCGACCCCGCCGAGCCCGTACGTCCACTACTCGCTCGTCGCCGGATTGGCGAGCCAGAGATGAGCTAGATTGGTCGCCGCCGCCGACGGACGCCGCTCTGGCCATAGCTCATCCAGGCCGTCCACCACGCTCTCAGCTCCAGTGTTCGCGCCCCCTCCCACCGCACCACTCCCGCCACCAGTACCACCGCCGCCGCCGCCGCCCGGATTCGCCGCGTCGTCCATCGTGCGCGAGAGGAGAGAGGAGAGTGAAGCTGCTCGAGTGAGTGGTTCCGACCGAGCCGTCCGACCGGGCTGGTCAAGACCACGCACGGGCGTGGGTCCAAACGGCGCGCGCTAACGGCCGTCTACGCCACGTTAGCGCCACGTCGGCTCTGACATGGGCCCCGACTCGTCAGACGTCCTAACACGAGCTCTCAGCGCCGCCTGTTGTGATTACCCCAATGTTGGTAGTTTTTAGAAAAAATTACCACAACTGGTACTGACCCGCAACTGCTGCCCCAATTGTGGTATGTTTTTGTAATTTCCTCAATCTATATCTATACTACTATTAAAAGAGAAAACATGAACGGATACATTAAATCTCATGTGTTTAATTTCTGATCAACCATCCGGATCGTCCCAACAATGTTGAGCACCTCAACACACCGAGCGAACTGGTACGATTGTATTTCTGTCTCATGTGCAGGCCACGGCCGCGCCGCCGCTGCTTGCTCCCCGGATAAGGCCGCAGAGACGTCGTACACCATCTCCTCTATCACCCCGTACTTCTCTCTCTCCAGTGCTTTCCTTCCTCCTCTGCCTGAAACACTGGCCGCCTGCCGCCGGGGAAGACCTCCTCTCCCCGCTTCCCCAGCCCTGTCCCGGTTCCAAGCTACCGCCAGAATCCCATCGCCTGCAGACGCCAGGTGGTCCCTGCAGAGCGGCCTCCTCAAGCGAAAAAGGAAGGAGATAGAGTAAAAAAGCAGGGAGATTCGAACACAGCTGCTCACGCACGCCATCAATCCACTCCAACAAGCTCCAAGTTTGAGGTCAAAGCCATGGCGGCTCGAATCCAACTAGCACGAGCTCAGGGTCGCTGCCATGATTGACGCCGCAAGCTGACCATGGCTGGCGGCGCGAGCTTGGGGCTGACCATGGCTGGCGGCGCGAGCTTGGGGTCACATCCATGGCAGCCCCAAACCAACCAGCGAGCTCGGGGAGGGAGCCACGGCGGACGCCTTGAGGTGGGGGACGCGGCTATTGTGGATTTCCTAGACCTAGCATCAATTTTTTCAGACGAACATGAAGAAATTTCAGAGAAAAAGAGAGAAGCTCAGGATTTAGCGAGAGAGATGAGGCGTACAGGGAGCTGTGGAGATGGGGAAGAAGGGAAATATCAGGAGAGGGGGAGATTTGATGATAACCCCCCACATGTCAGTGACAGCGAAAAGGGGCCTGTGAGCAAACATAATTGCACCTTGGGGGGTTATCATCAATTATCCCCTGGAGGGGAAAGAGATGGTGGGTCCCAGCTCCATCCCATGAGGATTTTAGACTATATAAAAAATCTGGGCTGCGGGATAGCTGCTTTTCATTTATATGCAAGAACACTGACATCATGTGGAAGATGGGACTCAGAGAATTCTAACTTTGTAGGTGAAATTTGTTATTTGACACATATTTCTTACTGAGAAAAAAAATGTGAATATTATATATCTAGCTGCATGTAAATCAAGACCCCTAGGCTAGACCACTTACATTAATTTCTTTAGACATCTTTCCCAGAGCAGAAAAAAAATTCTGATATTTTTCTCTAAAGTCATTTTCTGCCATTGTAATTTATAGTAGCTTGGTGTGGTCTTGAAGAAACCGTGTTGCTGATGTGTGTCTGCTTTCCTGTAAAAAAATATGATGTCTGCTTTTGCATGGGTGTATTTTGTTGCAACTTGTAGGACTTTTTTTTTGCTCTATCTTGAAGATTGCAGACTCATTCAGATCATGCTTTTGGAAGGAAAAATCAAGATGATATCTTTCAATTCCATTCACTTTGTTCTCTACGTGTGCGTTTTGCATAAAAATAAGTGTGTGGTACAAACACTGGGAGGATAAACATGTGCATGCACGTGCCCAATTACTAGTACTACTATTAAAAAAACAAACTTGATCGGATACATTAAATTTGTATCGTTCGATCTCAGATCAGAGGTCCAGATTGTTCGGTCCGTGTTGAGCTACTCAACACATCTTGTTTTTACCAAATTATCCTCCCACCAAATCACTAATACTCCTAAACTGCCATCGTACCGGTGATACCAGGTCGCCATGACGCGGATGCGGTCTCGATTCGCCACTGGCCGGCGCGGGCGGAGCTCGACGGAGCAGCGGGACGGCCGGCGACGGGGGGAATCGGTAGGGGAGCGCAGAGGGGATGGCCGGCGCCGGCTGCGCACGTTCCCGACGACGCCCTGGTCGGCGAGATCAGGGGCGGGGTAAGGCCATCGCGGGCACAGTAGGCGCGGGCGGCGGGCGACGGTGGGCATGACGACGAAGTCGCCCGGTCGGGGCACGGCGGCGCGCGTGCAGTCTCGAGCAGGAGGGCACGGCGACGGCCTCGCGCAAGCCAGGACGCGGTGCGGCGACGCGCAGGAACCCGGGCTCTCCTGCCCGGCCGGCCATGTGCTCGCCCGTGCCATCAACCGCTCGCCTCCCCGTCCCCAGCCGGCCGCACACGTCCAACGACGCCGCTTCAGACTCCACCCTTGACGGCGACATGACCGCCTGAGCCCGCTCGCAGTGCAGCAGCGCCCCGTCCGTGTAATGACGCAGCTGCCGTCGGCCGGAATCCACTTCGGCACCGCCGTCCATGAAGATGACATGGTCCGTTGTACTTGCGGCCGAAGGACCCTTCCCAATCCAGCGCTCAAGATGGAATTTTCCTAATTCGATCCTGGTGTGAGGCCTTCCAGCCGCCATCCATAGAGCCGCGCACTGGCCGCCCCGCCGCGGCGCTCTTCCATTGCCGTCCAACGTGACGTCACGTCCCTGCGTTCGTCGGACGCCCATCCCCGGATCAACGACATGGTCTCTTGGAGCAGCCTGCGCTTCCATATATTACTGTGTCTGGCGGACGCCCATCCCCGGCCGGAAAATCAAGGTTTGTTTTCAGAGTTTTTTCTGAACCTAAGTGTCATCTACAGGTATTCAGATTAGCATTCAGGTTAGCGTACTGGGCAGGTTCTGAACCTAAGTGTCATCTACAGGTATTCAGGTTAGCGTATTGGGCAGGATGCGCGGCAGCGTATACAGGGCAATCAGCTATTCAGATTCAGATTGTTCTGTTTTACGCGATCGAGTGTGTGTACTGAAAAACATTAGTTGTTCTTCTATGGCATGTTTACAGTAAGGGCTACATTAGATTTTTTTTTCTGAACCTACTGCTAGGATCAATGACTTGCATGCTAAATTACTCATTGGTATATCTGGCTGCTTCCCTGTAATTCCAAGTTTTTCACTGCATGACACTACAAAATATTGCATTTACCAAATTCAGCTATATGTTAATCAATATTGTATTATAATTATACGATTTTATTTTTAAATAACCTTTTGTTGTGTGCATGTTATGAGCTAACTTGATCATTAGTTGATACCACCCACTTAATCAAGTTATAATATGCAATTCATATATCTTTTATACTCAAAGTATGTATGAGTGAAGTTTATGAGAGGAAGACATGATGAGAAATAATTGCAGGTCCGTGCGGGTTGTGACGCGAAGCAAGTGGGCAGAGCAGGGGTTCGGTAGAAGAAAATGTGCAAATTTGTGTATGCTTGCGTTGTCAAGATGTCTCAATTTTTCTGGGATATGGAATGTGTTGAATTATTATTGCATGGAAGGAGAGTGTAGGGAAATTAATGTAATGTTTATTAGAGAAATATATTTGTTGTGTTATGTGATGTCTTGACTTTGGATAAAAAGGTAGTCTAAAATTATTATTGAAATTCAAAATGACGAAATAGGATAAGAAAACGTAAAATACATTAGCAATGTTGTGGATATGGATTTCTTCAATTTACATAATCCCATGAGGACATGGATACTAGACGCGCATTGCGCGTGCAAAATTACTAGTCTAGATAAATAATGGAAAACAGAAAAGGTCGCAGCAGTGTACGCGACGCAAAAAACCTCTCGTGTTCATCTCTCTCTGAGTTCTCTGAATTCTCTAGCTCGTCTGTGTTCTGTGTTGAGTTTGTGAGATCCTGCGACGTCAGTTTTGACCCAACAAATTTAGAGCAGTGATCAAATTGACGAATGGAGTTAAGAAACTTCCTTGTGCCTCATTATCCGCTACTCCTGGTGAATATACATGACCAAGACTTGCATTTGTAAAACTATCAGCTTGCATCTACACTTCTATAGGATTAAGCAGTTTCTTCCCAAATGCAGCATACACATATGAACAACACTATTTAAACAAACTTAACGAGCAGAGCGCGGCGTGACGCCGCGCACAGGTTCGTGCACTGCAGCTTAGCTTAGGTGGAAAACGCAGTAAAGCATGTGAGATGAGAAAACCCGATGGTCGCCCTGGCAAGCTTGCAGTTGCAGCCAAGAAGCACTTAAGGGTCCGTGATTTTATTTTCTGTTCAACCGGAGTTCCAGTGTCACTGCATTGTTCACCATTACATTCAACGTGAGGAGCATTTGCCAGCGTAGTGGGCACTTTTGAGTTTGTGACCCTGAAAACAACGCCTGCCCTTGCTCGAGCTAAGGCACGTTTATCCAGAATTTCAGACTGGCCAGTCTTTGTTTAGCCCGTCTGATGTAGCGGAATTTATGTGCTTAATTACTGCGCATTACACTGTAGAATGGTTGTCGACATTGTTCGATTGGATCAATACAGGCTGCAGTTTCAGACAGGCCTGCAAACTGCACAACTAGTTTTACCAAGGCATTCCGCAGTTTGTGTATTCTTCTTATACTACTTGTGAATATTAACCGCACACATATGCACTACATCCATGTTTGCTTCCCACAGTTTCTGCTTAACGCGTCTGATCATACAGCTCCACAGACGCTTTGTAAACTAGTTTTACACAGCTTATCCTCATTCTCACTTCGTACCCATACTGGAGTAAGATAAAGTTGCAGCTTGATCATACTGTTACAAAGACTAATCGGCAGATCAAAGTTAAAGCCCGGAATCTAGCACCACGCATATACTAGTACTAGGCAACTTGGCGCGGCAAATGCCGCGCCCGTGTTTTTAAAATCGAATTTGAAAATGGCGACGTTCTAAAATAGTATGAGTTTGGAAAATAATTGAAGTTGGAAAAATTTTACGTTTTAAAAGTGACCGGATTCTGGAGTTCGCTCAAATGTGAAAAAAATATTTATGATAAAGAACTAACATGTTTGAAAATTTTGAAATAGCCAATATTTAAATTACAACCATATTTGAATTACAACCATATTAAAAACAACTTAATCTAGTTTTCAAAATTGAGACTTCGGAAATTCTAAAAATATTTCAAGGCTTATCATTTCTTAAACGTTGAAATAATTCAAATATTAACGTCTTCCAAAATTAAACACTTTTAAATTATTTTGTATATTGGTCAACATTTGGACAAATTTGTGGACAAAACACAAACATAGTACAACATTTAAATTAAAATTTCACATTAGAACCTTCTAAAATTCCAGCATTCTTTCAACCATCATAATTTTACAAAAGTAAAAACAAATGAAATCGTGCTAATTTCACAAATTCAACAATTTTTAGATCTGAACATTTTTTAAAACGTTAACTTCCTAAAAAATACACTAATTTCCAATATTGAAAAGTTTTTGAAGTGGACGTCCTCAAAATTGAGTTACAACAATATTGAAACTTTCTAATTCAAATTCGGAATTGAGTTACAACAATATTGAAACTTTCTAATGCAAATTCAAAATTTCAGTACTTCATATTTTCAAAAAACCTTTCACGCCTAAACATTTCACAAACGTGGCAACAATTCAAACCTTAATAACTTTCCAATTTGAACAATCTTTGGAACTTAACATTTCAAAAGCATAAAGCTACTTACTTATGACATCTATGTTTGAAAAAACTCAAATTTGACAACTCTTGAAAAAGGTTAAGGAAAATATACCCATACTGAAGCATTTCCAATCCAAATTTCAAATTAACGACCTCCAAATATTTTACAATTCTTACTAATCCGATCATTCTACAAACGTGAAAATAATTCGGACCTTAATACGTTTCCGCTTCAACCAATTTTTAAACGACCAAATTTTAAAATCTAAATGTTTTTACAACGTAAACTTTTTAAAAATTACGATAATTTTCACATTTGAGCGAACTCCAGAATCCGGTCACTTTTAAAACGTAAAATTTTTCCAACTTCAATTATTTTCCAAACTCATACTATTTTAGAACGTCGCCATTTTCAAATTCGATTTTAAAAACACGGGCGCGGCATTTGCCGCGCCAAGTTGCCTAGTACTAGTATATGCGTGGTGCTAGATTCCGGGCTTTAACTTTGATCTGCCGATTAGTCTTTGTAACAGTATGATCAAGCTGCAACTTTATCTTACTCCAGTATGGGTACGAAGTGAGAATGAGGATAAGCTGTGTAAAACTAGTTTACAAAGCGTCTGTGGAGCTGTATGATCAGACGCGTTAAGCAGAAACTGTGGGAAGCAAACATGGATGTAGTGCATATGTGTGCGGTTAATATTCACAAGTAGTATAAGAAGAATACACAAACTGCGGAATGCCTTGGTAAAACTAGTTGTGCAGTTTGCAGGCCTGTCTGAAACTGCAGCCTGTATTGATCCAATCGAACAATGTCGACAACCATTCTACAGTGTAATGCGCAGTAATTAAGCACATAAATTCCGCTACATCAGACGGGCTAAACAAAGACTGGCCAGTCTGAAATTCTGGATAAACGTGCCTTAGCTCGAGCAAGGGCAGGCGTTGTTTTCAGGGTCACAAACTCAAAAGTGCCCACTACGCTGGCAAATGCTCCTCACGTTGAATGTAATGGTGAACAATGCAGTGACACTGGAACTCCGGTTGAACAGAAAATAAAATCACGGACCCTTAAGTGCTTCTTGGCTGCAACTGCAAGCTTGCCAGGGCGACCATCGGGTTTTCTCATCTCACATGCTTTACTGCGTTTTCCACCTAAGCTAAGCTGCAGTGCACGAACCTGTGCGCGGCGTCACGCCGCGCTCTGCTCGTTAAGTTTGTTTAAATAGTGTTGTTCATATGTGTATGCTGCATTTGGGAAGAAACTGCTTAATCCTATAGAAGTGTAGATGCAAGCTGATAGTTTTACAAATGCAAGTCTTGGTCATGTATATTCACCAGGAGTAGCGGATAATGAGGCACAAGGAAGTTTCTTAACTCCATTCGTCAATTTGATCACTGCTCTAAATTTGTTGGGTCAAAACTGACGTCGCAGGATCTCACAAACTCAACACAGAACACAGACGAGCTAGAGAATTCAGAGAACTCAGAGAGAGATGAACACGAGAGGTTTTTTGCGTCGCGTACACTGCTGCGACCTTTTCTGTTTTCCATTATTTATCTAGACTAGTAATTTTGCACGCGCAATGCGCGTCTAGTATCCATGTCCTCATGGGATTATGTAAATTGAAGAAATCCATATCCACAACATTGCTAATGTATTTTACGTTTTCTTATCCTATTTCGTCATTTTGAATTTCAATAATAATTTTAGACTACCTTTTTATCCAAAGTCAAGACATCACATAACACAACAAATATATTTCTCTAATAAACATTACATTAATTTCCCTACACTCTCCTTCCATGCAATAATAATTCAACACATTCCATATCCCAGAAAAATTGAGACATCTTGACAACGCAAGCATACACAAATTTGCACATTTTCTTCTACCGAACCCCTGCTCTGCCCACTTGCTTCGCGTCACAACCCGCACGGACCTGCAATTATTTCTCATCATGTCTTCCTCTCATAAACTTCACTCATACATACTTTGAGTATAAAAGATATATGAATTGCATATTATAACTTGATTAAGTGGGTGGTATCAACTAATGATCAAGTTAGCTCATAACATGCACACAACAAAAGGTTATTTAAAAATAAAATCGTATAATTATAATACAATATTGATTAACATATAGCTGAATTTGGTAAATGCAATATTTTGTAGTGTCATGCAGTGAAAAACTTGGAATTACAGGGAAGCAGCCAGATATACCAATGAGTAATTTAGCATGCAAGTCATTGATCCTAGCAGTAGGTTCAGAAAAAAAAATCTAATGTAGCCCTTACTGTAAACATGCCATAGAAGAACAACTAATGTTTTTCAGTACACACACTCGATCGCGTAAAACAGAACAATCTGAATCTGAATAGCTGATTGCCCTGTATACGCTGCCGCGCATCCTGCCCAATACGCTAACCTGAATACCTGTAGATGACACTTAGGTTCAGAACCTGCCCAGTACGCTAACCTGAATGCTAATCTGAATACCTGTAGATGACACTTAGGTTCAGAAAAAACTCTGAAAACAAACCTTGATTTTCCGGCCGGGGATGGGCGTCCGCCAGACACAGTAATATATGGAAGCGCAGGCTGCTCCAAGAGACCATGTCGTTGATCCGGGGATGGGCGTCCGACGAACGCAGGGGACGTGACGTCACGTTGGACGGCAATGGAAGAGCGCCGCGGCGGGGCGGCCAGTGCGCGGCTCTATGGATGGCGGCTGGAAGGCCTCACACCAGGATCGAATTAGGAAAATTCCATCTTGAGCGCTGGATTGGGAAGGGTCCTTCGGCCGCAAGTACAACGGACCATGTCATCTTCATGGACGGCGGTGCCGAAGTGGATTCCGGCCGACGGCAGCTGCGTCATTACACGGACGGGGCGCTGCTGCACTGCGAGCGGGCTCAGGCGGTCATGTCGCCGTCAAGGGTGGAGTCTGAAGCGGCGTCGTTGGACGTGTGCGGCCGGCTGGGGACGGGGAGGCGAGCGGTTGATGGCACGGGCGAGCACATGGCCGGCCGGGCAGGAGAGCCCGGGTTCCTGCGCGTCGCCGCACCGCGTCCTGGCTTGCGCGAGGCCGTCGCCGTGCCCTCCTGCTCGAGACTGCACGCGCGCCGCCGTGCCCCGACCGGGCGACTTCGTCGTCATGCCCACCGTCGCCCGCCGCCCGCGCCTACTGTGCCCGCGATGGCCTTACCCCGCCCCTGATCTCGCCGACCAGGGCGTCGTCGGGAACGTGCGCAGCCGGCGCCGGCCATCCCCTCTGCGCTCCCCTACCGATTCCCCCCGTCGCCGGCCGTCCCGCTGCTCCGTCGAGCTCCGCCCGCGCCGGCCAGTGGCGAATCGAGACCGCATCCGCGTCATGGCGACCTGGTATCACCGGTACGATGGCAGTTTAGGAGTATTAGTGATTTGGTGGGAGGATAATTTGGTAAAAACAAGATGTGTTGAGTAGCTCAACACGGACCGAACAATCTGGACCTCTGATCTGAGATCGAACGATACAAATTTAATGTATCCGATCAAGTTTGTTTTTTTAATAGTAGTACTAGTAATTGGGCACGTGCATGCACATGTTTATCCTCCCAGTGTTTGTACCACACACTTATTTTTATGCAAAACGCACACGTAGAGAACAAAGTGAATGGAATTGAAAGATATCATCTTGATTTTTCCTTCCAAAAGCATGATCTGAATGAGTCTGCAATCTTCAAGATAGAGCAAAAAAAAAGTCCTACAAGTTGCAACAAAATACACCCATGCAAAAGCAGACATCATATTTTTTTACAGGAAAGCAGACACACATCAGCAACACGGTTTCTTCAAGACCACACCAAGCTACTATAAATTACAATGGCAGAAAATGACTTTAGAGAAAAATATCAGAATTTTTTTTCTGCTCTGGGAAAGATGTCTAAAGAAATTAATGTAAGTGGTCTAGCCTAGGGGTCTTGATTTACATGCAGCTAGATATATAATATTCACATTTTTTTTCTCAGTAAGAAATATGTGTCAAATAACAAATTTCACCTACAAAGTTAGAATTCTCTGAGTCCCATCTTCCACATGATGTCAGTGTTCTTGCATATAAATGAAAAGCAGCTATCCCGCAGCCCAGATTTTTTATATAGTCTAAAATCCTCATGGGATGGAGCTGGGACCCACCATCTCTTTCCCCTCCAGGGGATAATTGATGATAACCCCCCAAGGTGCAATTATGTTTGCTCACAGGCCCCTTTTCGCTGTCACTGACATGTGGGGGGTTATCATCAAATCTCCCCCTCTCCTGATATTTCCCTTCTTCCCCATCTCCACAGCTCCCTGTACGCCTCATCTCTCTCGCTAAATCCTGAGCTTCTCTCTTTTTCTCTGAAATTTCTTCATGTTCGTCTGAAAAAATTGATGCTAGGTCTAGGAAATCCACAATAGCCGCGTCCCCCACCTCAAGGCGTCCGCCGTGGCTCCCTCCCCGAGCTCGCTGGTTGGTTTGGGGCTGCCATGGATGTGACCCCAAGCTCGCGCCGCCAGCCATGGTCAGCCCCAAGCTCGCGCCGCCAGCCATGGTCAGCTTGCGGCGTCAATCATGGCAGCGACCCTGAGCTCGTGCTAGTTGGATTCGAGCCGCCATGGCTTTGACCTCAAACTTGGAGCTTGTTGGAGTGGATTGATGGCGTGCGTGAGCAGCTGTGTTCGAATCTCCCTGCTTTTTTACTCTATCTCCTTCCTTTTTCGCTTGAGGAGGCCGCTCTGCAGGGACCACCTGGCGTCTGCAGGCGATGGGATTCTGGCGGTAGCTTGGAACCGGGACAGGGCTGGGGGAAGCGGGGAGAGGAGGTCTTCCCCGGCGGCAGGCGGCCAGTGTTTCAGGCAGAGGAGGAAGGAAAGCACTGGAGAGAGAGAAGTACGGGGTGATAGAGGAGATGGTGTACGACGTCTCTGCGGCCTTATCCGGGGAGCAAGCAGCGGCGGCGCGGCCGTGGCCTGCACATGAGACAGAAATACAATCGTACCAGTTCGCTCGGTGTGTTGAGGTGCTCAACATTGTTGGGACGATCCGGATGGTTGATCAGAAATTAAACACATGAGATTTAATGTATCCGTTCATGTTTTCTCTTTTAATAGTAGTATAGATATAGATTGAGGAAATTACAAAAACATACCACAATTGGGGCAGCAGTTGCGGGTCAGTACCAGTTGTGGTAATTTTTTCTAAAAACTACCAACATTGGGGTAATCACAACAGGCGGCGCTGAGAGCTCGTGTTAGGACGTCTGACGAGTCGGGGCCCATGTCAGAGCCGACGTGGCGCTAACGTGGCGTAGACGGCCGTTAGCGCGCGCCGTTTGGACCCACGCCCGTGCGTGGTCTTGACCAGCCCGGTCGGACGGCTCGGTCGGAACCACTCACTCGAGCAGCTTCACTCTCCTCTCTCCTCTCGCGCACGATGGACGACGCGGCGAATCCGGGCGGCGGCGGCGGCGGTGGTACTGGTGGCGGGAGTGGTGCGGTGGGAGGGGGCGCGAACACTGGAGCTGAGAGCGTGGTGGACGGCCTGGATGAGCTATGGCCAGAGCGGCGTCCGTCGGCGGCGGCGACCAATCTAGCTCATCTCTGGCTCGCCAATCCGGCGACGAGCGAGTAGTGGACGTACGGGCTCGGCGGGGTCGAGTAAGTTGATCTGTTCATCTCTGTCTCTGAGTTCTATACAGTGGTGTAGTTAATTTGGGATTTAGGGTTAGGGTTCACTGCAATTGTGGATTTTCTGAAATTTTGTTGTTTCTACTGCTTTGTAGTTTGGATGCTGAGGTTTGGGATGTCAGAATTGATTTCGATGGAGTAGATAATGTTGAGAGGACACTTGCCCGAGATGATATAACCTATATGAACATTCTTGCAGTGATTGAGACATATGGTTATGGTATTAGGGATTCAGTTTACTGCAGAAAGAGAGAGAAAATGGAACTGGTTGATAACAATGGAAAAATATATGAACTGCTCGATTATTTTCAATCAACCAAAGTGCTGAACTTGATTGTCAAGAGGGGCAGAGCTGGTGTTCCCTCTGTTCCTGCAGCTAAATCCATTGTTACTTATGTAGAACCAGTTGTGCTTGATTTGGGTCCTCCTCCTGTGTACGTTGTTGACGATGATGGTTCTGTTATTGCAAGTCAGTGTGGTAGTCATAGTAATCCTTATGTGTTGACTCAAGAAAGTGTGAATGTGGTGGGTAAGAAGGGCAAGTCAGTTGTGGTAGAAGATGTGAGCTCAGGTGATGAAGAAGATGCTGGATATTTCTCTATGGGAGAGGAAGACTTTGCTGCAATGCAAGAATTCAGGTCAAAGGAAGAAGAAGAAATAGCTGAGAGGTTTGAGGAGAGGAGGAGGGTCAGAGAAGATCCAATGTTGCATTGTGAAGGTGACACTGACATCAAAGATTTGTTTGTAACAGATGATGCTCCTGTTTCGGAGCCAGTCCCTGAACCTGTGAAAATTGCGAAGAAGAAGAAGAAGTTTCCTGGTAGAAAAGGGCCCACAGTGAGGTCTCATTCCAGTGTGCCTGTTCAGTCAGTTGTTGACTACATACCTTCATCAGATGATGATGGATCCACTGGTTTTATATCTGACAGTGATGATGATATGTTTGAACCAATTTCAATGGTGCCACCGAAGGAGGGAAGAAAGAGCAGAGCAAAGAAACAGAAACCTAGGAAATGGTATGATGAGAGGAGGATGCATGCACACGAGCAGCTTTGCATGAAGATGTGCTTCAGAAATGTGCAGCAATTCAGAGAGGCAATAATCAATTTGCACATTGCACAGAGCAGGAATTTCATATATCACAGGAACTTCAATTTGAGAGTTATTGTGATGTGCATCAAAGAGGATTGTCCTTTCTACATTTGCGCATCTGAGATCAGTGGGGAGAAGACATTTTGCATTAGAAAGATGTACCTACAACATTACTGTAACACCACAACTGAATCAACTAGGGTCAGTGCCAAATGGTTGGCTGAAAACTATGAAGGTATGTTCAGATCTGATCCTCACACAAATATTCAGTCCCTCATAGACCTTGCCCTGCAACAGCATGGTATTACTATGCCCAAGATGATGGCCTATAGGGCAAAGAATTTGGCTCTTGATGTTGTGTTAGGTGATCACAGGAAGCAGTACTTCAGGCTTCGAGATTTTGCTCAGGCAGTGGTTGATACTAATCCTGGCAGTAGAGTAGTTGTGACCACAGTGACAGCAGCTCCTACTCAACAGAACCCTCACCCTGGCCCCACTTTCCATGGGTTGTTTTTCTGTATCAATGGACCAAGAGAGGGTTTTCTCAAAGGATGCAGACCATTCATAGGTGAGATGGAAGCTTTACTTTATTGCTGTGTTTACTTCTAAAATTTTGTGCAACTGAAAATGCAGTACTAACTTGCTATTCATGTTGCAGGCTTGGATGGATGCTTTATAAAGCTTACCACTGGTGCTCAAATTCTAGCTGCAACAGGCAGAGATGGAAATAACAACATGTACCCAATAGCGTTTGCAATTGTCCCAGTAGAGGACACAGCCAACTGGGCCTGGTTTCTTACTCAACTGAAGTATGCTTTAGGTGGAACCGAAGGGCAATTTGGCAAGTACACAATTATGTCTGACAGACAGAAGGTATGTTGTGGAAAGTACACAATGTAGTATAGTAAACCATCTACTGTAGTAAACCAATCAGTACACAATTTAGGTAAATTAACCATCTACTGTAGTAAACTATCGAGACCATCTAGTTCTATACACATAGTTGTCGTCGACGAATTTCGACGACGACAACTATCAAGTTGTCGTCGACGAATTTGTCGACGACAACTATCAACTACAATAATGCCTTTGTTATTTGAAATAAACCACTTGTTTGACAATAATTTACACAGGGGCTCATCAAAGCTGTTGAAAGGACATTTATTAATCCCTTGTGTTTTGTGTGTTAGGCAACAACACTATTGACGATTTAACATGTGAATCAAGTGATGCATGCTTTAAGTGTGTAAAACATCTTTGCATCAAAACCAAAAAGGGAGTTGAAAAGAGCCAGTTTTGTTGCTGAAGTAAATCGGATTATCCGATGATTGGAAGATTCGGATTATCCGATTTGCAAAGTCTGCTGAAATTCTGCTAAGGACTAGAAGAAATCTCACACTGAAGATGTTCGGATTATCCGAGTTGGGAAGTATCGGATTATCCGATGATCAAGATTTCGCTGGAATTCTGCTAAGGACTAGAAAAATCTTACACTGAAGATGTTCGGATTATCCGAGTTGGGAAGTATCGGATTATCCGATGATCAAGATTTCGCTGGAATTCTGCTAAGGACTAGAAGAAATCTTACACTGAAGATGTTCGGATTATCCGAGTTGGAAAGTATCGGATTATCCGATATTCAGATTTCGCTGGAATTCTGCTAAGGACTAGAAGAAACTTCACACTGAGGATCTTCGGATTATCCGATGATAGTCTGATCGGATTATCCGATTCCATCGGATAATCCGATGATGACTTGAATCGGATTATCCGATTTACCTGTCTGCAACGGCTAGAATCTGGGGCAGTATATAAAGGCCTTCTCCTACATTGGAGAGGGACCACGACCAGAAATATCTTCCCCACCATTGTTGCAAGCTTAAACTTGGTAGATCTCTCTCCCTAGCCACTCAAACACCTTGTCCTTCTAGGACTTGGGAGAGTTGACCTAGATCTACCCTTCCACCAAAGCGATTTGATTTCCATATCCATTCCTTAGAGGAACTTGTGCATCTTGGGTTCATTGGAACCCTAGACGGTCGTTGGTCGTTCTTGTGGCTTTGGGAGCCGCGGGGACTAGCCGGGAGCCTCCAATTCGGTTGTGGAGACGTGCCCCGGCCTTGTGATTCTTGCGGCTTTGGAAGCCGTGGGAATTGGTGAGAGCCTCCAATTCGGTTGTGGAGTGTGCCTCATCCTTGTAAAGGTTTGTTGCCGACCTCGAGGGCATCATATAGTGGAGGAGATACGGTGTGCCATATCACGGCTATTCGGGGATCACTTGTGACCCCGCACCGCTCCAACGAAGACGTAGCTTCCATTGGGAAGTGAACTTCGGGAATCATCTCCGTGTCACCGTGTGCTTATCCTTTTTATATATACCTTTACTTGTATTGCTAGCTTACCTTGTTTAGTATATCTTGTTAGCTAGCTTCTTGCTCATCATATAGGATTGTTCACCTAGTTGCATATCTAGAGAACTTATATTTGAGCAATTCCTTAACTTGTTGAAAAGAAAATTAAAATTGGTAGTTGCCTATTCACCCCCCCCCTCTAGTCAACCTACTCGATCCTTTCAATTGGTATCAGAGCAAGGTCTCTTTATTAAGGGCTTAATCGCCTAAAGAGGAGGATGGCTAGTGCGGAGGATGTACAACGTGCTAAAGATGAGGAGTTAAGACTTGCTAAGGAACAAGAAAAATTTGATAGAGAACAACTTGACAAAGAACTAATCGAAGCGGGAATAATCCCTCCCGAGGGTGATGCCCCAATCACCATGAAGTCCATGATTGAACTTTTTGGGTTCATGAAAGGCAAAATGGTGGATGAGGTGTATACTCGGGTATCTAATCAAAATGGCTCCTCATCAACCGCTAGCCCTATTAAGGGAGCTAGTGACAAGGATAAAAATGATAAACCTATTGAGAAGCCTTCTCTTAACTTTGCTCCACCTAGCTCTTATCTCACTCAAGTTGCACTCACTCAACCTCATATAACCAACCTTGGTAGACCCCCTCCTAAGCTTGATAATACTCGTTATTTCACTTGGAAGAAATCTATGGAGTCTTATTTTCGCAGCTCATCGGTGCATCTTTGGAGGGTGGTTCTACATGGTTTCAACCCAGTTGATCCCAACAACTTGACCAAGCAAGAAGAGATTGATGAGCAACTTGATGCAAATGCCAAGTACATTCTTGAGAGTGCTATGACCGCAAATGATGAAGATCATGTGCGGAATCTCAAAACTTGCAATGAGGCTTGGCTCTATCTTGAAACCGTGTATGAAGGAAATGAGGGCATTCAACGCTCCAATGCGGCCGTCCTTCAACATCAAGTTGACAACTTCATCATGCTAGACGAAGAGACTCCGACCGAACTTTACCGAAGACTCTACAAGCTTGTGGTGACATGTAGGGAAAATGGAAAGAAGGATATGGATGATGAATGGGTCAAGGCCAAGTTCCTTCAAGCAATTATGCCATATAGTGAAACTATGGTGATGAACCTCCATGCAAGAGCGGATTACACAACAATGACTCCCAATGACATCTTGGCTCAATTTGTCACTATGATACATTGAAGTCCACATCCAAGTCTTTCAACCAAGTCCGTGGCCCAAAGACTCTTGCTTTGAAGGCTCGTGTGGTAGACCATCCAAGATATGAAGAAAGCCCGGTCTATGAAGGTGAAGAAGACTTGGAGGGTGAGCTCAATGAAGTTCTTGCACTTGCCGCCACCCGGTTTTGGAACAAGAAGAACAAGAGCGTCAACCCTCCACCAATAAAAAGAATGTGCTTCAATTGTGGAAAGGACACTCATCTTGTGAAGGATTGCCCCTATGAAAGAAGAGAGGATAATGGTGGTCAACTCATTCTAAAGAAGAACAAGTACCACCCCAAGCCTACCTACATGAAGAGATCACCTCAAAAGGCTCTTGTGGCATCCCATCAAGAGGAATACGAGTCCGGAGGTGAGGAGGATAAAGAACCAAGTGAAGAAGTAGGAATGGCGGCTCTTGCAATGGGCACCCTTCCTCCATCATTGGCCAACCTCTTCTCATCTCCAAACGACGACAAGATCTCCAAGCCTATGTGCCTCATGGCCAAGGAAACAAAGGTGAATTCCCCACCAAAAATTACTATCTCCTCTAACCCATCACTATTGGATTGTGTTGAGGATGTAGGGAAAATTGAAGAAGAGGATAAAATTTCTATCTTCATTAGCAAGCTCCAAGGTCCAACCAAGAAAATGGTTGAGGCCCTCATGTATCAATATGGAGAAGCCAAGCATCTTCTTAATGAGAAGGATGTTAGGATTTGTGAGCTCGAAGGGCATGCATGTGATCATGCCGACAAAATTGGTGAGCTAGAAGATCAACTTGTTGAGGAACAATTGCTCCGTGAGCAACTTGAGGAGACACATGCCATGGATCTTTCCAAGGCAAAAGAAACTCGTGAAACCTCTATTCAAATTGCTATTGATCTAAAAAGTAAAAATGAGGAACTTGTAGAGAGTCATAACAAGCTCTTTGAGGGTTTTGAGCAACTTAGGGAAACCCACAAGGTGACCTCAAGTGAGCTCACTACACTCAAGGAGTCATATGCCAAACTACAAGCTCAATTTATCTATGCTAGCTTCACCACTTCTCATAATGATAAAGATGCAAATGCTTGTTCCACTAACCCTTTATGTGTCAAGGCATCTCTTATTGAGGAAAACACTAGTTGAAGGCCCAACTTGAGAAGGGCCTAGCCACTTGTATCCAAGGGGAAAAGAACCTCAATGATCTTTTGAGCAATCAAAAGGGAGTGGTTGGCAAAGAAGGAATTGGGTTCACACCCAACTCTAAGAAGGTCAACAACAAGAAGAAGAAGGCGACTCCCCCTTCCAAAGATATTGTTTTTGTGAAGGAGGGGGAGTTAGCCAAAGCAAATGACAACTCTATTGGGAGTGGTAATGTCACTAGGGGCAATGCCACTCACAATAACTTTGCGGGAAAATACAACCCCTCATATGTTCTTTTGAAATCTACAAATGGTTGTGTTTTTGCTAAATATGTTGGCTCTTCATATGGAGATGATTATCACTATGCTATTTGGGTTCCAAAGACCCTTGTGACTAACAAAAGAGGACCCATTCCAAAATGGGTACCTAAATCAAAGACTTGATTATTGTAGGGTTTCTCTTCCGGTGGATCTTCATGGCTCATTGATAGTGGATGCTCATCCCATATGACCGGAAGCAAAGAACTAGTAAAGGACTTATTGAAACAACTACTCTCATTCTCTCATGTCACCGTTGGCAACAATGCAAGACTCAAGGTAGTGGGAGTTGGTAAGGTGGTGATCACTCCGGAGTTATCCATTGAGAAGGTCCTTCTTGTTGAATCTCTTTCATACAATTTACTTTCCGTTGGTCAATTATGCAATGCCGGTTACACCGTTATTTTTAATAAATACCACGTGACCATCCTTTTCACTCAAACACTCAATGTCGCCTTTGTTGGATTTCGTGAAAACGGTTTGTATGTGGTTGATTTCTCAAAAGAGACCACTCAAATCGCTACATGTTTAATGGCTAAAGGCGACAAGGGGTGGCTTTGGCATCGCCGACTTGGCCATGTCGGTATGAGAAATTTACAAACTCTTGTAAAGGGTGGACACGTGGTAGGACTAACCGATGTTAATTTTTCCAAAGATCGTCCTTGTAGTGCTTGCATAGCCGGAAAGATGCATGAGAGAATCACCCCAAGAAGACCATTATCTCCACTAAGAGGCCTTTGGAGCTCCTTCATATGGATCTTTTTGGGCCTCCCACATATGATAGTCTTGGTGGCAAGAAATATTGTTTGGTGATTGTGGATGATTATTCAAGATATTGTTGGACTTTCTACATCAAGAAGAAGAGTGAAACTCAAAAGATATTCATTGACTTTGCAACCCTAGTTCAACGCCAATATGACTCCAAGATTTTGGCAATTAGAAGTGACAATGGTACGGAGTTCAAGAATTACACTATGGATGATTTCCTAAGTGGGGAGGGCATTCAACACCAATATTCCGCTGCATATACTCCCCAACAAAATGGTGTTGCCGAAAGGAAGAACCGCACTCTTATTGATATGGCAAGAACTATGATGGCCGAATTTAATTCCCCATACAACTTTTGGGCCGAAGCCATCAACACCGCTTGTCATTACTCAAACCGGCTCTTCTTCCGTCCTCTCAAGGACATGACACCATATGAACTCCTCACCGGTAAAAAGCCAAATGTATCTTACTTTCGAGTCTTTGGATGCAAATGCCATGTTTACATTAAAGGTTGCAAAATTGCTAAATTTGAATCTAGATCTTTTGATGGTATATTTGTTGGATATGCCGCAAAGTCTCATGCTTATAGGGTCTACAACATATCCACCGGGTGTGTTGAAGAATCTATGAACGTGGAGTTTGTCGAGGATAATGGCTCCCAAGCGGAGCATATTGATCATGATGATGTAGGTGATGATGCTCCATCTCAAGCCATAAGAACTATGGGGATTGGAGAACTAATTCCTATTGAAGGACCATTGATGATACTCAAGAAGAAGGAACAAGTTCTACTCAAGTTGAGCCATCCACCTCAAAATTGATCAAGAAGATGGTCAAGACCCACCCAACTCTAGTGGTGAACAAGAACATAATGAACCCACAACTCCAAGAACTCCACTTCGGGTTGACCATGAGCAAGATAAAGGCAATGATGAAGATATTTGTGTTGGTGAAACAATTGGTCAAGCCTGGAACGCCGGGTCATCCGGCGTGCATCAAAATTGGATTACCAACAACACTTCAAAGAAAATATCCTTGGGAGTATCCGTAGAGGTGTGTCCACACGCAATCAATTATCTAACTTTTGTGGTCATGTCTCTTGTTTGTCTAGCTTAGAACCTCTCAAGGTATATGATGCTCTTGAAGACATGGATTGGGTTGCGGCTATGCATGAAGAGTTGAACAACTTCGAGCGCAACAAAGTATGGTCATTAGTGAAAGACCCAATGACTCCCATAATGTCATTGGAACCAAGTGGATATTTAAGAACAAGCAAGACTCACATGGTCAAGTCATTCGCAACAAAGCAAGATTGGTTGCACAAGGCTACACCCAAATCGAAGGAGTCGACTACGGTGAAACCTATGCCCCCGTTGCTAGACTTGAATCCATTCGCTTACTAATTGCTTATGCATCTACTCATAATATTGTCTTATATCAAATGGATGTTAAAAGTGCTTTCTAAATGGTCCACTAAATGATTGGTGTATGTTAAACAACCACCGGGTTTCGAAGACCCTAAATTTCCTAACCACGTCTACTTACTACATAAGGCTCTTTATGGGCTCAAGCAAGCTCCACGTGCTTGGTATGATCATCTCAAGGAGTTCTTAGTAGACCGTGGCTTTGAAATTGGGGTAATAGATCCCACTCTTTTTACAAAAAGGGTAAATGGAGATTTTTTCGTATGCCAAATATATGTTGATGATATTATCTTTGGTTCCACTAACCGTGAATTTAGTGATCAATTTGGCAAGCTAATGACCAAGGAATTTGAGATGTCCATGATGGGAAAATTGAATTATTTTCTTGGCTTTGAAATCCACCAATTTCGAGAAGGAACATTCTTATGTCAAGCCAAGTATATTAAGGACATGCTCAAGAAATTTGATATGAACAATGCCAAGCCATATAAGTTTCCCATGGACTCCAAGGCGGATCTTCACTTAGATCCGGATGGTAAGGAAGTTGATCAAAAGCTTTATCGTTCTATGATTGGATCTTGCTTTACCTTTGTGCATCTAGACCGGATATTATGTTTAGTGTGGGTATGTGTGCAAGATTCCAATCAAGTCCTAGGGAAAGTCATGAAACCGCGGTCAAAAGGATTCTAAGATATTTGTTGGATACTCCCAACTATGGTCTTTGGTATCCCCATGGTACAAGCTTTGATCTTGTTGGTTATTCGGATGCGGATTGGGCGGGTTGCAAAATGGATAGAAAATCAACTTCGGGTACATGCCAATTCCTTGGTAGGTCCCTTGTGAGTTGGTCTTCCAAGAAGCAAAATTGTGTGGCCTCGTCATCCACCGAAGCCGAATACATCGCCGCCGGTAGTTGTTGTGCACAATTATTATGGATGAGGCAAACTTTAAAGGATTATGGTGTCATTTGTGACAAAGTGCCTCTTTTATGTGACAATGAAAGTGCTATTAAAATTGCACACAACCCGGTTCTTCATGGCAAGACCAAGCACATTGAGATTCGGTATCATTTTATTCGAGACCATGTTGAGAAGGGTGATATTGCAATCAAGTATGTCAACACCAAGCATCAACTCGCCGATATGTTCACGAAGCCTCTTGGTGAAGCAAGATTCAAGGAGTTGAGAGGAGAACTAAATGTGGTGGACATATCCAATTGGATTTAGTGGATTTCTTGCATACCTACCCATATTAGACGATACTTATTTGGTTTAGATGTAGGCATGGACATAGGGGGAGTGCGGTCCTAATCCATTGGGCTATCCCTCCCCCCATTATGCCGATAGTAAGAACTCATTTTGTCTCTATATTTTCATTTCATGAATTGTGAGCTTAAATGACGAGTAGTGGCCGTGAACCCGAGATACATCTTCGCGGTGTCACACCACAAACTCATACATGGTGGCCTTGGCCACCGCCCTCTTCTTTATGAAGAGTTGGTTCTTTTCGGTCTTAATTGAAAATCATTTGGAATTTTGGTCCTATTGTTGGTTTTATGGGAAACCCACTCATCTTGGCATTTCCGTGTTCGATTTTTGCAAGTTTGAGTGTGGAGTACCAATGTCAGTTTGACAATCTTATCCCAAGCCTATCTTTCCTAAAAACACTTCATCTTATGCACACAAGTCCTATTTTGAAACTGAGGAGAAAGGGTTAGCAGGCCAGAATTTCTAACGAAATCCTGAAAATCGGATTATCCGATTCTGACTTGCTCGGATTATCCGACTATCGGAATATCCGATCCAAGTCAAAATCGGATTATCCGATTTGGCGGTTTGTCTCCAAATAGCAGGGGTCGGGGTGAAGGGCTCATTCGAGCTTTCTCCACCCCCGACCCCTCTCTCCACCACGCCGCCTCCTCTCCCCGCGCCTCCCCGGCATCTCCGGCCGCCCCAACTCCGGCATTTGGCCGGATTGGTGCTTCCTCCCCGGGAACCCATTCACCGAAGCTTTTTCCTCAATGGACGAGGGTAACTTCTTCTCTCTCATCTCCTAGGTGTTCCTCACCTAAATCTTTGGAAGAAGTTGTTTTGGCTGGTGGTTGTGGTTCCCCTTGGTACTTAGAACACTAGGCTAGCCCCCCTTATTGTCGATCTACTGCTAGACCTAGGACTTGAATCACTTTGTTGCTGCCAGATCAGATCGGATTTTCCGATTCAGTCTGAACCGGATATTCCGACCAGTCGGATTATCCGATTCATACTGAATCGGATTATCCGAAATTGCTCAGTGCTATTTTTCAGCCACATGTTGATTTGTCCAGGACTTAGTAGACTCAACTTAGGGATGCTCTTCTAGTGTACATTGTACCATTCCTTGCTCTGTGACTTGTGTGTACTCATCTATGCTATCCATCTATTATTCTATCTCACAGGTGGTTCCGGTCGTGATTCGGGTAGTCCTCCACAGAAACATGCTAGAAAAGACAAGCAACCCATGAAGAAGAAGCAAGTTGCTCATAGAACCAAGAAGCTCAAGGAAACTCGCCCCAACTACTTGACCATGAACCAATTGACTATGCCCGATCCGTCAGTCCAACTGGTATACGAGTATGCCAAGAGATGATGATATTGAAGATCCCAACTTCTGGTGCATGGAGCAGATATATATACAATGACATATAAGCATTATAACCACCCTATTCGCCCGATGCAGCCCTACAGAATGCGAGATATCAAGGCCAAGGCCAGTTATGCTCAAGCTGCAGATGTGATTGAACAGATGGGCTTGGTTCCACTCATTGAAAAGCAATGCCCCTGAGCATTTTTCACATTCTTTTAATATTTGTCCGATCAATATTTAAAGAAGTGTCTCCATTTTATGTTATTGTTTTTTTTTAAGAAAGCTGACAGAAGGGGTCCACATGGACGTCAGGCTGACGTGAGAACGTGTCCGTGGTGGACATCGTGGCCACGGCGAGGTCGCCGCTCGCCGGCGGCGCATCCGCATGCGCTGGGACGCGCGGCTTGGCGCGGAGAATGCGCGTGGGCACGGGTGGCCGAACGGGGCGGCGCCGCCTCCTCTGGGTAGCCGGAGTGTCGCCGGCGGCGAGCGGAAGCGGCGGGCCGAGGAGGCGGATCACGGCGTCGATTCCGTCGCGTGCTCGGCGTCCCAGCAGGCAAGAATCGCTGAGGAGGTAGAGGGCGCGCCGGCGAAGCTTTTGGTGTAGGCCGATCTGTGCGGGGAGCAGTGAAGAGGCGGGGCGGCGCGTCGGCAGCGGCGGCGAACTCCGGCACGCGGGGGAGAGGGAAAGGAGTAAGGATGGCAATGGGTAGGGTATGGGGCGGGTAGAGCAATACCATACCCATACCCGTGCTGTCAATGGGTACAAAACTCTGCCCATACCCGTACCCGCGGGTATGAAACTTTACCGTACCCATACCCGGCGGATACCCATACCCACTGGGTACCCAACGGGTAGATCAAATAGTACACATGTTATACATAATTTTACATTCATCGATAACACATTGATAAAAGAAAACATTTACCTCAACTCAATAACATATATATGAGGACATGAAAATTATCTCAACTCAAATTGACAATTGATGACAACTTTAACATAGCTTCAGAAGCTCACGATGAATGCTGGACCTCCACCGATAAGGCTATAAAAGGGCAGGGTATGGGTATACCCACGGGTATAAGGTTATACCCGTGCCCTACCCGTGACTTAACGGGTAGGGTACGGGTACTACCCATGGGTATAAAATTATGCCCATACCCTACCCATGCGGGTACGGTACCCGCGGGACCCGTACCCGTGGGTAAAATTGCCATCCTTAGAAAGGAGGAGCCGTGTTTGTGTATATTTCCCAGCGAGGTCCCTGTCGTCTCGGAATTTTACAAACAGCCCTTTGCGGGGGGTTTTTGGAAATGTTGCGCCAAATTTCGTGCGGGAGGGTCAACCGGCTGGCAACTGGTGGAAGCACGCGTCAAATTTCGTGCAGACGGTGGGCAACCGGTCATGGCCGACGCGGCGGCATGCGCCAAATTTCGTGCGCGATGCGAGAAACTGGGTGTGACCGGTTGAGCAAGTCTCCTCGCGCGCCAAAATTCGTGCAAGTACAGTGTCGCGCGCTGTGTTCACCGAGCGGAGATGGCTGTGAGCCGTTGATTTGCGTTTGGATGGACAAGATCTGTTACTATAGCTACTGTAAGATCTACAGTAACAGGCGGCCTGAGAGGCAATTTTCTTGTCCAACTTTTATATAGTAAGTATATTACACATCACAATTCGTGCTTACACATAGTTGGATCGAGCTACTTCTCTGCAAGCCCCCCGTCATATCATATCATATCATATCATATCGAGTGAGATCAGCCGCCAAGCTGCTTCTTCTTGGCCTCGGCCTCGTCGGTGGCCTCCACCTGCTCCTTGGCCACGCGCATGTCCGCCTCCGCCGCCTCCTGCTCGCTCCTCACCGTCGCCTTCCGCGCCACGCCCATCACGCTGGCCTTCACGTACTGAGACCACTCCTGCATCGACACGCCGAACGACGCGGCGCCTCTCTGCGCCTTGGCCGCCACCGGCACGTCCTCGTCCTCCTTCCTTCCGCCGCTCTCCATGGGATCTCCCCTGCCCTGGGTCGTCGAGGTGATTTGCTTGCTTCTCCCGGTGGCGTGAAGAGAGAAGAGAACTGAAGTTCGAAGTGGACAGCTACTGGAACATCTCATTCTCATCGGTGCATATGTGTTGTGGCAGCAGCAGTTCTAGAAGCGGACACGTAGCGTAGGCTTGGAGAGATGCTCTGCTGGATCCTCACAGGCTTCCACGTGGGCCGCCTGCTTAGGCGAAGCAAAGAGGCCCGCGGTGCAGGACTCGTGCCCATTACGGTCGCGTGGCAGCCATCCAATCTGAAACGAGCGTGTGGATGCGAACACCACCAATGCTCCCTGTTTCCGCCGCGTCAGACCAGTATATCTGCCGTGGCCTGTGACTTGGACGCGAGCCGGCGTTCCCTCGCATCGATCTCTCCGGAGAGCCGTCTGTCTTTCCCAGCGCCGGTGAGCAAAACGCCCTCTCTTGTATTTTCTTTTCTTCTCTTTTCCAAGTCCTCTGCTTTTCTTGTTATAGGAGTTGATAATTTATTTTCAACACCCACTTCCATATTCGGTGTTACTAAGTGCATCTTTAGACTGGCATTTACAAAAGTCGATGTACCACTAGGTCGAATGGCAGCTATTGAGAGTCTTGGGACACGTGGCCGGTGTATTGGCGCATGTCGACACATGTTGCCAGCGTATTGGAGCAGCCTTTCAATTTGAACTCTCTACACGAAACAAATAGTTTTGAATATTTTACAAGTTTTGAATAAAACTTAACTAAAAAACCTAAGTAAGATAAACGTAATTTAAACATAAACATAAACTTAGCATAAATGAAAACTTATATAAAACTATAACTAGCTAGGGTTTTAATTCAATCTTCGCCGTACTCGATCGAGTTCAGTGACGCAGTCGGCATGATGGGAGCCGACGATGCAGATGGCGGTGATGGTTCCATGCACACTTTGATTACCGCTTGCATGTCAGCGCCGGTGAGCAAAACGTCGTCTCTTGTATTTTCTTTCTTTTCCTTTTCCAAGTCCTCTGCTTTTTGTGGTGTAGGAGTAGATAATATTCCCACTTCCACTTCCATATTCCATTGTACTAAGAGCATCTTTAAACTCGGGCCTTCCCAAAGTCGATGTACAACTTGGTCGAATGGCAGCTAATGAGAGTTCGGGACACGTTGCCGACGTATTAGTACATGTTGCCTGCAATTGGAGTAGCATATCTGCTGGCATATCTCTATTAAGATACTTGTTAGACCATATGATTCGTAAAATATCTACTAGCATATTCTCAATGTTAACAAATATATATACAATATATAATCCATTTAAAATCAAAAAATCAAAAAACAACATTTTTTCACATTTTAGGTGGTTATATTTCATCTTGATGGAAATATCTAATAAAGGAAAAATCGTTTGCAACTCAGCTATCTCTACTATATAATACGAGGAACGTTTCTTCCCCCCAAAAATTTCGTACGTTTTTTTGGTACGTCAAGGTTTGTTTCGTACGTCCAACTTTTTTTGGACGGTTTTACCCTGCTAATCTGGATTATATTACCACCAAGCCACGGGTAAGTTAAAAAAATTGATTCGTCAGTCCAAAAAAAAAAGAGCGACCCCGTCCGATAAACTCGTTCGATGCTCAATTTAGAAGCCATCTCCATGCGGTGCCTCCAGCGATCTCTGCCCCTGGCGTGTGAGCACCATGTGCAAAATCATGACGAGGCAAAGCCCACATACAAAATTCATCGCGTAGACCAGGATCCGAGAGCGCGGGAATTTCTGTTCGGGATTGAATAGTCCCACATTGCTTCTTACACCAAGTTTCACGGTTATATACTTTCGTAGATCACCAGAATCAGCAAGCCGAACAAGAGAAAGAGGGACGAGACAGCCGAGATCGAGGGATTAGCAGCGCGGCAGCAGCCAGCAAAATCGTCGTACCCTCAAATTGATTAGCATGCTGGAGTCCCAATGAACAGAAGTTGGAGGCGGCGAGCGCCTCATGGAGCCATGGCTCTGCTCTTCTGCGAGCCAGGGAAGCAGTGCGAAGGCGCGATCACCGTCGCGGAGAGAGAGGATAGGCCGCGCTGCCGGGGGGGGGGGGGTGGGGTGGGCGGGGGGGTGGGGGGGTTGTACGGAGCTGCGCCGACGCATAGGTGACGGAGGGAGAGGTCGCGGCGCCGTTAAGGTGGTCGGAGCGGCGATTTTGCAGTTTGCCCATCGCAATGCAGGGAATCAACCCGCGGTCCTAAGCTACCTCTTCGTCCCGAACTCCCGATTCAATCCACGATCCAAAGGGCTCGCTCCTGCGTCGCCGCGCCGCGCCCACGTCCCCTATCTTTCTCCTCCTCCGGCGAGACACGACATATCGTATTTTTGTCCGCAGCCGGCGACGCATGCCTCCGCGGCTGGGCACGATGTGTCGCCTGTTCGGCCGTGCCGACAACTGCTTCCCCTGAATCCCCAATTTCCCATGCCCAAGACCGGTGGGGAAAATAGAAACCGGCACCAGGCAACGGCGGTGGATGCTAGTCTCTCTCTGTCTTACGGTGTTCCTCTGTCTGATGCGTTCGGCAGTTACAAGTCACCGCCGACGGCCACTGCACCATGCTCAGCGAGTACAACTGCACACTGTGTTCAATTATGTACGATGGTCAGATTGTTTGAGGCGATGCAGCTACCGGTGCAGCACCTGCTCTCTTGTTATCTCCTAGGGGGGCACCCAGCTGCACATTGGAGAACTGGAAGCTGGGCAGTTCCGGCAACTCGAGCAGCGCGCGGCGAAGCGATAGAAAACGGCAAGGTGGGAAGCACATCTGGATGCTGGCGACAATTAACAATCTCGCTCTGGAGCTCTGACTGCTGTTAGCGTTATTAACCGTGAAGTACTTTTTCAAGCAATTGGCAAACGACTTCAGGTAACGCTCCTCAATAGAGTAGGTAATCGCTCTCAATAGATTTAGTGAGGTACAATTGGTTTCTTAGATTTATGGATGACTGGATTAAAATCGGGTTCAATTATTACATGAAGGCCTCAACGCTAGCTGTGTAGAACTTTTATGTACAATGGTGTTGTAGTACTACACATTTTCTTGAGATGGTAGCATTACACTCTCTGTTTCTAAGAATACTTCATCCACGTGCTGCTCTAGGTGGTGTTCAGTCTGCTGGAGTACCTCAACGGGGTGGACGCCCAAGGACTGCTCAGACATGGAGGTCCACACAAGTACTTCAAATCTACTGATCTGGACGACGTTAGCAGTCACTGCCCTCCAAGACACAATGGTTTTTTTAAAAGACCAAGACACAATGTTTACATTAAGGTTATGTCCAGTGACAAGGTAAGGAGTTTATCTTGTGGAAGTGGACTGCCAGTGGCAAATTTTCAATCAATCAATGTATGACAAAATGGTGAGCAGCATTACTACAGGTATTTACTCATCTGTGGAAGGCAAAAAATATCTAAAGTCAAGGTCTGGCTTTGGTTAATTTGGCATGATGCGATCGCGACGAAAAAGAACATGACAAAGCGAAAATGGATTGGAAACACAAGATGCCAGTTCTGAATGAAGAAGAAACCATTCTGCATGTTTTCCTTAGGTGCTCTGCAGCAAATGTTTTAGAGCGTGGTAGGGAGAACATTGGAGCTGACAGCAGACCGGGGTCCTTTTCTCAGTTTTTCAGTTGGATTACGAGGAACCTACATCAAGCAGAAGCGTGCAAAATCACTGGTCTAGCGGCAATCTGCTGGGCGATTTGGAAATTACGTAACATAGCTTGTTTTGAAAAAAAACTAATCAACTCTCCTGATGAGCTAATAATGTATGCGTGTGTTTTCATCAAATATTGGGCAGTCTTTCAACTAGAGGCGGTGGGGATGCTCTTCGGGCTGGTGCCGAGATTTTGCAACGCATATGCTGGCCGATGCTGTGATGTTCTGGGACATGTGTTCAGCTGCTCGGGGCGCCGGATCAGATGACGGAGAACGAGGGGAATGGAACATGAGAAACATGAAGAGGAAGGAAGGACAGGATCATGAAGATGGGATAAACACTGCACAAGAAACAAATAGAGGAAAGAAGAAATACGAGTAGAGAAGAAGGGATTGCTGACGCTTGTTGTTTTGCTTGGCAAACTTCAGTTGTGCCAGTTGCAGAAATGGATGTTATTCCTCTGCCTTTTGTAATGCAAGTTCCGCTGAGAAGTGTGTTCTGTCTTGGTGATGTTTACTGGTACACTAGCAGCTGCGGTGTTTCGTGGGGGGGGGGGGAGTAGTCCTTTAGTCTGCTCTTTTTGTGTTTTGAACTTGCGCATAGATGCTGAACTTGTTATGTGTTTGTTCCATTATCTGTTGATAGTGGAACCAGGCCTGTTTCGGGGTCGTATTTTTTTAAGGAGTTAATCCATATTTTTACTCTATACTCTTGTTCAATTACACCCAGCCTCTTGTTCATTAATTAGAATTTGTTTGAATCGAATGCCCATACTTCAATTTTAGCACTTATATAGCAAA